>CM076579.1:1501916035-1502504553 GCA_034641835.2 Pinus albicaulis | reverse complement strand
TATAATTAATAGTATTGTTTCAAAAAATATTAAATCTACATATTCATTATTATTATTACTATCCAACTTTAAAATCAATACTAAACACCAAATTAAGACGAGGGATGAAAAACATTAAAAGAAGCAATATTCATCTGAATTTATTTCGATCTTTTCATCCTTAATTTTTAAAAGTAAAATTGAATATATAGAAACATGAAAGATCTTGTTGCCAGAAGTGATGAAAAACCCTTACCTGCATTAGTAATGTTCATATGTTGGAATTTTGAGGAAATTCCAAGCAAACAGTGGAGAGAATATAAACTCCCCTCTTCAACACAGAGATGTTTAAAACAAAAAAAATAAATTAATTTTCAGACAGAGATGGCATGAAATGCTTTCTATTTCATTAAACAAACTAAAACAACTGTTACAAATTCTTCCTCAACAGTGAGGGATTCACCAAATATGTATGACTGCTACAGACGCAGTGCTTAAACAAAACAACTCTCTGTCTCTCTTCAAGAACGCACTAACAGTGCTCTCTGTTCTTTTTACTGTGTTTTCTTCTTGCCTGCGGGCTCACACAGCGGTTCATAATAAAATACAATGCATTACATTTGGCTCTCGGCCCTTTTCCTTTTATATATGCCGCGCATATATTAAACATTACATAAAAACTATATGAAAAATTAAAACAAAAATAAAACCAAATACAAAGGAAAACCTTTGCGAAACTATAAAATATGAAATGCCAGACGTATGAGTGGGGACCACTACGCAGTCGGCAATCGACAATCGACAAAAGTCTTGACAACAAACTTTGTGATCTGCCCAAAATTTCGATTGCGATCACACTATGGACTCGATGGCCCGATATTAGATCCTCCATATAAGATCGTCGGGTCCGCGCTTTATACAAGACGCGCGACCTAACAAAAAAACCTCCAATCCTTCGATTTCGATTGGATCCGCCCTGATCGGGGCGCACAGATAAAATCCCGCCGATTGAAACCTTGCAATTGAAACTAATCGATTCAATAGATTTTTGCCACGTGGTCTTGTGGACCCACGGGCCTTCGCTACTGTGGGGTGATTTATGTATGTTTTGTTTGTATTAAACGTTCCGCTTTGCGGAACTCTCCCATATCAACAGGACACTGCTCCAACATTACTTTCCGATTCCGATTGGCATATAAGTGGTGGGGACCACTTGTCCCACCAATTCAAAAATAAAAGGACTTCCGCCTGTTTCTCTTCATTCTGGTTGTTGAGGAATTTAAAGCCCGAAACGACTGGTTTTTAATTTAGTCTGCTCCTCCGTAGAAAAGATCTACAAAAAAATCTTCATTCCATTGCAAGACGGATCTGTCCATCACCAAATTAAATTTCATCTGCAATCTGTGGCTGTGGCCCATCAAAATTAAATTCATCCTTACGGATTCTCCATGCTTCTTCAATACAGAGTGCTACGCACTCAATCTCTGTTGTTGCTGCCTTGTACTTGTTTCTTCTTGTCACTGCCCAAGGCTGGCAGGTGACTTTAATATTTCAACACTCCCCCTTAAAGTCAGCTGCTGGGTTGTTCATCATACCCAAGCATTCTCTTAGAAATTCAAATGTCTTTTGTCCCAATGGTTTAGTTAAAATATCTGCATATTGCTCCTCTGTCTTACAATGTTGTAAAACAACTTCACCATTATTCACCAATTCTCCGATATAATGATACTTTGTGTCTATGTGCTTTGTTCTTTTATGAAACACAGAATTCTTTGACAATGCAATAGTTGAGCTATTGTCACAATAAATCATAGTGCCCCTTACCTGTTCTTGGCACAAACTTCTCAACATCCTTCTCATCCAAATTTCTTGACACGCTGCTGCTGTAGCTGCCACATATTATGCTTCTGCTGTAGACAATGCTACAATAGGCTGTTTCTTAGAATCCCATGAAATGGCTCCTGAACCCATATGAAAAATATAACCGGAAGTGCTCTTCCGATCATCTACACTTCCAGCCCAATCACTGTCAGTGTATCCAACTAAATCAGAATTTTCTGAAGTAGTATATAAAATACCAAATCCTTTTGTTCCTTTCACATACCTCAGAATCCTCTTTGCTGCTTGCCAATGTGCTTCTTTTGGCTTTTCCATAAATCTGGAAATTAAACTAACAGCATGCATAATATCCGGCCTAGTCGCAGTCAAATACATGAGACTGCCAACTATGCTTTTATACAAACTTGGATCGAAATCCTTGCTGCTGTCATTCTTGCTCAACTTCAATCCCATTACCGTGGGAGTAATTGCAGCTTTGCACTCCTGCATGTTAGATCTTTCCAAAACTTGATTCACATACTTTGCTTGAGAAATAAAAATTCCTTTCTCACCTTGCTTCACTTCTACTCCCAAGAAGTATCTTAATAAACCCATGTCAGTCATTTCAAATTCATCTTTCATGACTTTTTTAAAATTTTCAACAAGGTAATCATCATTACCTGTAAAAATTAAATCATCAACATATAAAACAACAATCAATAACTTACCATCCTTTTCTTTGATGTAGAGGGTGGGTTCTCCCTCACACTTTTCAAATCCATTCTCCAATAGATAAGAATCTATTCTGTTGTACCATGCTCTTGGTGCTTGTTTTAGCCCATAAAGAGCTTTCTTCAATTTACAGACCTTATGCTCTTGGCCTTTCTTCTCATATCCAAGAGGTTGT
The DNA here is from genome assembly GCA_034641835.2 of Pinus albicaulis. Classification (NCBI taxonomy): domain Eukaryota; kingdom Viridiplantae; phylum Streptophyta; class Pinopsida; order Pinales; family Pinaceae; genus Pinus; species Pinus albicaulis. The sequence goes on along the minus strand of CM076579.1, from coordinate 1,502,501,849 downwards.
TCCACATATACCTCTTCCATTAAAACTCCATTTAAAAATGCGGATTTTACATCCATTTGATATAATTTCCATCTATTTTGTGCTGCTATGGACAACACTGCTCTTACCGTCTCCATTCTTGCAACTGGTGCAAAAGTTTCTTCATAATCAATCCCTTGCTTCTGCTTATATCCTTTGACAACAAGTCTGGCCTTGTGTCTTTCTATCTTTCCCTCAACATTGCTTTTGGTCTTGTATACCCATTTAACTCTAATGACTTCTTTACCTTCTGGTAGATCTACCAATTCCCATGTTCTATTCTTCTCTATGGCATTAATTTCATCATCCATAGCTTCTATCCATTTTCTATCTTTAATAGCATCTTCAAAATGAATAGGATCATCAACTTGACAATACAAAGAAAATAAGGAATTCATACCTTCGTTTTCTTCTCCTTGCTCATAGATTTCTCTAAGGCTTCTGAATCTTGTTCCTCTTTCACTTGGTGTAGCCGTGCTTGATGAAGCACTCGATTCTGCTCCTTGTGGTGTACTCGGTGAACCACTGCCGCTTCTTCTCAAGGGTGTTCTTACTGCTGCTTGAGGCGTCCCTTGCTGGCCTTGCACTGCTGGAGGTTGTGCACTAGATGGGTTATTAATCTCAACCACATCTACATCATCTTCATCATGAGATAAACAGTTTTTGACATTGACTGTTTTCTCAATGCTTCCATCCCACGCTTCTTCTTCAATAAATTGCACATCTCTGCTAATTACAAACTTCTTTGTGGATGGGTTATACAGTCTATATCCTTTGGAATCTTCACAGTATCCAAGGAAAATGCACTTCTCCCCCTTACTATCCAACTTCTTTCTCAATTTGTCCGGAATGTGTGCATATGCTACACACCCAAAAACTCTCATGTGGGTGACTCCCTGTTTTCTACCACTCCACGCTTCTTCTGGAACTTTGTTCATCACATCTTTTGTGGGACATCTATTTAAAATGTATACAACACAGTTTGCTGCTTCTGCCCAATACTCATTCGGCAAGTGCTTTGCCTTTAGCATACTTCTCACCATTTCCATTATGGTTCGATTCTTCCTTTCAGCTACTCCATTCTGTTGCAGCGTGTACCTGGTGGTAAACTGCTTGTGTATGCCACTCTCTCTGCAAAAACGTAGAAATTATTTTGATATGTATTCTCCTCCTCTGTCAGTTCTGAGGACTTTAATGTGAAGTCCGCTCTGTTTTTCTACAAGAGCTTTAAATTGACGAAATTTCTGAAAGACTTCACTCTTATATTTCAGAAAATAAACCCACACCTTTCGTGTGAAATCATCTATGAAGGTCAGCATGTAAATGCTCCCTGAAACAGATGCTGTTTGCATCGGCCCACATAAATCTGAGTGGATTATCTCCAAAGGTGCTTTCGCCCTTATGCTTTTCCCTGAAGGAAAATTTTCTCTGTGTTGCTTTCCCAAGATGCAGCCTTCACATAGGCTGTCAGGCTTTTCAATCAGTGGTAAACCTCTTACCATTCCTTTTCTGTGCAGCAAATTCAATCCTCCGAAATTGAGATGTCCAAATCTCAAATGCCATAACCAGTTTTCATCTTTCTCTTCCTTCTGGAAGGCTTCTTGAGTTACAGCTGCTATGCTCTTTCCTTTTTGCTTCAAGTCAATGTTGAGCTTGAGCGGAAACATTCTATTGCTGGTCATTTGTATTTCAGCAATAATTTTCTTACTTGGAGGAATATCTTTTATGGTGCACACATCATCTTTGAATATAACATTGTAACCTTTGTTTATGAGCTGCCCAACACTCAAAAGATTACATTTCAGACCTGGAACATAATACACATCAGGGACAAATTTTTTCTCCCCATTCCTTGCTTGAATACTTACTCTGCCTTTCCCTTTGACAGAGATTTTAGTATCTGTCCCAGTGGTCACTTCAGATTTAACTTCTTCATCAAGATTGGCAAACATTGCTCTGTTTCCAGTCATGTGATTACTACATCCAGAATCTAAGAACCAAACATCATCATTTCTATCTTGTGCTACATTACAAGCTAACAACACATTACTTGGGTTCTTTTCCTCTTTTGCTACATTAGCATTCTGCCTATTCTTCATGTCATTTTGCTTCTTTCTACATTCATTGGCATAGTGCCCATATTTCTTGCAATAATGACACTGGACATTGGATTTGTCATACCTTTGTCCATGAGCATGTTGGTGTTGATGTCCACCTTGCTGGCTTTTGCATTGGCCATGCCTCTGGCTTTGACTGTTGCTCCTTCCATGTGAATGTGAAGAGCTGTCCCTTCCACCTCTATTCTGGCTTCTGCCTCTTCCTCTTCCTTTTCTTTGACCTCTTCCTCTTCCTGAAGGCATCTGGGTCTTGAAGGCGTGCTCAAGAGATGAGTGTTCATCTCTGCTCAATCTTTGTTCATGAGTTATCGGCGAGGCATGAAGTTCATCCACTGTGAACTGTGAGAGATCTTTGGTCTCTTCTATGGTGGTAACAATAACATCAAACTTTGAGGGTAAGCATCTCAAAAGTTTTTCCACAATCCTTCTATCTTCAAGAGTTTCTCCATGGGATCTTATTTGATTGACAATCCCAATCACATGTGTAAAAAATGTGTCAACACTGTCTGACTCTTTCATGCAAAGATTTTCAAAATCTCTTCTCAACAACTGAAGCTTTGCAGTTTTAACTTTCTCCATACCTTGATAGGCTACTTTCAGAGTTTCCCATGCCTCCTTATATTTCTTAGCTGCTGCTATCCTTGGAAACACACTCTCATTTACAGCTTGATACAAACAGAAGAGTGCTTTGGCATCCTTCTTCCTATTATTCTTCAACACATCTTTCTCTGCTCGAGTTAAGGCATTAAAAGCTTGCTCATCAGCTGGTTCTATGAAACCATCTTCTACAAGTTCCCACAAGTCTTGTGAGACAAACAGGGCTCTCATTGTAATGGCCCAATAATCATAGTTCTTTCCATTAAACTGTGGAAGCTGAACACTTCCAATATTCATACGAGTGCTTGGTCCAGCCATTGTTTCTTAAACTGAACTCAGACTTTAAACAAACTGTGTTTCCTTCTTGAAGGAGCAAATTATTTAAAAAATAAACAACTGCTCTTTTATCCTTGAGAAATGCCTGACCTTGACTTCTATTGAGCTTTTCACGCTGCTGGAGAGAAACGTTGCAACAGGTCTTCTTCTTCAGCTTCTTTGAAATCTTCAAAGAGCCTAGACTAGCTCCGATACCATGTTGGAATTTTGAGGAAATTCCAAGCAAACAGTGGAGAGAATATAAACTCCCCTCTTCAACACAGAGATGTTTAAAACAAAAAAAACATTTAATTTGCAGACAGAGATGGCATGAAATGCTTTCTATTTCATTAAACAAACTAAAACAACTGTTACAAATTCTTCCTCAACAGTGAGGGATTCACCAAATATGTATGACTGCTACAGACGCAGTGCTTAAACAAAACAACTCTCTGTCTCTCTTCAAGAATGCACTAACAGTGCTCTCTGTTCTTCTTACTGTGTTTTCTTCTTGCCTGCGGGCTCACACAGTGGTTCATAATACAATACAATGCATTACATTTGGCTCTCGGCCCTTTTCCTTTTATATATGCCGTGCATATATTAAACATTACATAAAAAATATATGAAAAATTAAAACAAAAATAAAACCAAATACAAAGGAAAACCTTTGCGAAACTATAAAATATGAAATGCCGGACGTACGAGTGGGGACCACTACGCAGTCGGCAATCGACAATCGACAAAAGTCTTGACAACAAACTTTGTGATCCGCCCAAACTTTCGATTGCGATCACACTATGGACTCGATGGCCCGATATTAGATCCGCCATATAAGATCGTCGGGTCCGCGCTTTATACAAGACGCACGACCTAACAAACAAACCTCTGATCCTTCGATTTCGATTGGATCCGCCCTGATCGGGGCACACAGATAAAATCCCGCCGATTGAAACCTTGCGATTGAAACTAATCGATTCAATAGATTTCTGCCACGTGGTCTTGTGGACCCACGGGCCTCCGCTGCTGTGGGGTGATTTATGTATGTTTTGTTTGTATTAAACGTTCCGCTTTGCGGAACTCTCCCATATCAACAAGACACTACTCCAACATTACTTTCCGATTCTGATTGGCATATAAGTGGTGGGGACCAATTATCCCGCCAATTCAAAAATAAAAGGACTTCTGCCTGTTTCTTTTCATTCTGGTTGTTGAGGAATTTAAAGCCCAAAACGACTGGTTTTTAATTTAGTCTGCTCCTCCGTAGAAAAGATCTACAAAAAAATCTTCATTCCACTGCAAGACGGATCTGTCCATCACCAAATTAAATTTCATCTGCAATCTGTGGCTGCAGCCCATCAAAATTAAATTCATCCTTATGGATTCTCCATGCTTCTTCAATACAGAGTGCTACGCACTCAATCTCTGTTGTTGCTGCCTTGTACTTGTTTCTTCTTGTCACCGCCTACAACAAGTGGTGTGACTTTAATATTTCAACATCATAGCGCTCGTTAGAATTGGCTAGGGGTATTCCAATTTGAAAGATTCCAACACTGAGCAACAATGCGAAGATGAGATTTCCAACGCTTCCAAACAGATTCCCCATGATATCTAAAGTTATTTCAATCTCTTTTATTGTGCACGGCGGTGATAGCCGTGTGAGAGGGTGAATTTAAATGGAAAAATAGCATTGTTTATTACAGATGTCTTTGAGAAATTTCCATGAAATTTCATTGTGTCCTCTGTGGGGTCAAAAATCTATCTAGGGATTGTAGCTTTAAAGCATCTGTATTGCATGCCTGCATGGCCCATTTTTCATGTCTAAAAACGTGGTTGTTAATAAAATATCCAATACAAATCCTTTGAAGCATTTGCATTCCTTGCATTTGAAGCTTTAAAGCATTTGCATTTGCATTCCCTGCATTTGAAGTAGTTGCATGGCCCATTTTCCATTGCCACTAAGGCACTAAGGGAATGCAACATTTTCATTCCCTGCATTTGAATCTTTAAAGAATTTGCATTTGCATTCCCTGCATTTGAAGCAGTTGCATGGCCCATTTTACATTTCCACTAAGGCACTAAGGGAACGCATGGGTAGATTAAAATAGTGGGTGTTTGTTGATCAATGCAATTCTTATATAGGTTAACTGTATCAATAAACGTGCAATCTGTCCACATAGAGTGTTCAACACAAATCGCATGAAGAAATTTTTTATGTTAAGTCCAACCTGCATGCAGCCATGTCCAAAACGACAAGGAAAATTCAAAAAATATATATAAAATATTCAATCCATGCGTATAAGTTGAGAGTGACAAGGGGCCTATTAGACTCCTGGAGTACTTTCCCATGCCGAATGCTTCACCTTGTGATTGCTATTTCGTTATGAGAGTGGATGCATCTAGCATTTCTCTAATGGATTTTACAAATGGAACCTTTTCCAATATCTAATTTTAACTCATTCTTCTTTGGCTTAGTTATCAAATCGATAATTCCTCGCTTATGTGGTTGTGAATTAATTAACGTGCAAATGTGAGATGAATTAGGGATGAACAATTATGGTTGGAAAGAAATTACTATACATATTTTTGTTAGATAAGGGACTATTTGTACACCAAATGTAATACAAGAGATGATATAATTTGTTAAAAGGCAACACGAAATGAAATCTAAAAGGGTTTCTTATTTGATTTTTCCTTGATTAATTTGGAAGAGTAATTGTAATTTAATTTCATAACAAATTGTATTAGTTAACTAAGTCAAAATGACTCTGTTAGTTTAGGAAATTTGAGCTGAGGGTCAAACAGGAGGCATGTAGAGAAATTCAATGATTTAAGGGGGTCCACTTATAGTTATGCATGAGTTGTAATTAGTTAACTCAATCAATTGAGTTAAAAGCAGTTTAACTAGTTATGAGTGAGTGATGAGCTAGAGATAGGAAGGGATGATAACTATGAGTTGTATAATTACAAAATTATACACGTTAGTTATAGACTCAGTTGGAGGGATAGGAATGATTCCGAAGTTAAGAAAATTGATTTTCTTATTTAATAGGGGACTAATTCCTCCAAGAATGCATGAGGAAGGTAGCTTGAGCAGAGGGTGAGAATTGGCTAAGAATTTGTCGGATTTTGCCTAGATCAGTCTGAGACAATTAGCAGAATGAAGGAGTTTCTCTTGAGAGAGAACACATTATATTGTTTCATGATCATTGAATTTATACAATATATAGATCACGAGATTTTAGTTAGTGTGTTTTCCCTATATACATCTTTTGTTGTGCAATTGATTTACTTCTTTCTCTTGCTTATATGAAATTGTGCATCATGTTTTGTTTTCTACAAATTTGTATAATTTCTACATGGTATAAGAGCGCTAAGAATCACAATAGAAGATAAGAAATTCAGTTTGTGTTTAACAGGTATTCAAATTTGCAAATTAATTCTTCGGTACCAGCACCTGATCAAGATGTCTTTTAATGGCTAGAGACTTGAATATGCACTCAAGGGAATTCAAATTATATTGCATAGAAGGGCATCATGGAGGTAGTGTTGGAGGACAACAATTCCACTAACCAATGGATGTTGGTTTCACTGCAAGTGAAATGTCCTCTAGTATTCGGTAAAAATAAAATATAATTATTATTCTTCTCTTTCTAGAGCCTTCCTGAATTGTTTTAACTATTTAATATTGGATTATATCTTGAACACCTACTCTTGAGGTCCAATCTCCTATCCATAGAACTTATCCTCCATCCAATGTGGATCTAAATTCTAGAAGGGTAAGTCCCAAACTTCCTACTATACCCTAAATATTCATTGCCTCTCATAGAGTCCGGGTTGGATTTTGGAGACTTTTATCTATGCCCTCATGCTAGTGCTTCGTGCCTAAGGATCCATTACCCTTTCATGCACTTGAGTTGTGATTGAAGGATCACCTTGTAGCAAAGGAAGGACAAGATAGTGTAGAAATTATATAACTTATGTGTTATATGTCCAAGATTCTCCTGATCTCACACTATTTTAACTTCATGAAAAATACAGAATCTATTCCACCATTGATCATTTGCGGAAATTAAATCAAGATTGCAATGCACACATGAAACAATAAAAAATCACACACATTAACATAGTTGTTTAACGAGAAATCCTGAAGCTGAAAAACCCAAAAATATGTCTATAATATATGCCATAGAGATCATGTAACAATCCTCATACAAAGCTGGTCATATCAAGCTCTAAGTATGATACAATCGCTACACACTAATTAGACCCACTCTTGCAAATCCATGCACCGATTTTTGCCACCTGCTAGCCTGCCTCTACTATTCAATCCCTGCTGAAGAATAGCTCTGAATGAATTCGAATTACTCTTGGATTGACTGTGCAATCCTCATTGGCATCTCCACTAAGTTTTGGATGCAATCAATGCATCACTATAGTCACAACTAATAGTCTATCTTTCCCTTTCACCTATCTCTCCACTGGTCCCCACTGAAACTTCCATGCACTGTAGTTAATTGATGTATTTTTTAGTTGATTAATGAATTATTATTTGTGAATTAATTAACTAATTAATTCACTCCACTCTCACTAGTGTATCAATCAGTTAGACTAGATACAACTAGCTCAACTGAGTCTAACTGAGTTAAACTAAATACAACTCCATCAACTACACTTCTAACTGTATCATAACTCTGCCACTTGAGTTCTAACTGAGTCCTCCATGCAATAGCTCCAGTAAACCATCAGGAATAGTGTAATTCCTTCTGTCAGCTATTGTGCCACATCTGTGCACTTAACTAAAGTGCTCCAAGAGAATAACATAATGTTTAGAGTCCAAATATTATTAAGAGCTAATAATATTCGACATATCTATTTTTAGACTGGCAGTTTAAAAATAAAATCTACCCAATATGTCTAAAAATAGAAGTCCATCTATTTTTCCAACTTTACCAACCATCCACAAATAGCATCTTGCAACTCATATAATATGATTGACATGTCTAAAAATACACATAGTCTAAAATTAGACTTTGCACCAAAAGTAGCCTGTGGGCCCACTTAGTGAAGGCGACTCACTAAGCTCATCATCTTGTTGAATCTCAACACTACCTCTCAACAAGATAGGGATTATCTGCCACCCCGATCCTGTCTCTATTGTATTCGAATTTGCTCTTGGTGACCGCCTTCGTCAGAATATATGCATCCTGATCCTCCGTAGGAATGCAAGAAAACAACATGATCTTGCGCTGAACAAAATATCTGATATGATGGTACCAGATGTCAATGTGTTTATATCTATCATGAAATATTGGATTCACTGAGAGTTTAATGCAACTCTGATTATCACAATATATCACCGTAGGATCTAAATGAGAACCGAACAAACCAACCAGGATCTTCCTCATCCATATAGCCTCGCATGCAGCCAAACTTGCTGCCATGTACTCGGACTCTGCTGAACTGAGTGCCACGGATATTTTTTCCCTGTTGTACCAAGAAACTATTGTAGATCCGATACTGAAAATCCCTCCAGATGTGCTCTTTCTCTCCATTGGGCTTCCTGCCCAATCTGCATCCTTGAAACCATGTAGCTTCACCTCATATGACTGTCTGTACCACAATCCATACCCATATGTGCCCTTGAGATACCTTAGGACATGCTTTCCTGCCTTCCAAAGAGCTTGGTAGACTTAACCATTGCTTGTGAAAGCTGGTTCAAAGCATAGGATATGTTCGGTCATGTATTGACTAAATACATGAGCGAACCAACCAACTGTCGATAAACAGTGGCATCCACTACCTCTTCTGATGTAGCATCCTCCTTCCTCCAACCACCAGGAAGAAAAGTGTCGATAGGCTTACATCCTTGCATGTGAAACTTCTCCAGTATCTCCCGGGCGTACTTGCCTTGAGACACAAACAGTTCACCTTTCCGCTGCCAAATTTCCAATCCCAAGAAATAGTGAAGGAGGCCCAAGTCCTTCATCTCGAACTCCTTTACAGTATCCTCCACCACAATCTGGTATAGGTTTGGATCTGCCTCACTCTTGGCGAAACAAATTCCAGTGAAATAACTATCTATCGATTTGTACCAAGCACGAGATGCTTGTTTCAGCCCATACAACGCTCTTTTGAGCCTGCACACATGCGACTCGCTGCTGAAGATTTCAAATCCTTCAGGCTGCTCAATGTACACCTCCTCCTCAATGATTTTGTTGAGGAGCGCAGTCTTCACATCCATCTGATGAATGTGCCAACCCATCTGCGTTGAGAGAGAAAGGATGGTCTATATGGAGTAATACCTTGCGATAGGTGCAAAGGTTTCTTCACAGTCGATCCCCTCGATCCGTGAGAAGTCCTCGACAAAAAATCTTGCCTTTTAATTCTCGACGCTCCCGTTAGTAGCTTGCTTCACTTTGTAGATCCATTTCGAACCTACCACTAATTTCCCTTCCGGCCTTGGAACAATCTCCCATGCACTGTTTCTGACAATCGAATCATACTCTTCCACCATGGCATCTACCCATGCGAGATACTCCACAGCTTCCTCGAAAGAGGATGGCTCCGTCACGATACACTTTCTCATCAGAGCCATGTATCCAGTAAATTGGTCAGGTGATTGTCTCTATCTACGCTGTGATGTAGGAACTCCTACATTCTATACTGCATCAAGATTCAGTCGCTCAGCTTCTATAGTGCGCTTCCACCCTCTGATGTTTGGCGCTGCATGAGTGGTTTCTTCGACTCCATGAACCTCCTCTTGTGGTTGATCCACATCTTTAGGCTCATCTTTAGGAACAAGTAGCTCCTCCTCTGCATGCAAGTGTAGCTCCCTCTCAAGCGACAACTTCATGGCTTTCTCCTCATGAAATTTGATATCCCGTCGCATGACAGTCATCTGACTGTCTGGTAAATACACATGATAATTGTGGGGTGTTTCTGTGTACCCCACAAATATCCCAACCTCTGGGGTTGGCTTCATCTTCTTCGTAGAATCCTTCCTCACATGAATGTAAACAGGTGAGCCAAAAATATTCAAATGAGAAATATCATGCTTCTTACCAAAAAACACCTCTTTGGGTGTACTCATGCCAAGTACTCTATGAGGACAATGGTTTTTCACATAAAACACAGTGTTGCATGCCTCAGCCCACAAGTGTATGGGAAGGCCTTGATCATGCAACAATACCTATGTAGCACCCACGATTGTTCTATTATTCTCACCGCGACCCCAATCTATTGTAGGTTATGAGGCGCTATGATTTCTCTTAGAATTCCTTCTTTGCTACAAAAGTCTTTGAATTTTCCAAAGATGTATTCACCACCATTATCTCCTTAGAGTTTTCACCTGCTTCCCCGACTCCTTGTCAACCAGTGCCTTGAACTCACAAAACTTTGAGTATGTCTTGCTCTTCTTCTGCATGAAGAAGATCCAGCACTTACGAGAAAATTCATGAACAAATATCACATAATACCTGTGCTTTGCTGTTGAAGCAACTGAGAAAGGTCCACACACGTTTGTGTGAATTCTCTCAAGGATCGTCGAAGCCCGACTATCCTTCTCATGAAAATTGGTCTTCACAAATTTTCCCAAAGTACATCCCTTACACTGATCTAACTGTGCAAGTGTACCTTTGGTAATCCCGGTAGAAATCTGCTGCAAAATTTTCAAAGCGCCATGGTGAAGATGGCCCAATCTCCTGTGCCACTATTCGCTCTCATCTCGGCTCACCACTTCTTTTTCTTTTCCTGCCATTGCAGCACAACCATCTAACTGCAATTGATAAATATTCTTAATTGGAATCCATATCCTCCTGGTTTGACCAATTGTTTTATGTCGAAGGAAGGCTTTTCCCTCACTGAAAACAACATCATAACCCTTGTCTTCCAACATCGCCATAGAGATCAGATTCTTCTTCAATCCTGGAACATGCATGACATCCTTCAAGATGAAAGGTTTACCAGACTCCCTCTCAAAGGAAATGGTCCCGATAATAGTTGCACTGCATCTACCATCATTACCCATCTCGATGTGCACTGAAGGATCCTTTTCCTCCAGATCACTAAACAAATATTATCTCCGATCATATGGAAAGACACACCACTGTCAAGAAACCACACTGATCCCATCACACTTGAAACCAAGCATGCAATCAAAGAAAAGTCAAGCTCAAACTGTGAGGCTAAGGCCTCTCCTATTGCAGAACCAGCACCACTCTTATTTTTCTTCTTCTGTGGGAAATTAGTGGTGAAATTCTTGTGCTGGTGATAGTGAAAACACTTCACCTTGGACAAATCCTGCTTCTTTCCTTTAGCTTTAGATTTGGAAGATTTATTCCCTTTTCCTTTCCGAGCTTTGGCAGCCAAAGTGTAATTTTATTCATCTTCATTCTTTGATGAAGACCCATCCCTGGTACCCCGCCTTATCTCCTCCTGCACAAGATTCAACCAAAGTCACTCCCATCCTGGAAGTTTCTCCCGTCCATTGATAGAGTCTTCATAGCTATGCCAACTCTTCGAAAGCCCAAGGAGAGCCAAGCTCACCAAGTCTTCTTCATCAATAGTAACCCCCAAACTTCCCAGCTCATCCTTGCAGTGGACAAACTTCGTGAGGTATTTTGGTATACTGTTGCCTTTCTCCTTTTTTATTTTCCTAAGCTTGTCTTTAAGCACCAAGTTCTTATGGTCACTTCTTCTTTGGAACAAGTCTGTCAAAGCCTTCCAAATTAAGAATGAAGTGGCTTTCTCATGAAGGCTGGACATAATGTGGTCCTTCACACCTTCCAACACAGTCCTTTGACACTTTTCTACCTTCTTTTACCATGCGTCAAGTGCGGCTGCATCGCTAGAAGCAGGCTTCGGAATATCAGCATCTATGAACTCCTTTAACCCATTATCATCCAGCACTGCCTCCATCCTATCCTTCCATGCTATGTAATTCAAGCTCCCATCAAGGGCATACTCCAATCGCAATCTTTTGAAAGACATTTCAATGAATGCTCAACTTCGACACCAAGAAAACACTGCAGCAAATTCGAATTCCACCAGCACAAAACTCAACCGCCTCAATAATTGAAATCTCCTCCAATGATCAATACTGATCTGATACCATGTATAAATTATATAAATTATGCATTATATGTCCAAGATTCTCCTGATCTCACACTATTTTAACTTCATGCAAAATACAGAATCTATTCCACCATTGATCATTTGCAGAAATTAAATCAAGATTGCAATGCACACATGAAAGAATAAAAATTCACCCACATTAACATAGTTGTTTAATGGGAAAGCCTGAAGCTAAAAACCCCAACTATATGTATATAATATATTTCATATAGATCATGTAACAATCCTCATACAAAGCTGATCATATCAAGCTCTCAGTACAATACAATCGCTACACACTAATCAGGCCAAATCTTGTAAATCCATGCACCGATCTTTGCCACCTGCTAACCTGCCTCTACTGCACAATCCCTGCCAAGGAATAGCTCTGAATGAGTTTGAATTACTCTTGGATTTACTACGCAATTCTCATTGGCATCTCCACTGAGTGTTGGATGCAATCAATGCATCATTATAGTCACAACTGATATTCTATCTTTCCCTTTCACCTATCTCTCCACTGGTCTCCATTGAAATTGCCATGCACTGTAGTTAACTGATGTATTATTTAGTTGATTAATGAGTTATTATTTGTAAATTAATTAGATAATTAATTCACTCCACTCTCACTAGTGTATCAATCAGTTACACTAGATACAACTAGCTCAACTGAGTCTAACTGAGTTAAACTAAATACAACTCCATCAACTACTCTTCTAACTGTGTCATAACTCTACCACTTGAGTTCTAACTGAGTCCTCCATGAAATAGCTCCAGTAAACCCTCAGGAATAGCGTAATTCCTTCTGTTAACTTTTTTGCCACATATTTGCACTTACTTGAAGTGCTCCAAGAGAATAAGATAATGGTTAGAGTCCAAATATTATTAAGAGCTAATAATATTCGACATATCTATTTTTAGACTAGCAGTTTAAAAATAGAATCCGCCCAATATGTCTAAAAATAGAAGTTCGTCTATTTTTCCAAATTGACCAACCATCCACAAATAGCATCCTGAAACTCATAAAATATGATCGACGTGTCTAAAAATAGACAGTCTAAAAATAGACTTTGCGCCAAAAATAGCCTGCAAGCCCACTTAGCGAAGGCGACTCTTTTCACTAAGCTCATCATCTTGTTGAATCTCAACAGATTGTTGGGATAAATCTATGAGGTCACACTAGGAAAGTGTTGTATCTTCTCCTAAATTCACTAATACAAAAACTATTTTCTTTTGGATACTCATGTCTCATTTAATGCATATGTAGAACAAAACCTTCTTGAATCATTTCTTAGAGATGTTAGTATATGCTAATTGTATATTTTGGTTCCCTTTCTTGTTTTATTTGCTTTGCAAGTTCCACCTTTAGAATTTAGAGTTGGATTTGGAGCATACAAGTAAGGACTGGAGAACAACTTGTGTTGGATTCTAGGTAATTATGTTTTCCATATTCCGTAGTTGACAGCCATACTGGGGAACAAGATGATCCATTACTGGTTTCCTTTTCGTCGTATTTTGGGACCTTTGAAAACATCTCAATTTTATTTTTTGAGACAGTAATTAGTCTTAGGAACGCATAATTCCAACCTTTGTAGGGTTTGTTTTTCACCTTTTGAGAAAAATCCTCCCTAGTGCACTTTTTGTTCGAAGACAGAGTGAATCATCACACTTGTCTCCCTCTCTAAGTGTGACGAATCACATTGATTGTCATATATAGCCAAAAATGGACCTATAGGATGCAAAAAGTTGTATTTTTATGCCCTACTATAAGATTTGTTTTGATTGCAGTGATTTTTGCTAAGTTTCTGAACTTGTCAATGTCTATGTAAAGAAAATATTCTGTTTAAATTAGAGAGTCATTTCCATTTGCTGATGATTTACTTGTTTTTGTTTCCTCTTTTTAATTAGGGGTTTTCATCACTTGGCTTGGTTGTTGATTTGATAAAATAATTTTCATTTACAATTCCAATATGTGTGAATTCTTTTGATTCAATATCTACTCACATTTCATTTTTTGTTGCATCATTGTTTAAAACTCCTTCCTTCCCTTACATAGATATTTATTGAGAGAAAAATATTTATTTTAATTATACTAGTTTCATTATAGGATTTCACATGAATTTGTTTTGTTGCACCAAGAGGAACTCTACAACGTAATATAAGGAAATGTGTAAATGTAATGTAAAATTTTGATATGTCAGAGTATAAGGAGATGTGTAGATGTAATGTGAGAGATGTAGTGTGACAAATGTAATGTAAAGTTTTGATATGTCGGAGTATAAGGAGATGTGTAGATGTAATGTGAGAAGTTTAATGTAAAGTTTTGATATGTCGGAGTATAAGGAGATGTGTAGATGTAATGTGAGAAATGTAATGTAAAAATTTAACATGTCAGAGTATAAGGCACAAGAGAATTTCGATCTTTATACAGAGAATTGTGATGTATTGATCAATGCTGTAGGGGGTAAAGTGATAGCGGTAAGCAGCTTGCGTAGAGGATACTCCAAGAGAGTGTATGTGACATTCTTGGCTGGAGTGGGAGACTATGTGAAGGGTGTTGTCGGTCTTGTAAAAGGCCTCCCTAAAACAGGCATATTTTTTATGTAATGTTTTTGTAATTTTTTTTTTGGGAGAAAAGTAATGTTTTTGTAATAGAGTGATAAGGCATATTTTTTAAGGTTATTGTAATATTTTGGAGTAATAAGGAGATTTGTGCTTTGTAATTTGTTTATGGAGTGATAGTGTGACTCAAGGTATTTTTACTTTGAGAGGGGGTAACCTTTTTTTACCAGATTGTGCAAGAGCACTATTGTAAAAGTCAAATTTTGAAAGTTGCCTTGTAAATATTTGAGAAATTGACTAGATCCAAGTGCAAAGCTCAGTCAATTTTCTCCTATTTTGACGACTATTCGAGGGTCAAGGCCAAGCCCCGATAGTTCATTTTTTGCATTGTGTGTTGCCGTTGTGTTGCACATCTTGATATTTTTTGGAGCTTGATTTGTGGTGTGAAGTTTTAAACACTACAATGTCTAAGTTGATTAATTTCTTTTTTGATTCCGACAAAATTGAAGGCTCAAAATCTTACAAAACATGGCAACGCCTCATCGAAAGCACTCTTGTTTATAATGAACTATGGCATGATATTTGTGATGGAGATGTAAAGCCAAATAAACCTACAGATGCTGCTACACTAGAAAAATGGGAAGTTAAAAATGCCAAAGCATTAGCTCTCATTAAATCCTCTGTCAATGATGAAATGTATGTCCATATCAAAAATTCTAAAGATTCTTGGTCTGGTTTGATAACTTTTAAAGAGTTGTTTGATACTCAGCCTCAATCAAAAAGAGTCGACCTACAATTAAAATTGTTGCATCAAAAATTAACTGAAGAAGGAGATAATCTTGAATACATCTCTAGAATTAAGAATATTAAGCAGGAAATTGTTAATGCTGGGTTTCAAGCAGTTGATGATAGTTTTATGGTCACAATTTTAATTAATGGGCTTCCTTCTTCTTACACATATTTTTTAGAAACTCTACAGCTCACTAGAAAGTTAGAAAAGCTAAAGTTTGATGGGCTCTGCGAAATGTTTACTCAACATGATAAAAATTTTGGGAAGAAAAAGAAAGTTGGTGAAGATGTTTTTCTCACAGAAGCTAGTACTAGCAACTCCTCAGCTAACAATTCCAAAAACAAAGGAAAAGGTAATTTTGATCAAAATCAAGCAGCGCAAGGTCGTGGTCGCAGTCAATACAGAGGAAACAACTCCAACAAAGGCTCCAATTCAGGCAGAAACAATTCTCAAGGCAGAGGCAACAATCAAAACAGAGGATCTTAGCAAGGTACTGGACAGAATCAAGGGAGAGGAAAATCTCAAAACAAAGGACAAAACAGAGGTCAAGGACAGTCTGAAGGAAGAGGACAGTCTCAAGGAAGAGGCACTGATTTGAGTCAAATTGTTTGCAGGCGATGTAACAGAGTTGGCCATTATGCTTCAGATTGTCGCACATATATCAATAAAATTTCTAAGTTTCAACAGCCTTCAGCACAGTTTGCAAAAGATAAAGATCAAGATGATAATGACTCAGAATATGTCTTCACTTCTTCACTAGATATCCAACTTTCCTCCTATACTAAGAGTGATTATGAAGATGCTTGGATTTTGGATTCACGAGAAACTCGGCACATGACTTGTAAACGAGATTTCTTTTGGAATTTTCAAGAGTGCCATCTTAATTCCATATTTATAGCTGATGATACAAAACATATGCCTTATGGAAAAGGTGCAGTCAAATTTTTTCTCCCTGACATTGGAGAAAAATTGATTTCCAATGTGTGGTATGTACCCACCTTTAAGAAAAATTTGTTGTCTTTGGTCATGATTCGACAAGCAGGACATCAAATAATTATGGAAGATGGCTTAGTTAAGATTAATTCAGTCAAACAAAACTTCCAAACAGTGATGACAGGATATGAGGACGGAAAACTGTTAAGGATGAAAGGAACAATTATTCCAAGGCATTCTGATTTTGCAAGGGTAGTTACTATAGGAATTTCACCTATAATATTATGGCATGTAAGATATGTACATTTGAATTTTGATAGTCTTTCTCAATTTCAGAAACAAGGGATGGTTAAAGGACTTCCAACTTTCAATAAGGAAAATGCAAAATGTGAAGCCTGCATTTATGGCAAACAGAGTTGAGAAAGTTTTCCAACAAGTACATGGTGCACAAATAGACTGCTGCAACTAGTTCACAATGATGTGTGTGGTCCACTACAAACTTCATTAGGTGGTTGGAAATATTTCTTGCTCTTTATTGATGATTTTAGTAGAATGACTTGGGTTTACTTTTTGAAAAACAAGTCAGAAGCATTTGAGAAGTTTAAAAATCTTTGACAACTTGTTGAAAATGAAGTCAAAGAAAAGATAGGTACTCTCAGGACAGATAATGGGGGAGAATTCAATTCAAATGAATTCAAAACTTATTACAGTGAAAATGGCATCAGAAGGCATCTTACAAATGTTTACACTCCACAGCAAAATGGAGTCGTAGAAAGGATGAATCACACATTGTTAGGCATGGCAAGATCCATGTTAACTTTCAAAGGGTTAAGTCCAACATATTGGGCAAAAGCAATCCATACAGCTGTCTATCTAAGAAACAGATCTCCAACTGATTCTTTAGAAGGAATCACCCCTTATGAAGCTTGGTTTGGTTTCAAACCTAAAGTTAAACATCTTCGAGTTTTTGGATCCATTTGTTGTGCCTTAGTTCCCAAAGAAAAGAGAACTAAGCTTGATTCAAGAATTTTAAAGTGCACCATGATTGGCTATTCAGATGAAAAGAAAGGGTATCGTCTTTTGACAAATGGAAAATGTATTGTGAGCAGGGATGTCATTTTTGATGAAACAGAGAGTAAGAGTGCTGAAGAAATCGGAAGTCTTCTTCACAAGTTAGAAACTAAGGGCAGTAAAAGGAAAGGAAATATGCAAAGTCAACCAACTTCACCAAATTGGTATGAACTTGATTTTCCTTCCTCTGAAGATGAGTCATCCAGTCCATCTACTTCAACAAAGTCATCTAGGTCTTCTAGCAGTTCATTAGCGTCTCCAAGCAGCAATAGTTCTTCTGAAAATGATTCTCCAGGTTCACCACCTGAACGACAAACATTAGTTTACATTAATCCCCTTTACAATGATGGGGACTTCTCAGAACCTCAAACAAGTGAGAAACAACTTCCAAAATGGGCAGTCCAACTATTGAAATATGTAAGACCTAATGAACAAAACAAAACAGGAACAAGGGCATCAAAACGAAATGAAGGCAATTTTTCTTTGATAGCAAATGATTTTACTGAACGTTCTTCTTTTCAGGAGGCATTAAAAGATAAAGCATGGCAACAAGCAATGGTTGATGAATATCAGGCAGTTCAAGACAACAACACTTGGCAAATTGTTGATTGTCCTTAGCATGTTAAACCTATTAGATGCAAATGGGTTTATCGAATTAAGTACAAGAAAAATGGTGATATTGACAAGTATAAAGCATGACTTGTTGCTAAAGTTTTTTCACAGCAGGAAGGGATCGATTATTAGGAGACCTTTTGCTCCCACTGCCAAATGGAACACCATCCGCCTCACACTTGCCTTAGCAGCTCAAAAAGGGTGGAAAGTTCATCAAATGGATGTCAAAAGTGTTTTTCTCAACCGGGACTTACATGAAGATGTATATATGACACAACCACCAGGGTTTGAAGTTGAAGGGCAAGAACATAAAGTCTACAAATTAATCAAGGCTTTATATGGATTAAAACAATATCCCCGCATTTGGTATGCCAAAATGGATGAATACCTTCACAAAGTTGGTTTTCATTGCAGTGAATCTGATGATACTTTGTATGTGCATCAACAGGGACAATATCTGGTCATTCTCATTATGTATGTTGATGATTTGATCATTACAGGAAACAATGATGATCACATTGACCAGGTGAGAAAGGAGTTACATGCAGGTTTTAAGATGACAAATTTGGGACTACTTCACTACTATCTTGGAGTTGAATTATTCCAACGTCCACATCAGATATTCATTTCCAAGAGTAAATATGCAGCAGAAATTCTTCAGCAATTTGGAATGCAGGATTGTAAGCCTGTCCTTACCCCTATGGAACAAAACTTAAAACTTTCAAAATTCGAAGGGGGGAAAAGGTGGACAGCACTACTTACAGACAGCTGATTGGCAGCTTGATTTCTTTGACAACCACTCGTCCTGATCTATCTTATGCAGTCAGTATTTTTTCATGTTTTATGCAGGAACCACTAGACAGCCACTGGAATGTAGCCAAACGAGTTCTTCGATATATCCAAGGAACAAAAGATTTTGGTCTTCTTTACAAAAAGACTAAAAATTTTGTACTTGGTGGATTTTCAGATGCCGATTTTGCTGGCAGTATTGATGACAGGGCATCAACCTCAGGTTACTTAATGAACATGGGGTCAGCTGCAGTTTCCTGGAGTTGCAAGAAGCAAGCTACAATGGCCACTTCTTCAGCAGAAGCAGAGTACATTTCAGCATGGGAAGCAGCATGTGAGATTGTTTGGTTACGTCGAGTTTTACAGGACTTGGGAATTCCTCTAGCAGAAGCTACTTCGTTATTCATCGACAATCAATCAGCAATAAAGCTTGCCAAGAATCCAATTTTTCATTCAAATACAAAGCATGTGGACACAAAGTATCATCATATCAGATCTCTCATTGCAAAGGACGTCATCAAGCGAGTGTTTTTCCCTTCAGAAGATCAGACCTCCGACATTTTCACAAAACCTCTTGGCAGAATAAAGTTTACTAAGTTCAGGGATGAACTTGGTATTTGTTGAAATGTATCTTTGGATCATAGGGGGGAATGTTAGATGATCCAAAATAAATTTTATCATAGGTTATAATGTTTGAATAAAATAATTATTAATTTAAGATATTAAATTAATAATTATTATTCTAGAATATTTAATAAATCTTTGAGATATTTAGAAATAGAAATTTTTTATTAAAAATTAGGACTCTAGAAAAGAGTCATTTCCTAGGCTCTAAGTTAGGAGTAAAGTTAGTAGATTGGTTAGAAGCTCATTTATTGTAAATGGACACTTGTTTATTTTCCAAGTGATCCATAACTAGATTAAGTTATAACATAGAGCTTATAAATAGGTTAGTTTCCTATTTTCATTGTAGTGTGTAATGAGAGAATGTGAGAGTGTGAGTTTACGTGGGTAAACTCTTGTAATTTGCTATGTAATCTTTTTGCTTGATCAATAAATTTGTGTGTTTGAGGACACTTCTCCACTTTCACACATGTCTAGATGTAATGTGAGAAATGTAATGTAACTAAATATTTGAAATGTACCATGGGTATATTTTTATATATTTATCGGGAGTATGGTAAATAAATAAAATCTCTTTTCATACTTATTCTAGAGGTATGGTAAATTATTTAGGGGTATGGTAAATAAATAAATGTAATGTAAGTAAACATTTCAAATGTATGGGGGTATATTATTATTTATTTACTGGGGGTATGGTAAATAAATAAAACCATTTTTTATATTTACTCCATAAACCTCTTTATATTTAAATAAAACTTAAAAAAAAAATTTATTTAGGTTAACCCTATGGCAAAAATAAAACTTTAATACCATGGGCCAAATATCATATTTATATAAGAGGTATGGCAAATAAATAAATTATATATAAATCATAGGTATGGTAAATAAATAAAACCTCTTTTTATATTTACTCCATAATCCTATCTATATTTAGGAACACTCAAAAAAGAGGTTTTATTTAGGTGAAGCTTGTGCGCAAAATAGGAGGGGCCAAATTATTATTAATACCATGCCAAAAAACATTATTAACCCTAATATTAATTTCAAAATACTAATAATATTATTATTATTAATTCCAATATTCACATTAATATACTATAATATTAATATTATTAGATTTAATTTATTTAGATTTGTGGAGTTGTTCGAAAGTGGAAAATAATATTTGTGGAAAGGATTTGAGTGTCAACGAACTGCAATTGGTTTGGATTGATTTGGAAAATAATATTTGTGGGAAGGATTACAGTGTCAAAAAGATGCAAATAAATAAAACTTATTTTTATGTTTACTTCATAAACCTCTTTATATTTACAAAACCTTAAAAAGAAGTTTTATTTACGTGAAGCCTATGGGCCAAATACCATGGGACACATTATTATTAATACCATGGGCCAAATACCATATATATAAAAGAGACATAAAAATGTAAGGTAAATAAATAAAAATATATCAAATAGGAGTAGAAATCAACATCTAATTATATTTGAAGCCTATGGAAAAAATACCATGGACCGAATTAGTAATAATACGATGCAAAAAAAAACCATTATTAACCCTAACATTAACATTAAACTAGTAATTGCACCACCACCAAATGTTGCAAAGGAAACACCATAGGATTCTTAAAGAGATTCAATAGTTTCTAAGCAAGATAAATATTCTTAAAGACAATGCTTAAAGCATAAATAAAATACACCTTAATTCACTGGATGCAATGCCAACAACATATTTCAATAGTCTTTCATTTTATTATTGATTCAAAAGACTAAAAAGGCAATAAAAAAATGTAGTACTCATCACATTGCATAATTTTTTGCTCTGGACAGATTTATCCTCTGAAGAATTGACAAATTTATCCTCTGAAAAAATTACTAAATTTCCCAAATATATGGTAACTACCTACTGTAATATATAAAGGATGCCCTGCCATGAATTAAGTAGCTAAATTAAAACCAACAACAAAAATGGCAATGAAGAATCGATCCCATGAATTAAGAAAGGGGAAAGGTTTTTTTTTTTTTGTAAGCTTCGTAGTACCTTTCTATTATCAAATATATATAGGAAAAATTTTCATACAAAAGAAAACAAATATAGTGACCTCAACCTGCCCGGAGGAAACCAGGTCTGTTGGCCACCGTATCGAGTTAAATGCAGACCAAAAATGAAATTGTCTTATCTTGCCACTTCCATCTTTAATAACTGTAGTATGTCCACAATATTTACAAACAAAACAAGTAATTAAACTAATGAACTCCAAAATTTTATAGAAATATAAAACATTTAACCAGAAAGATCCACAGACAAAACTAAAGGAACTAGAGCATTAGCAGTGGTACCCAGCACCTACGCAATGCATTGTGTTATTTGAAACTGCTTTCTATCTTACCAACCCTGTCATTCAACTGAATCTGAGATTTTAAAATTGCATGCATGTCCAACTTCATTTGTTGCAGTTCAAACAGAATTGAAGAGTTGATGCTCTTTTCCTCTTGACATGCCATTGCCTTTACAAGAAGGCATTTCATCTTCCAGTAGGTCTTCACCGATTTTTGAAAGAGGGACACCTGACCTCGAGTACTCCATGGATCTGTTATAAAATCCATTTTGGAAATCTGATCTTCCATATCTTAATCCTCGTTGTCTATTTTTATTTCCCAACCGTGAATTTTTGTCTTAATTTGAGAAAAATTTCTTGATTCATAGACTAGAGCAATGTCCTACAACACTTGTTCATTTGACTTCCTACCCCTCCTACTCCTTCCAACCTCTTGATGAGGTTTCCTACAGCGGTTTACCTTCCCTATTTTCCCTTTAACCATATTGGAGGTGGTGTAACTTGAAAACAAGCCTGTGGGCAGAAGTAAGTCAGAAACATAATGCAATAAAACTGAATAAAGATCCTTTGCAATGAACCTAGCTCGCATAGCCATACCATTAATGAACAGGGTGACATAAAAACGAAGACTGTTATCGAAATTAACTAGGAAACGACCCTTGCATGTAACAAATTTACAGAGGATATTATGAGAATGCTTCCTCATAATTAAAGATAGTTTCCAACAAGAGATAGCAAGAGAGCTACAAATTTTCTGCCTGGTAGTGACATATCCAATAGTCGCGATAGAATTTTGATAGACAATGATATAAACCAAGCCTGTAGTATAAATTAGAAGAAAACTATGGCAGTGCCATCCCAACAGACCATACCCAACAGACACTAAAGGGACCTTTACACCAACAGACGACCAAAGATAACCATGGAGCACTTTACGAAGCCCAAAAAACATGCAATGCCGAAATATATAGCCGATAACAGAGAAACCCCCATGAGAAAGGTTATCAAGAGTGGGTGAATAGGCAATACTACCAACCATGAACCCGGTCAGAAGGAGCATGAACTGAAAATTCAACAACTCGGAAGAGATGAAAAAGCCTTGAGAACGAAACAAAGAGAAAATACCAAGACAAGGACAGATAACAATCAAACTAGGAGGGCTTCTGAAATGATGTTCTATATATATAAATCCCATGTACCCAATTCGAAACCACCTTGAAGAAACATTACGGGCACAGTAATCCCAATACAAATCCTCAGACACAGGAAGAAGGAGGTATTTATCATGCAGTGTAAACATAGGCAAAAATGGAAAACGAAAGCAGAGTATAAAAGGCAGAATTGCCATGACATACCACAAACAGCTTTCACCCTGTCTTCAGAGAACCTGCTTCAAATCTGGATCAGTCGCCTACTGGAATACACCATTGCATAAAATATACCATGAGAAAATGCTAATGAGGAAGAGAAGATCACTATAACCCATCACCCGCTGCGCGTAACACTTCATTAACCCTTCTGACAATAGTTGGGTGATTTTGATAGGCTGTTGCATGTAATTAAATGCAGAGAGTGGAGGTCTTCCATCGGAGGACTGTTTCCCATATGATCTCGCAAGGGAATGTAAGGTCATACACCACGTGGAAGCCCAATTCCCTATCCATCAGTCCGGCACCCCGATCGGGGGAAGAAAGGGGAAAGTTAAAAATAAAGGAGAAATATGAATACACAATTGAAAAGAGTGGAGGAACCCAAAAAAATGAAAGAGGAAGAAGCAACAAAAGGAAGCAATCCCAGCAAGTTATTGGCAGAATTGCATAGGTAAGAGGAAGAAGAACTTAAAATAAATGAGTAAAGATGAAGAGAGGATGAGGCAGATTCGACATGTAGCTGGGTAGAACTTGGGTAGAATAGTGTGATTGTTTCAACAGAGAGAAAAGAATAAAAAGACACAATGGAAGAAAAAGGAGAAAATACAAAGGAAAGTAGAAAACCTTTGGCACCAGCAAAAATACAAAGAACTTTTGTTTATTATTTTTCTTTTTGTAAAATGTGGCAAGATTTATATCAGTAAGCTCTTCGATTCTAGTTCATGAGAAAAAGGAGTATTTGTTTTTGTGATGTTATAGATCTGAGTGTAATTTTGAGTATAGATTTCGAGCTAAATCAAACATATCCATCATATTCTTGAAATATTCTAAAAATTACAATCCCATAAAAAAACAATTAAAACTTTTTAAATTGTACATATTAGGCAAATCTTGACATTATATTAGGAAAAGTGTAGTAATGGTAAATTAAATAAAATTTTAATTAACTTATGAATTTTAAAATCATAATTAATTATTATTATTAAAGTCATAATTAATTTATAAATTATAATTAATTTCTTACTATTAAAATCATAATTATCTTATAATTTTTAGTAACTGAATTTTTTACTCATTTTGTTTGAAGATGTTTTAAAATCAAAAGTTAAATTTAAATTATAAAATCATAATTAATTTATTATTATTAAAATCATAATAAGCTTATGATTTTCGGAAAGAAACTTTTACTTCATTTTGTGTGTCATGTTTTAAATTCAAAAATTAAATTTAAACTATAATTGTAAATTAAATTTATTTTTAACACAATTTTTTACAATGGTTATAAAATTTTTTGAGCTTTTCATACTTACAAGTCATAACTGAAATTTGTACTTGTTCATTTTATATGATGTTTTAAATTCAAAAGTTAAATTTAAATTATAATTGTAAATTAAATTTATTTTAAACACAATTTCTTACAATGGATATAATAGCTTTTGAGCTTTTCATACTTACAGTGACTTGGACCAGGGGAAATTCAACTAACTTCCACATTGGCAAATCGTGTGTAAAGGAATTCTAATGTGAATAAAAAATTGAAATTGTAATCAATTTTCTATTTTCTAAAAGTTGATTATTTATAATATGAATAAGCTTGCAAGTCAACTTTCCTACTTATTTTATTCACTTGAATTACGAAAAGCATATGCAATTATATTTGAAAACCTCAATTTTCTATGATTCAAATGAAAAAAAATTTTTATCCTGGTTTGCATCTTACACTTTCGAAGAGACCATATACATTCAATATGTATGATTTTCATTCCATACATCAAATTTAAGGTTATAATGATCATAGAAATGTGGATTTATGGTTTAGATGTGCATGAAATTACTCACAAGGATTTAGATATGATTTGGCATTATTATGAAAATAGCATGGCCATGCTTGCAATTTCAGCTATGGAGAAAATTCAAAACCAAATCGGCAAGTTGCTATGTAGCAATTTAAAAACACCGTTATTGTACAGATGTGCATGAAATTACTCACATGCTATTACATATGATTTTGCATTTCATATTAAAATAAACTGGCTAGAACCATCATTCTACGTCCCCAATACTTGCACATAAAATATAGCTCTAATTTTATAGGAAAAAGGCTTATGCCTGAAAAATATGAACCTTAATCAGAGACATGTACTCTTCTTTTCCCCAGCATAGTGAAGACTGTTGCAGTCTCTAAAATTCTCTTCCTGCAGACACGACTCTACCATCTCCAGAAATTTTGAAAAACCCTAAATGCCAATAACGCTTAAGAAACAGCGCATGCACCTATACATAAATATCATGTAAGTTGCATACAAGTGAACTCCATCCTAAGAATTACGGATATCTGAAGCTACAAAACCTCATGCAATACTGTAATATCACATTTTACAAACAAGCAACCTGAACTAAAGAAGCAACTAAAACATGGTGATGCACATGAATTTTTACAATACACAAGGTGTGTGACCTCATTAAAGTTTAACTGACCCCCAATTGATCGAAAACATAATCCATAATGCATAAATTAACCAACCCAAAAACCCCAGAAAACCAAAAAAGAATGTGAATACATTCATGAAAATTAACATCTTCTTGTTATTTTGTTCCACGGGTAGTAATTTTATTCTTCAGGTTTTTCTGGATAGTTTCCATACTATTGATTGTTTCAGACCAGCTATATATGGATTTCAGAAAACACATTCAACAAACACAATACATAATGCACAGACATTATCTAACACATTCTCGCTACCACAGGACACTAAAACAAATGGAAATGTTTTACTTTCCATGTCTTGTTCATCAGGTTGTGTTATGTGCAGACCAGGTAGAAACAAACATACATATAAATAAGATAATTCAGTGCAGAATTTCCTAAGCTACATAGTGAGATTGGAGGTGAGGAGATGAAAATGGAGGAAGGGAACTTACTCCCGCATTTCTGTTGGGTGAGGAGATTGGTGAGATTGCAACGTATAGGAACGGTTATGGCCAGAGAGATGTTCAATCCTAGGCACTGCACTACTTCATCATGATGTTGTCCAGGGGGAGAATACTTGTAGACTGTGCACAAACAGGTTGGAAAGTAAAGAATTTTCTTCACCTGGATGCAGTAAATAGCGGAAATGCTTCGTTTCCATCGCTGGCTGCACCGATGCACGGAGCCATACTGACCGTCGCCGTTTTAATGGCAGTATTCCCACATTCACCATCCCCATAAGCAGTTTAGAATACAAGGGCACTCCACAATGCGATCAATATCGCCACCATTGCCTTCACATCCACCATAGCCAAGGAATTCCAAGTTCTCTTTCTCACGTAGGCAAAATTAAAGCACAAAGTTCCCCTTCTATTGAAGCGTAACGAACTTTAATAACTAACCTACTTCAAATCAATGGGCTAGCAGATTTTAATCATCTAACAAAAGATCTAAGGATGCACAAGAAGGCAACAGGGATGTTGTTTTCAAATAATGACACCTTACGACTTAAATATTAATATTAATATATTATAATATTAAAATTATTAAATTTGTTATAATATATATATATATAGATATATATAAGTGGGATGGCAGAACAAAGACATATGATAGAGGTGGAGAAATAGAGGGAA
The DNA here is from genome assembly GCA_034641835.2 of Pinus albicaulis. Classification (NCBI taxonomy): domain Eukaryota; kingdom Viridiplantae; phylum Streptophyta; class Pinopsida; order Pinales; family Pinaceae; genus Pinus; species Pinus albicaulis. The sequence goes on along the minus strand of CM076579.1, from coordinate 1,502,474,996 downwards.
TGACAAGGGAGAGATGAGGGGAGAGGAGGAACGAAGAAAGATAGAGGGACAAGAGAGAGAGAGGTAGAGAAGGGTAAGAGAGGGAGAGGAAGACATAAATTTGGAGGTGGGAGAGAGAGAGAGAAGGAGAGATGGAGGGAGAAGGAGAAAGGATTGGAGGGTAGAGAGAGAGAGAGAGAGAGAGAGAGAGAGAGAGAGAGAGAGAGAGATGGAGGTAGGAGAGAAAGGGAGAGCGAGGAAGGATGAGAGGAGGAGAGAGGGAGGGATAGAGAGACTGAGTTGGAGGAGGAGAGAAGAAGGGAGGGAGTGATATAGTAACATAGTTGCAGAGGGAGATAGAGTGATGGGGGAAGAGAGAGGATTTGAGGGTAGAGAGAGAGAGAGAGAGCGGGGAGGGGGTGAATATAGAGGGAGGGAGGGGATAAAGGGAAAGAGAGGAAGGATGAAAGCGAGGAAGAGAGTGATGGGGGAATATAGAGGATTGTAGGGGAAAGAGAGAGAGACAAAGTGAGTGATGGGGGAAGAGAGAGGGAGGTAGGAGAGAAAGGGACAAAGTGGAAGGAAAAGAGAGGGGACTTGAGAGAGCAGAGTAGAGAGGGAGGGATAGAGAGATGGAGATGGATGGGGAGAGACAATGGGATTGAGACATGGATTTGGAGGGGGAGAGAGATATGAGGCTGGATGGGGAGAGAGGGAGGGAAGAAGAAATACATAGAGAGTAACAAGTGGAGAGAGAGAGGGAGTGACAAGGGAGATATGGAGAGAGAGTTTGTGTTAAAAACTGGATTCTATTAATTAAATGAAATGACTCTCCAGGTGAGAACCTAGAGAGTGTACACATTCATACACACTCTATTACATTGAATCATATGAGCCTTAATTACATATGCTTTCACACTAACGGGATGGTTTCAACCACTCCGGAGATATTACGACTTGAGATCTAATCTTAGCATCTCAATCCTATCATCATCATAACAGTAATCTAATTATGACTTTCTCCATTAATTCCAACACCCCCCTTAATGGAGAAATGGTACTGAACAATAACATATGCCTGTTGGTCTAGTCTCAACTAGGCTTAAAAAAAAAACATGAAAAAACTTGGTAACAAAGTTTTCATTTTTTTCTTTATGCTTGTGACTCCATACTTGTTCATTCTGAGTCGAGGCTTCATCTTCACTTTCCTCGTCATAAGGTAGTGATGTATTTTCACCTCATTTATTCCCCAGTGATGGACAACTTGAATTCTTATTCTTTCCCTCCTCAAAATTATGGCAGGCTGGATAGGAGAATGTTTTCTCTCATTATTTCTGGTGTCACGCATGTAAATTTCAGCAATGCTGTCTTCAACATCTATGGATGAAACTTCTACGTTGGCTTAAGAAAGACATGGTGTTCCAAGCCATGCTTCAAGAAACTTCAATTCTTCTTCAAACTTTGTTGCTATTTCCTTGTTGTTGTTGCTTATGTCTTCACACACAGAAATATTCATTAGAACATCACAATCTAAATTCTCTCCATCTCTATCTTTTTCTGCCACGTCTTTGCAATAAACTTCATGTTCCAATTGATCTTCAACACTTTGTTCCTTTTTTCATCCTTCCTGAAGATCAACTCGTAACCCTTCAATATCAGGATCTTGCACACCAGATTGTGCCTCTTGTTTGTCGTGGTCATCAACAGAACCACATTTTTTCTCTGAAAAATTGCTACCCAAGCTAATGCTTCCAAATTTCCACATGAGAAAATCATCATCATCATCAGAATCAAACATATATAAAAATATATACATGTTGTTAAAATTCTAGCTTATCTGGTTTTGTCTTGCTTCCAAATTTCGACTCTATTTGGTCCTCCAATGAGCTCCAACAACCCCATTACCATGCATGTGGGAAACTTCTCCCTTTAGCAGCTCTTCAAATGTAGAGCCTTTTATACTGTGGCTTCTCTGCCACACACATAAATCTGAAGAAAAAAAAAATCAATGTAAATAGGAACTTGATTATTTGCACCTCATTATTTGCTTATCTACCGCTCCAAAATCAATTACAAAAAATGAATGAATTCGAATTCTGAAAGGTTATTTGAAGGGAAGGCAACCACAAAAAAAAGAAGGTTCATGTGAGCCTATCAGAATTTAGCATGAATGTCACAATTAAGCTTGGCCTCTATGCCAGCACCACCTTTGACGATCAAGTCCAGATCAGATCCCAACGACTCTGACAGGAATTAAATTCGATGCTTAATACAATCTGGGTAGCAGCCTTTTTAGTAAGCATTAATCAATCACATTAAAAAAAAATGGAGATGCCACCTGGCTTGCTCGCACCCACGCCTATGTATTTTGACAGGAATAGAAACAGATCTGCGCTTCCAAATATACTCCGGCGACAATGACGACCAAGATCTTCTATTGCACCACTTCTCTAATCAACCACAACTTATTTCCTTGTTTAACCAATCGTGGCCTTCTACACCAATATACGATTTTGCCTCCTCACCACGACCTTACACTTGATCCACGTAGCTGCACTCTCTTGCAGCACTTGGGAACCAGGAAGAAAGCCCCGCTGAACTAAAATTTCTGATAGGCTTGTCCAATGCATCGGACGATGTAGCACGACATTACAGATCAGACATCATTAGTTCTAATTTCTTGGTGCCTCACGTACTCAGATCTGCATAGAGATCTCTCACCCTCTTGTTAGGAGGTTCTTTCATAGATCGATCACACTATCACAATTCACAGTGTCTGCATGATCTGGGCAAATAATCAACCAGCATATCAACTCCACGATCAACAACAAAGGATCAAGCAATCAAGCCCAGGATATGATCCACGCAAGAGAAAAATAAAAAAAAACTAATTCAAATTTGGATCACACTATCTTAGAACCCACACACTCACATTCCTTACACACAGCACAACTCCACTCAGCTTCGACTACGTGAAGCTCTGATACCATGTTAAAAATTGGATTCTATTAATTAAATGAAATGGCTCTCTAGGTGAGAACGTGGAGAGTGTACACACTCATACACACTCTATTACATTGAATTATATGAGCCTTAATTATATAGGCTTTCACACTAATGGGATGGTTTCAACCACTCCCAAGATATTAGGACTTGAGATCTAATATTAGCATCTCAATCCTATTATCATCATAACAATAATCTAATTATGATTTTCTCCATTAATTCCAACAATGTGTATGTTTGGGGGTGAAATAAAGATACAAAGAAGAAGAGATGGAGAGAATGAGGGAGAGAAGGAGAGAGACAGGCATATAGTGACAAAGTTAGAAGGTGAATTTAGATAGATAGAGAGAGAGAGAGTTGGGAGATAAAGAAAGAGAAAGAGTGGAGAGAGGTAGGGAAAGAGAGATGGAGGTGGAGAGAGAGGGAGGTAAGAAGAATGACATAGAGAGTGAAATTCGGAGAGAGAGAGAGAGAGGGAAGGAGTGATAGGGAATACGGAGGCAGAGTGAGAGCAGATAGCAGGAGGGAAGAGAGATAGAAGCAGGGGAGAGGGAGGGAAGGGTAAGAGAGAGAGAGGGAGGGAGAGGAGGGAGTGATAGATATATAGATTGGAGAAAGAGAGTGTATGTTTTTGTGTTGATATAGAGAGATAAAGGGATATAGAGATATATATGGAAGGTGAAGGCAAAGAAGAGATAGATGTAGACAGAGAGGGAGGGACAAAGAGATTGATAAATATGGAGTGAGAGAGTGTGCTTGTTTGTGTGGGTGATATAAAGAGACAAAGAAGGAGAGATGAAGGGACATATAGATATATATGGACAGGGGAGAGAGGGAAGAATATTTCTTAAAATATATGCATTTATTTCAATGTATATGGTGATTTATAATCTTATCTTATTTCTTGCACTAGATGCATTGATCTCAATGTTTATGATTTCTAATTCTATTCGATTTCTTTAACTAAATTCATTGATTTTAGTGTAGATGGTTATTTCTAACCCTATTTGATTGCTTGCACTAGATGCATTAATTTCAATTGAGATGTTGATTTATAATTATATTTTATTACTTACACTATACGCATTTATTTCAATATAAAGGATTTCTAATCCTATTTGATTTCTCGCACTAAATGCATTCATTTCAATGTAGATGGTGATTTATAATCCTATTTGATTGTTTCACTAGATGAATTGATTTTAGTGTATATGTTGATTTCTGATTTGATGTAATTGGATGTATGATGGTACATTAGTTTTAAAGTCATTGGATTAATAATGCGCATTGATTTTAGTGTAAGCACAAAACAATATTGACAATGTAGAACAATTTTTGCGTTATGGTAATTAAACCTAATAATATTGGAGAGAAGGAGAGACAAGGGATGATACTGTTTATGATTTATGATTTCTAGTGTCCTTTTCATATAATCGATATGGAAAGGTGACAAAAAGGGTGACAATAAGAATAGTAAAGGAAAATATTTTGAGATTGCTATTTCTAATTGACTACACTCTTATTATTCACATTTTCTATCATTCAATATTATTACATTGTCACATTGCATTCAAAAATTGTATTTCATCATTTTTCATCCTTAAAGTTATTTTACAATATTTATCATCTCAACAAACTAGGTAACTAAGAAAAATTAAAATCAAAATGAACCGATAAATGTCAAACATATTTAGCATATTTAAAATGGTTATATTAATATTATCTATATTTACATATTATTGATAAAATTAATCATATGTTCCTCATATTATTGATAGATTTTCCTTAGTCACACACAACTGAAACCAACCTAGATCCATCTTAACTCTAGATCTATCAAGTCCCAAGAAAGATAAAATATCTAGAGGTGTAAACCTTTCCTCAAGATTTGCACTCAAAAGAAAGGTTTGCACCTCAAGAGATTTGATCCCTCTTGGCGCTTGATAGATCCAGAGTTAAGATGGATCTAGGCTGGTGGGTATTGAAGTTGAAAATTAAATCAAGATCAACTTTAAAAATTATTCAATTTACCTAAAGAGCATTTGGAACATTAATGACACACATAGTGTTCTAGGTTTTAAGACATGTTCTGACTTCATTAAACATAGGACATGTTCCGACGTCATGAAACATAGGATTCACAACACGAAGATGATTGTAATGAATCAGTTTATTCATTCAGCTAAAATTAAATGAAAGTAATTAAACTATGTGGGTGTCCTTGCTCCTACAAATATAAAGGACATTATAAGATAGGATGATATTCAAATTTTGAGGAATCCATGATGTTTTTACGCTTTTCATAGGTGTTGTTTACTGAGTGCATAATAATTTTAGTTGCACAATTAAAATTTTAAAATTTTTACTAGAATTTGGTGATTTTTTTTTTCAAGAAATTCAATATTTGGAGTGTTTAAATATTTTTTTTTTAATAGTGGAAATGGATTCAACATCATCAATACAAATATCGTGAAGCTTAACAACCATAATCTAGATTTCCACAAGTTTATGCAGAAAAATTATCTCTAAAATAAAATTTCCATTGTTTTCCTTGAACAAAATTGTAGCTTAATTACACTACCATGTTTGCATATGCCACTTTGAAAAATAGGATGTGACCATTGTAAATTGTCCTTACAACATTTATGTTCAACCATTACATATTTGTTTTTATTTTATGATTTTTTTAAAATAGGTAAATTCATTAGTGTCTCCATTTTTCTATCTACCTTTCAAGTCTAAAACAAGACTCTAAACTTAGAGAGAAAAATGAAGACTCTAAAGATTTTGAATTCCCTATCTCAAAACTTACACCACAAAAACCTTGAAAGGTTTAGTGTTTAATTGTTAATAGTTTTTTAAAATAATTATTATTAACTATCACTTATAAATAATTTGTTTCATTATTATAATAAAAATAAATAAATTATCTTATTATTATAAAAATAAATAAAATATTTTAAGATAATTTATTAATAATTTTATAATAGAAAGTTTTCACTTAAAATAATTAATAAATTATATTAGTTTCAAAATTGAATTTTTGTTTAACTTTTAGATGGATAAACTTTTAATTATTTTTATTTTATTATAATTTTGAAATATGAGATTTACTATTGTTTAATTGTTAATATATATTGGAAACAATTAATAATGATTACTGATTATTAATATAAGTTATTTGTTTATTTTTATTATTTTAAACAAAGCTCGATAGCTTGAAATAATTATAAAGACCACTTAATGCATTGTTATTATTTAAAGAAAACTATGTAATTTGAAATAATTATAAAAAGAAATTAATTCATTATTATTATTTAAGGAAATATAAGTGGATTGAAATAATTTTAACATAGTAAATTGTTAGTTAAAACAATTCATTAATTATTTGTTTATGGTTATTATAGGTATATTTATTTTGAAATTAGTAATTTTAGAATTTTAATTTAATTATTAATGATTAATTAGGAAGATGGTAGGGATTTAACCTCTACCAATAATGTTGTGAGCATTATATACAAATTAAATGTTGATATTTACCTTCAAAGTAGTTATACTTCCTTTTTCCTTTCAGTTATGTATCTTTTGGCATGTAGTACTCATCGGCCATGATATTAGCAAAATTAAGAATCTTCCTCATAAAATGGAGATAACTGCCATGGTTAAAGATATTGTTCCTTATATATATATATATATATATATATATATATATATATATATATATATATATATATATATATGTATATTAAATTAATGATAATAATAATAATAATTTAAAATAAAATTCTAATTTAGTTAGTTTAATTATTTTTAAATTAATTACTAGTATTAATGTTTATTATGGATTTCTGATTATGATTATTTACTAATTATTTAATTACGCTGGTTGGCATCCCCCTGTTGGAAATTGCAAGTTTAATCATTTTGTCAATCACAAATTCCAATCTGATGGTCGAAAATACAAGATGCTTTAATATTTTCGTCATTTCCACTACATCAATGGATAAGATTGATGAACATAACTATCTTGCATATCTAAATCAAGTGATTAAATCCGGCTTAGTTAAAATTTTACCGTGCCATTAACTATTGACCACCTATGAAGATTAATGCTAATTAAATTCACATCATTGAAATTGTGGCTTCATGAAACGTCAGAAAAAGGCTGCCACTATTTGAACCATTGTAAAACTATGAAACATGTCATATATCCAGATAATAAAACTATGAAACGTCTTATATAGCCACATGTTCATTTTCATTCATAACAGTTGAAAACCTGAAATGTAAGCCTCTTCCCATTCTGAAATGAGAAATGGTTCATTCACAATTAATGATATAGAATTTAATGTGTTTTATTGTTATTTAAGAATAGAATAAGACACCAATGTGTTATGTTTTCTTGGTATTATATGAATTTATTATGTTTAATTTCTATGTAACAATAATTGTTTTAATATTTTACTCACTATTTATTGTCTTAATAATATTTTTTATATTTTTCTTGGATGTGGGTGTTAATGGTGCATGACATGGGAGGTAGGCGTTGGGGTGGCACGTGGCCTGGCCACATCACCACTGGCACGCCAACCTGCTGGCCTCCTCCTGCATTAAACATACCCCGTCGTCACCCTACGACGCATTCAATTCACTGCAATGCTCGAGGCAATCGCTTGGGCTTCAAAATTTCATCTGGTAGTTGCTCCCTTCGGCTCTCTATTCATGCTCCTAAGCTATCTATGGTGATCCAACCCGCCTCTGCACACTCTATGCCGACTCGCATCTCTCCCTTGCATAGTGGTTGCTCTCTTGCAGTCGTTGAACCCGGCATTCGCACCTCTTTCAGGAGATGTTGCAGTCTTAGTGGCCGTATTGATTTCTTGCCTGGCATCAATTACTCTCATAGTTCTCATTGCTTTCTTTGCTTCTATGCATACTTGGGTGCTTCCTCACTCACCCTATCCTAGCGCTCCCATGCCCCTCTATCCTTCTCCGCCAGTCGAAACCCTTGGCACTTGGGCTCTGCTAGAATGCCTCACTTGCGACATCATATGCGATGTTGAAGAGGTGGCAACAGAGGCAGAGCATCGCGCGTTATCTCCTCTTCTTCCCCCTGCACCTCGTCCTCCTCCTTCGTGCACTCGGGGGGGGGCAGGTATCCGGACACTCGCAGTGGTAGGGGTCGTCTTCTTGGCTCTGCGGATCACCACCCTTCCTCAGCGCATCCCTCTGCTCCTCCTCCCCTTCCTCTCCCAGCCTCAGCCCTGTTTCAATTCCAATGTACCTCCTCCAACCCTCTCGTGGTGGCCACTGTCACCATCTCCTTCTGCGAAATTCCTAGTGCTAGTTCGGTCCCCTTCCATCCTCCTCCATCCTCTAGCCAGCATGGCCACCCCGAGTCTTCGAAGGATGAAAAAACCCCGCAAGTCTCGCCTATGCACACCTCCAACTCGCATAGCGACAGCAGCTCCGACTACTACCAAGAGAAGCAAATGCAGGATGATGGCAAGTATGTTGAAGTTGCGACTCCTCAGCAAGAAGTTATGGGACCCCAGTTTGCCGAGGACGATGAGTACAGGTGCTTGATTGTTGAGGAACCTCCTCCAGTTACTCCTGATGCACAAATTACTAGGTCTCCTTAGGTCTTGGACCTACAGTTTTACAGTCTTGCTTTTTGTTTTTGTTTGCATTGAGAACATGGACTTATGGTTTATATTGCTGGTTTCCTCTCTGAGGTAGCACCATCTACTCTTCCTGGGCTGGTTTCCCCATGTTGGCAACTCCAGTTTTGTTTTTTTTTGATATTTTGCTGTTATCATGGCTACTACATATGCCAGTTGCGCTGAGGCCATAGCCTCTCTGTACGTTATGTTTCATTATCAATAGAATTTAGCCTTATTTACAAATATATATATATATATATATATATATATATATATATATATTTTAATAATTGTAGGTTACGTAATGTAAATTACAATTTAATTATGTAGCTTAGAAGTAAAATGACGACATGCAATGGAGTGCCATGGAGCACCACCATTGGATATGTGTGTGCCATCATGTTCCATATTCTTTATTTAATACACTTTTTTTTAAATGAAACGACTCTCATTCAAATTCCAAAAAACAAATTCAATACAAAAAGAATCGAAGCCAATATTAAAAGAATCGATGAGATGCTACAAGTTTCATTTGATAAACATGTTGTGTAGGTGTATTTTTTCTTTACAAGTTTCAATTTGATATCAAGGTTATTCCAATTTTGTTGTTAATTGGTTTTTTTTCAATACTGTAGAGAAATTTCTTAAATTTCATACATTGAATGGTATCTAATAGATTGACTCTGTTAAGCAGGTACATGGAGCTTGTATTTGATCCTAGGTTCAGTGTCATATATTCATCCTTAAAGCCTCTATTAAATTGTTCATTCTTCAATAGAAATTGGGAGGTATTTAAAACTCATGCCCTGTAAGTTTTGATACTCATGCTCAATGACCCATGCAACTAGAGAATACAAGGATGCAAAGATTAACTACAGATATAAATTATAGTGAAAATTTTGGATTTAGATTACACTCATATTGGTTACAATTTTTTTTTTATTATGATGTAGATCTGAGCCTTTGCACCGTAGCATATTGAAATTTTAGTGGGTTAAAAATTCGATTTGTTGCCTAATGGATTGAGGGATTTCAGTATATAGTGAAAATCACAATTTTTAAAAATGTAGACAACAATTTATAATGTGAAAACTATTACTACATATTAAGTTAAATATTACTACATTATAAGTTAAAATGTAGACATAGTTACTCTAAAACCAATAATTAAATTAAAAAGACAATTTTATTTATCTCTAATTAAAAATAATAATGTAATTAATCTTTGTAATTTTATTATGCTTCATTTATGACATAATAAAAGTATTTATGTTTATCAAACTGAACCGAAAAAGGAAAAAAAATACACATAGATAAATTTCACATTCTCTTGTCCAATTGAGGTAGATCTACTCATTTTATTCTTCCATTTTGGGCCAATAACCATTAAATTGACATATGATAGCTTTTTCTTGCAAAATAGAGAAAATACACTTGTGCTATTTCTATGGAGAAATATGGGACTTTCCCCATCTTCTCTATGATGTAACCTTCGAATTGTCAGATTTGGATTTTGTTTATCTTTTGTGGTAGAATTCCCTCTAAGTGCAACCTTGAATGAGGTCAGAAGCTTTCCATCCCAAGATGAGCCAACATAATATGATCCAGGTGGAATGATCACACCAGGAGAACCACCTTGCAATCTTAAATTTAAGATAACTATAGCTTTGATTTGAATACCATATTCTTCCAAGTGGCCCCAATCCTGGATCACTGTTCCTTAAAAAATATAACTTTTTAAGGAATCAGAAATACCTGTAATGTTTTCAACACTTTGTCTCAGATCTATCACTAGATTTCTTCCCCTCTACTTAGCAGGTTTGATTTCCCAAAAATGATCTTAATAGAAACCTAAACCAACTGCTCTAGATCTGCATTTTGTGATCTCTTTTCTAATTGTATTTTGTTTGGATCTGAGCTTAAAGAATGCATCTATCTTTTTTTAATTATAAAAGGGTGCTCTGCACTGTGAAATTTGATTTGGATCCTTAATGCATGTAAGATTCAAGCAAAAAATCACCATATATATAGAGGAATCACCTTCAAAGTGTAAGCCATATAACCTTCGTTGTCCTAAGATGCTACCCAATAATAGACACGTTCCACTCTATGGAGGATTGAAATAATATCGAAATCATTTGAGGGCTTTCGATTCACCCCAGGAAAAATTTTGAAACATGCATTCCCAATGTCTTGAAACATCCCCTACACTTTGAGCTACGTAGGTGAGAAGCTCTATTTTTTGCAACAACAATGTCAAGATGAGTGGGATAGAATCTCATCACATTCTTTTGTTTTGACACAACATTTAGATGTGACTAAGGCAGAGATTGGAGAGTTCAACCCAAATGGATTAAGTATGGATGGCTTTTTGAGTGAAGACAATAAATTTGGTGACCATCTGCTTTCTTCCTCATATGAGTCAGTATTTGATTTTAAATATTTCAATTACAATCTTCACAAACTTGCTCCTAGATGTCTAGACTACAAAGATGAAACGAGCTTCGATTCCACAATGAAAAAAATCTTCGATGCAGTTGGATGATGAAATGGACCATCTGACGTTAAAGGTGTTAGAGGATGAGCTGGAGAACAACAGTGATAGACAGGATCCTCTCTACTGGCCTCTTAATCCAGAATCATACTGGACTATTGAAGGATGTTGCCACAACTAGTGTTTCTAAATTCCTCGTTGAATATATATTGTAGATGTAAATTAAATTAACACACAACATGAACACAAACAGTGGAACAGAGGTCTTTGTATATAATATTCTTTTTATTTTATGTATAATTTTTATCAGTTGGAGCTAATAATATATATATCTTTTTGGTTGGGTTCACTCATGGGAATTTGAACATTAAATTTTTTTATTTGCATAATACTGCATTACACAATCAAATTATTATTTTTAACACAATCAATACTTTTTTTTTTAATTGAACTATTCCATGGACTGATTTTGTTATTGTACATTAATTCCAAAAATAACTTATCTGAGTTAGATCTTTTTAAGTCCTACCATCATAAATTGAAACCAAAATTATCCTAAATAATCCCAACTACTCCATTAAATGAACCTGATAGCGTTCCTATTGTACAAATCATATTCATTTTGCAACCTATATTAATAAAATTTCAAATATTTATTATCTATTATTTTTACATTTATATTTTTTTTTGCAATTTAATGAAATTAGATCAAATTAATATATATTAATTATAATTATGAAATTATCTTTTCAATTATTAAATAGTACATGATATAAAATTTTATAGAATTAATATTGATGTATGACTCATATTCATCCATATAAAAAGATAATAATTCATGTAATGCACATAATGAATATTAGTAGATATTGCTAAGTATTTTTATTATTAACTTTATTTTTTTCAATATTCATATTTGTTATTAATTTAAATATTTATGCTTTTTATTAAAATTAATAAGAATGAATAAACATAAATGTTTAAAATTAACCTATTATTATTATTGTTGTTGTTGTTGTTGTTTTGGTTACTATTAATATTATTATTAATACAATATAATATAATATAATTAATACAATTAATATAATTATGAAATTATCTTTTCAATTATTAAATAATACATGATATAAAATTTTATAGAATTAATATTGATGTATGACTCAGATTCATCCATATACAAAGATGATCATTCATTTAATACACATAATGGCTATTACTAGATATTGCTAGATTTTCTTATTATTAACTTTAATTTTTTCAATATTCATATTATTATTAAGGTAAATATGTATTTTTTTTATTAAAATTAATAAACATTGGTAAACATAAATTTTTAAAATTAACATATTATTGTTATTATTATTATTATTATCATGATTGATATTAGTATTACTGTTTTGGTTAATATTAATATTATTATTATTAATATTAATTATTTAATATTAACATTAGTATTATTAAAATTAATATTGATTGATATTAACACTAATAATAATACAAATATTTCAAATTAAATAAGAAATTATTAATATTAAAATTAATTATCAATATCGCTTTTAATGTTAATTAATATTAATCTTAATAATAAATTAACATGTTAATGTTAAACATATAAATTTATATAAAAATAAATTTCGCATTTATACATTAATGTGAACATTGAGGTTACACATCAATATATATATTTCATTAAAAAATAAGATTGATAACTTTTGGTTTACATAGGTTCTATGACATTAGAATTTAATTTAATGTTTTTTTTAGACAATGACATGTAACATTATGCTATTTTATAGCCCAATGTTTATAAGATAAAGCTTTTTAATATTAAAAAAATTGTTTTAAGTTAATATTTATATTGAACATCAAACCTTTACATAAATATTAAACATAGACATTAATAGAGACATAAAAAAAAGATTTATTAAGATTAATAATAAAATTGTGAGTTCTTTTTAACTATCGTAATAATGTTCTTGTGGCTCATATGATTTTATACATTATGTATATGTGGATTTTACTATATTTGTAGATGGAAAATTGCTTATGTATGTTAATTTTAATTCTATTCACCATTAATTGAAAATTGTTTTGTTGATATCATGTGCTTTTACTTTTATGTTAGGTGATTTCCTTGTTTTATCATGGATCAAGCTATTTGGAGTTGTATTCCATTTGAAATTATTGAAATTGTCTTCCTCTGGATCCCTTTATCAGTTGTGATAAAGTTTATCATTGTTTGTAAGCAATGGAGGAATGTTTTGCAAAACCCTTATTTCTTATTGCGTTGCAAGCATATCTGTACAAATGAATTTGGATTTATGGTTCCTTTCCTCAATAATGAAGACAATTATTTTTCTGCTGAATACCTTAATCAAAATGGGCGCATATCTCATTTTCATCTGCAATTCATAGATTCAAGATACAAAGTAGAGTATACTATTGGACCCATGGTATTTTTATCCTTACCAACAGAATTTTCCCATTCACGAAACTATTTTGTAATGAATCCATTTACAAAGGCGTTAAAAAATATTGCACGAATACAAATTGGAGACTGGGGATTCTTTTCTTTATTGGAAAATGTAAGTAGCAACAAATATGATTGGGTTGTTCTAAAACATATCTATGATAGAATGTAGTCTAAATTTATGTTTACAGTAGTCTTGATAGGGTTTGGCAAAGGGCTGATCTTCCATTTGGTGGCACTTCACCCCCTAAGAATGGACTGTTTTATAAAAGTAAATTGTTTTTGCTTTATCTCGACACAGAGTATGAAGAATATCCTCGATATGGGTATACAATCCACTAGTTTGATGTAATAAAAAATGAATGGGGTTTTAATTTTTTCCAATCACTGACATACGGTGTATGTCATTAGCAATATGAAATAATTAGTTGATATGTCTTATCGATGATGGCTCCACTTCTGTATGGTCAATTGAAGAAATAGATAATTTCCAATTCACTCACCTGTGTGTGGAACGAAGAATTGACTAATTTGAGGATGATTGGGGCTTAAGATGGAAGTTGTTGGAAGAAATGTCTACAGATATAAATATCAAATGTCCTTGCTATCTTCCATTTCGAACAGTCCAGGGTGTGGTTCTTATGTGCAAATGTGGTGAAGTTCCTTTCGTATTATATGATATGATGACTGGCCTCTACTTCCCAACAGATATTGATATTTCAACTAATCAACTGATGCATGGATTTTGATCTCCAATGTTGCAGGAGTGTAATGATTTGATTGAGTATGGAAATTTTTTTGAAATTTCTCCCCATATGGATTCTATTGATGAGATTCCACCATTAGATATGGACATGGAGTCTTAGGCTATTAGTCATTTTATATTCTCTCTGTGGTTTGGAAAATATTTCCATTTTTTTCACTTTACATAGTTTTTCGTATGTATGCTATGACTTTCAATTACAATTCTATGGATATTTATATGGCTTGTGCTGGGATTTGTTCTATACGGTAATTTATGAGATGTTTGATATTGAATCCCATTGCAATTTTCTCAAATATTTATTTTTGTGTCCCCTTTAGTTATGTTAATTGCATTTGAATGTGTTTGGAAGCTATCCATTTTTCTTTGTTTTTATAATTGTAATTACCATAACTTATTATGCCTGCCTCGGTAGGTATTATGCAATAGGTATTGAGTTAACCTTGTATTAATGTGGTCAACCATTTTATATATTTTTAATTTTATCAAAGTTTGACATAGGGAATTAATTTTCTATTTTATTACAATTATTTTATTAAGAATTATATGTTATCTAATTGGCCAAAAACTTTCACTTCTTATTGCAAAATGCCTAGATTTTATCACCATTATTTGTACTCTCACTGCCAAAGCATTCATATCTACAGTACAGGGTTTGTACTTTATCTCCGGTGTGGCTATTGCGCTACTTTATTTTTTACCTGCCTTGTTCAGCCATTCATTCAGTGATTATTTCTTCGAGAAAGGTATTTGAGGACTTTTTAGATGCTTCTTTTGACATGTAGACCTTGTTAATGAAACGTATTATACACAACATCAAACCTACTAGAAATTCGTATAGTCTTAATCTTATGAACCCATCTAACACGTTACGTACTTTGTCACATTACACGTCTTAGTACTTTCTAGCAAGTGGGGAGATTCAATATCAATGGTTTTATATTCGATGATCTTGTCAGGTGATTTGGATTAGTACCTTTCACTGTCTCCCATACCTTTCAACTCAATACATTAATTTTCAGCTACAATTTCTCGCCTGGAGTATGAATGCATTAAGATTATGGTACCACTTCACGCATTTTCCTTCACTCGAGTTTCCACACCATGATCGGGGGAATGACCCTGATCGAATGCCAAGTGGATGGTAGAAATAGAGTTCCTCATTAGGTTTTCAAAGAGCATAAAATTTTTTCATTTTCATTTTTGTGTTATCATTTGAACTAGCAATCGTGGGCTATCAAAGCATTTCCTCTCTGCTATGATTAGGAAACATTGTAACTCTCTCTATCTGAGATGGTCACGATGTTCTGCACAGCGAATCCAGCTCACTCTTCACCTACAGGTTAAGTGATCTATTTCTGTTACTCCGTTGACAACTTTCTTCGGATCATTTAGGTCTTTCTCAACAACATTCCTTTTTTAATTTAATTTTTATTTCTTGTTTCTAATCCTTGATTTTGTTTTCGTATGCAGTAGTAGGTTCTCAAATTTAGGAGGCCATCTTGATTATTGTAGGTGAAATGGGTAAGTAATTTCCATGAAACCTCATAAAGTCTTGAAATAAACTCACGTTATCTCCTTTGAATTTTGACCGCAGTTTAATAGCCCTCTGTCAGGCGCTCATATTCAATATGAATTTTTGTAGTCTTTTTCGAAGTCAGAGTCAATTAATACCCCTAATATATTGTACAACACGGCTTGGTCTGGCTACTATCCATTTATAAATTTGTATTCTCACATTGATAGTATTGTTTGGAGCTTTCCTCTGGGAGTGAATACTATTTCATAGTTGAGAATCAAGAAAATTAAGTGTTAAGTTTGATTCCTCATACGATTTCTTTCCTCTTTTTGTTTACTATATATTTCATTTATGCTTATGGATCTTTCTTTCTCACTTTGAAAGGTATATGAGTTATTTTAGTTTAATAATTAATATGTTGGACATACTTACACAGCGCTGAGATTTTCATTGTTCGCTCGTCTCCCTCCAGATTTAATTCGATATTAGTTTGTGTCTCGTTATATGAGAATCATTCTCGGTATTTTATACCTTAACTGTACCACTAATACACTATCCCAATAATTTGATTTAAATGTCATTTACATTTTCAACATAGGTGAAAGGTTTAAAAGTATATTCCACTCCTTTATTTTCCACTACGCCAGAATTCGATACTGAATTTTGTTCTCCTTTAATATATCTATCCACTACCAAGATGACCATACAAACTAGTGTATATTTCAGATAAGAATACGTACTTTAAGTTATTTAGGCAATTGAAGGCATTGTTTTCATTTCAGATTTTACAATTTTTTTCTTAAACACAAGAATTTTCCTAAATTTTCCTGAATGATCAAATTATTATATCTGTGGGAGGCAGTGTAATTGCATTAAGTTCCTTCAGTACTAATGAGACCGCTATGATGGGAAAAATCACTAAATTATAATGGGAAAAGTCACTAAATTATAATGAATTCATATTATATGGATTTTCAAATTTCATTTACTAACATGACATAAACATAAAGAAACAAAACAAAGATAATAAATAATAAATGTATTTTTAGAAACGAAACAAAGATAATAAATAATAAATGTATTTTTTTTTTTCCTAAATGCGATTTTGTGCAATTGTTGAGATATATACAATTGTAACTTTTTATTTCTTTTTATTTAAAATTAACTATATTTAAACTAACCGACAGATAATAACTACCATGTTGCCCTTATTGTTTTCACCAATACTATTATTATTCCATCTAATGCCACTTGACGCCAATGAAAGATTTGTTGTAATAGTATACACAATCATGGTGGAGAATATGCTCCGTCCTCCATATTCTGCACCTATTCTTGTGGCTAATGTATAGCCTACTACTTTAGATTTCTTCATGACTTGACCACCATGAATTGACAGGTATATACTTCCTCTGGTACAATGCGTAAACTGGAATTTTGGATACATCTTTTTGTTACGTGTTATAAAAGAAATGGTTGATTGATAAATAGAGAGTTATGAGATTAGAACCTTGCACCTCTATTTTATGAACAATGAACAATGGCTAATTGATAAATAGAGAGTTACTATATTTTACCCCTACACCTTTATTTTACAAGAGATTATATGTAGAGATAAAATGTAAATAATATTTGATTAACTTATTTTAAATAATAAACATAAAATCTAGTAATTCAACTAGAAGGTTAATAATAATCTAATTTCAATTTCAACGAGATCGTTAAGTTTTAGAAACTAAACTATCATATATATATATATATATATATATATATATATATAATTTTTTTTTTTATTAACCATTATTTGTAATTATAATTTGTTAACAATTTTTTTAACATATCTTGTAATTATGATTAACACCCTTGAATTTGACAACAAAATATTTTAAACTAAAAGAAAATTACATTACAGTTTTATTTTTCATAATCTAATTATATATATATATATATTACTATAACTATTCTATATAGAAATTATTGATATGCAATATTAATTGGAAGTTAATATTTTTATTACTTTAATTTAATTACATTTAAACTAAGAGGCAGGCACAAGCTACCATGTAGCCCTTGTTTTATACATGGTGTTTGCATTAGTTTTTTCTCATTGGTTCTCAAAAAATGTTATATTTTTAGGTACATTTTATTATTTACATTTATATTTTGATGGTATATAGTTCCAAATATTTAGATATATTTCCAATTCAAATAATTCTTATTGTATTTTGTTCCAGTTATATGGTTTTTCCATTACAATTCTAATATAAGACATGAAATTTTAGCCTTTTTTGTTTTAGCCATTTGGAAAAATCCATTTTTATTTTTAGCCATTTGGGAAAATCCTTTTCAGTTTTCATAATTTTATATGGTTGGAAAAAGACCATATACGCTTTTAATGTTTTTATATGGTTTGAAAAAAAACGTGTTCGTTTTACATTCTTCCGTGTTTATTTATATTGCATATATTATATGTTCCATGTTTATGAATCCCTAACAAATATTTTATTATTCATAGTATACATGTCATCTAAAGGCACAAGAAAGCGTACAAGAAAACAAAATTTGTCACTAGCATCATGTGATAGGTCTAATGAAAGTCGTTGTTTACGGTATCAACAAAATAAACTACCAATAAATGAGCATAGGAGAGCTACCTATCATAGAATAACGAGTGAAACCAGTCTTCAAAATGATTTTATGATTCCTCGTAAGTATCATACTATGGATGATATCATGGAAAGAATATTTCCCCTTGATAGTTCATTGCCAGAATCTCCTGCTCATCCACATAATTTTTTTGTTCGATGCTCTCCTAAGAATGTTCATAATATTGGGGAAACATCTCATAATAGGGAAGAACATCATATTTATAATGTGGATGAAAATTTTCACCCTAAGCATTGTGTCTCCACAATTTCATCTTTTGAGCAAGGCCAAAGGTTGCAAAATATCCATGGTGGAGGCAATGATGACATTATATGTGATGACTTGGATGATAGTTTTATAGGCCATTTGTTTGATAATTTGGAGTCAGTTGGTCAAAACATCTGGTCTTCCAATCCTCCTACTCAAAATAATGTTATCCCGCGAACAGAATCATTCATCCCTGATAGCATTTCGCGTGGAACAATGAAGGTAACACAATGATATTTTGACGATTGCTGCAATAGTGGTTGTTTTTTTAGATTCCTCTATTTGCAATTTTTTCTTTACTAAACTTATAAGGTATTTTATTTTCTAGGAATAGGATACAGCTCATTTTAATAGAGGTATAGAAATTAACTCCCCAAGTCTTCCATCTACTAATCTGAGAATTGAATATGAAGCATGTCATAGCCTTCCACTGCATTCTCCTTGACAATCAAATCAGAAAACTAATGTAAATGTTCAATGTATTTGATTTGATTTTTCAGTTTTTGAATTTTTAGTAGGTTGGACATAAATTTTATTGCATAATTTATTTTCTTTAAAAAAGGAACAACTCATTTCAATAGAGGCATACAAATTAAGTTCATAGATGTTCAATCTACTAATGTTATAAGTGAAGAGGAATTATCTCATAGCATTCATCCAGATCGCCAACCAAATGTAAATGTTGAATGAATTTGATATTTTCCTCATTTTTCATTTATTATTAGTTGTACATTGTATTTTATAACCTTTTATGGAAAAAACATGATTTCATCTAATGAGGTTGGAGAAATGGAATCCAAAATATCAAATTGTAAAACTAATGTAATTTTCAGTGTATTTAATTTGTTTTACAATTTATAATATTTATTGGTTGGACATTTAGTTTTATAATGAATTTTATTTTTTTGAAACAAGAGACAACTCATTTGAATAGAGGCATAGAATCTAACTCCCCAAATGTTCTATCCACTGATGTTAGAAGTGAAGATCGACCATCTCATAGCCTTCATCCACATCGCCAAACAAATGTAAATATTGAATGAATTTGATTTTTTTTTTCATTTTTTCATTTCTAATTAGTTGGAAATTAAATTTAAAAAAAAAAAAGTATGCTAAAGAAACCTTATCATCCTCTTAGGTTCTAGAAATGCAGACCATAAATTTGTGAAGGACATGTCATATATCTGCTCCACATGTTTCAAATTTGGGAAGGGAATCTCATGGTGCTCAAAATCAAGTACATTTTAGAAGAAATTATACTCTTCCACATCATTCTCCAAATGGTCCAACCAATACAAATAATATAAATTTTGATGAAAACATGATTGCAGTGCATAAAATATTTTGAGAAGAGATAGTTAGCTTTTAGTTGTCTAAATGTCCCACATCTGCCAAAAATCATTTCCCGGAATCCAGGTTTTGAGAGATTTTGAAGGACCTGTTTATAGACGATGTAAGAATGAAAGAGTTTCACATCATTTTTCTGGATATAATAACATGGATCTAGGTGACCAACCTCATGTTTTAAGAGTTTTTACTCAAGTTGAAGAAATGTTAATATCACGTGTAAATCCTATTTGGCAAGTGACACATGCTCAAAGTGGGAAATATAAGTATAGAGGACACACAATTAGCTTTCCCCAAGATATTTCTACAATTGCACAAACTCTTCCCTAACATGTTGAAGGTCATGAATTTTTAATTGTAAGGAGACATGCTGCTCAGTCTAAATATTGTGAATGTTATGTCAAAATATCTCGATTTATGGCTGAATTTCTTTTCAAATTTGAATGTGATTAATATTATTGAGATGTTGTAATTGACTATAATTCAGTGAATGCTTTGCCCGAAAGACCAACATATATCTCCTCCAGGATTAAATTTGTTGATTGTGATATTGAAGAATCTGAGATCAATGCATATAATAATGAAGGGTTTCCTCTTGAGAATTTTCCCTGTCATCCTTCTTCTTTTCTTGCTCGCCTACCCAATGAACGAAGAGAAGTGGAAGAAATTAGAGCATTTCTTGATATTGTTGATTCTTCACATGTTCAAGAAATGGATTGGCCCAGTATTGGAACATCTTTGGTGAATTAATATAATACCGAGGGGTTATTAGATATGGCATTCCCCTCATTGTTCCCCATTGGTGATGTTGATTGGTTGCAACCATGCATTTGTACTGTTGAACTTCATGAGTATGTGTTGCATCTTCTTAGATACTATGATCATAGGTTTGGAAGCCATCCTCGATTTCAATAGTACGTATTGAGCATGATAATGCGACATCGAAGCCAAGCAACTACTTCAGTTTTTGTGAAGAAAAATTTACATGATAACTCACCGACAACAATTGAAAACTTGCGTCATCAACTTTCTGATTTACTAGATAATAAGTTGGCTGAGCATCTTATGCGGTTTGGTTCTTCTCTAAGAGGTACAAGAGCATACTGGACTAAATTTTGGGCTGAATTTACTGACATCATTACTCAGTTTAGATGTCCATCTTTGTTTTTTACTTTGAGTGCAGCTGACACAAAGTGGCCAGAGCTGCATAGCCTCATGCCTGTACCCTCACATTCTCATTCCTTAAATGAGCATCGTATGAAAATTGAGAATGTTGTCCAGTACCCTCATATTGTTTCCACATTTATGCACCATAGATTCAATATATTTCAATAGGAAGTTATCCAAAAATATCTTAAAGTGAAAGACTTCTAGAAGAGGTATGTTTTGTTGAATTTATTTTCTATTCATTTTCAATTCCTTATTATGGTTCAATTTATATTTTTTTTAGTAACTTTGTATTCATTTTCTTCAAATATGAGTGGCAACATAGAGGTTTGGCATATATCCATAGTTTCCTATGGTTGCAAGTAGCTCATGACATGGAAATACTGGATTGGTCAAATGATTGTGATTTACAACTTGCGAAGAGATTCTTTGACAATTATGTAACTGCATGGAATCCACGTGAAATACATCGTCGCAATATAATGGTTCCAAAAAGTCTCAATGATGACTCTTGCCAATTGAACACTGATCAAAGTTTCTCTTACAATCCTCATGATGATTATGAAGAATTGTTGAACCGTGTCCAAGGGCACACAAAGTGTAGTGTAGATTCTTGTTTGCAAAAAAAGGGCACTATTCTCGCTTGTCGGTACAATGCTCCATGGGATCTTTCTGAAAAATCAAGATTGTTCATAGATGATCAAGGAAGAAAAAAATATGATCCAGGAAGAAATGATGATAGGCTCAATGTACATAGAATTGACCTTCTAACAATGTGGCATGCAAATGTTGATTGCTAACCAGTGCTTTCTCGGCATGATGTCCTGAAATATATTGCTAATTATGCATCAAAAGAAGAGAAAAGGTTTGAAATTTATCATGATATGTTAAATAGAATTTCAAATTCTATTGCCTCTAAGGATCATGCTTTATGTGCTTACAGAAGGTTTTTTGCAGAAACGATTGTTGACCGTGACATTGGAGCACAAGAAACATGCCATATGTTGCTTAAGCTACCTCTTGTTGTATGTAGTTGAAAATTTGTTTCATTAAATGTTGGAAGAAAGGTTTTCAGGAAAATATCAAGGGATGGCATGCAATGTTCATCTGAAAAATACTTTTGTTCAGCATTATCATAAGAGGCCTTTTTTCCTTGAACATCTATCTTTGATAGAAACAACAAGATCTTGGACATTTGATAGCAAGAGTAAAAAACATCCTTGGAAGCCTAGACATGTTCATGCAATTGTTCGGGTTTGTCCACAGTTTTATTCTATTCCTAGTGATGGTTCAGACAAATTTCAAACATTTTACTAGACCAAATTTCTCTTGTACAAGCCATTTCATGACATTTCTGCAAATATTGGGCTTTCAGCTCAAATTATTGTTGAAAATTGGATGAATTTATGATATCAAGCATGGCATGTTGATCGAAATCCATCAATTGTTTAAAATATTGAAGATGGAGAAGATGGTGATTTTGCTAACCATGAAATGAATCTTGAAGATGATTTTCAAGAATCGAAAATTTTCTCTCGCTTAGTTCCACAAAGTAATGTGAATGTTTCTAATCTTCACACCCTTGGTTGAAAGGATTTTGATATATCCTTTGAATTGAAAAGTACAAATATTTCTGATGATGTGGTTGAAGAAGCTATTAATTTTATAAGGAATGGAATATCAAGGGGTGATATTGTTGACCTTTCAAATAGAAAATTTGCCTCTCCAGATTCATTGGTAGAAAAAAAACGACCTTCTTTTGAAATTTTGTTAAGGCATTTTGTTGAATATGATATCCGTGAAGTTCTTCTTATGATTGTTCAGGGCACTATAGGCACTGGAAAGTCTTTCCTTATCCATTGTATTTTTGAAGCTCTTTCTAATTTTTCAAGTAATGGAAAAAGTTTGTTGCTTCTTCTTGCCCCAACAGGAATAGTTGCTTTTAATATAGATTCAAAAACAATACACTCTGCTCTAAAAATTTTGATTAAAGATATGAAACCACTACAGGGTCAATCGATAGTAGTATTCCAAGAATAAATGAGGCATATTCGATATATATTGATTGATGAAATGAGATTCTTAGGATCAAGGTTATTCATGCAAATAGATGCTCGATTACAAGAAGCATTTCCAAAGTAAAATAAATTTCCTTTTGGTGGAAAATACGTCATCCTTGTGGGTGACCTTGGCTAGCTACCTCCTGTGAGAGATAAGCCTTTGTATGCAGGTAATACATTAGGGAAAGTGTTGTGGAAAAATATCAACATTGTTGTCACTCTTGACAAAATATTTCGCCAACAAGGGAATAATGAGAAAAAATATTTTTTTCATAGAGTCCTTAATAACATAAGAAATGCAGAACCTATTCTTGATGATTGGGAGTTTCTCATGTCGCGGGCTGATATGTGGTTGCATCAGATGTTTCCATAAAATAATTTGGTGTCCTTCCATAATAGGCATATGTTGAAATCATTAAATTCTCCAATTACACGATGTATTGCCGTGAATTCAAGGCGTTCAGAAATCAGTGGTGTCTATGATAATCAACTTGACCATGGAGTTTTGTTGTGTTGTGGCCAGCGTGTTATGTTGACATGTAATTTCTGGGTTGAAGTTGGTTTGGTGAATAGTGCACTTGGGTATGTGAAGGAAATATTTTATATGCCTACCTCTAACCACCTAAGCTTCCAATATTCACAACTATTGTTTTTGATAAGTATGTTGGTGTTCCGTTTCATGCAAGCAATCCAAACATTGTACCTATCACACTAGTGATAAGAGGAAATAGAAAACAAATTCTTTTAAAGATGGCATGGGCTCTTACAATCCACAAGTCACAGGCTTTGACTTTAGAACGACCATCAATTGATATGGGGAATAAAGAGCAGCAAGGCCTAACCTTCAAAGCCATATTAAGAGTGAAATCAATAGATGGTTTACACATTGCATCGCATTTCTCTTTTCAATGTTATGCCAGGATGAAAGATAGTGCATATGTTACAATTAGGAAGAAAGAAGTGGAGCGATTAAAGTCGATATCGTTATGACATGAAACTATTAATACTTTTATTTCTTTATAGAATGTTTTTTGAATTTATTTTATTGTCCTCTTTATTTACTTTTAATATAATAATGATTTTGATATATTAATGAGATGAATACATTCATCAAATTCATAGTAATATTTTGGAAAGTTTTTTACATTGTTTTCATGTTGTTTAATTTTCTTAATTTTTTTAAGTGGTTTTTCTTATTTTTCTTACAATGAACCATTCAGAGATTAAAAAGGCAGTTACATGAGCCAATCAGTAAAAATAAATATGAAATTCCATATCACGGTGATATGCAACTAATAGTATTGTGACATATTTATAGAATGTTTTTTAATTATTTTTATTGTCCTCTCTATTTTCATTTAGTATAATAATTATTTTCATGTATTAATGAAATGAATACATTCATCAAATCCAATATAGTAATATATGAGAAATTTCTTACATCATTTTTCGTGTTGTTCAATTTACCTCTTTTTTTTAAGATGCTACTATTCTTTGGTTTACAATGAACCATTCATACATGTACAGCCAGTTATATGAGCCAATCATTAAAAATCAATATTGAATTCCATATCCCTATGACATGCAACTAACAATTTTTATCAATGTGGTTTGCTAAATATGTTGTGGTTGGTTCAATGACAACATATTTATATCTGATATTAATATTAAACTAAAATTAATATATACATTAACATTAATTTAAATACAAATATAGAGTTACTAACATTATTAATATTTGATTTTAAACATAAAGTTTAAAAATTTGTGATTTCTTGTTGATTATTGCAATAAGGGTCATATCACTCATTTCATGTGTACAATATGTATTTCTAATGAGGTTTATATTTGTAGAAATTTTATATCATTTGGTTCATTTAGTGTTAGGTTCCTTTATAGCATGAAGTTTTTAAGATTCAGTTTTTTAACAACAATACAAATGGGGTGTTCAATTATATGTGTGTGTGTGTGTGTGTGTGTGTTTCTATCTCTTTCTGTATTAATTTTTGTTTTGTCATTTTCCTTTCAAATGCAGATATGGATAATAATGATGGCATCTATTATAATCAAGTGATGGCAAATATTTCTAGACTCATAAGTTTTCTTTCGTATCTTATGAACAAGTTCAATAGAAAGCATGGCTTCCATCCTGCATTTATTGATGCGAATCCTCGTGTGCTATATGAAATGAAAATGAATGTAAAATACTTGTTGCATGTGCACATGAGGGAGGCTGGGAAAAAAACAAGAAGGG
Source organism: Pinus albicaulis (assembly GCA_034641835.2). NCBI lineage: Eukaryota > Viridiplantae > Streptophyta > Pinopsida > Pinales > Pinaceae > Pinus > Pinus albicaulis. The sequence continues at coordinate 1,502,449,361 of CM076579.1, read as the reverse complement.
ATTGGTTGGAAAGCATTAAGTATCATGATCATTATCCTGTTGGTTTGAATTGGTGTTCCTTTTTTGGTTGGCCTGGTTGTGTTCTCGAAGAGGCTATCTAATAAATGACCATTGATGGAGAGTTTAGAGTCCATTTTTGGAGTGGGATTTCTTTATCTAGAGACAACAAAAAACATATGTTACTTTCAATGTTATTTTTTTGGTTTCACTGATGGTGGAACTGAATATCACTTTAGTTTATTAATTCATTCGGTTAATAATATTAACAATCAGTAAATTTTATTGATCACTTGTGGTTTATATTAATAATAATCATGTGACTTTAAAATTCCTCTGTGTTTAAAATATTGGGTCGTATGCTTTATTAATCCCTTGTGCTTTTAATATTGTTTCCTTGACCTTATTGGTCCCTTAGGTTATTAATATTTTCCCTTTGGGTTCACCAATTCCTTTGGTTTATAATATTAAACCCTTGGGTTTATTAGTTCTTTTGGTTTATAATATGAATAATCCCTTGGGTTAATTCTTAGTGTTTATTAATTTCTTTGGTTTTTTTTATTTTTTTTAATTAATTTTCTTGATCCTTCGACTATATTAATCGCTTGAGTTTATTAATAATTTTTATTTCTAATACTAATCTATTGGGTTTATAATTTTAATAATCCCTTTGGTTTATTGATGTTTTTTGTTTATAATATGAATAATCCCTTTTCTTTCTTCATGTTTAATGTTTATAATATTAATATTTCCTTGTATTTGTTGATCCATTGGGTTTATAACATTGATCCGTTAATTTTTCAAATTCTTTCGGTTCGTAATATTATTCCCTTTAGTTTACTAAATCCAAATATTGGAGTCTAAATATTAGTCCTATAATTTAATTCTAATGCATGGTCCAATGTCACATTATGAAAAACATTGACTGAATATGAAGATCAACCATGGGAATTCACTGTTAATTAGCGTTAGCCATAGTCGATCAATGTCAACCATGGTCAAATGTCACATTCTGACAAATATTGTCTCAATATAAAAATCAACCGTGGTCAACCATGGTCATAGTTGGTCCAATGTCGCATTGTGACAACAATTGTCTCAAAGTTTAAATCAAGCATGGTAAACCATGTTTATTCACCTCGTTTTAGAATATCAATAATCATGTGACTTAATCAATCATTTTTGTTTAAAAAAATTATTCCTAATATTTATTAATCTCTTTATTAATCATGTGAGTTTCTCATTTATTTGTATTTAAAATATTTATTCCTAGCCTTTACTAGTCTTTTTTGTTTTTTTATATGGATCCCTTGGCCTTGTTGATCTCTTATGTTTTTTATATTTTTTCCTTGGGTTTCCCAATTCCTTTGGTTTATAATATTAAATCCTTCGGTTTATTAGTTCTTTTGGTTTATAATATTAATAATCCCTTGTGTTTATAAATTAGTTGATTTTAAAATATTGATTCTTATGTTTTATTAATTTCTTAGGTTTTGAGTTTAAAATATTTATTCTTAGGGTTTGTTAATATCTTGAGTTTTTAATATTGATTCATTGGCCTTATTGATCCCTTAAGTTCTTAATAATTTTCCCTTGGGTTTACCAATTCCTTTGGTTTATAATATTAAACCCTTGGGTTTATTATTTATTTTGTTTTATATTATTAATAATCCCTTCAGTTTATTAATCTCTTGAGTTTAAAATATTAAATATAATGGTTTATTAAATTCTTTAGTTTTGGGTTTAAAGTATTAATTATTAGGGTATATTAATCTCTTGAGTTTAATATATTAATTCTTACGGTTTATTAATTTCTTGGTTTATAATACTAATATTTATTTGTGAGGCTTATAACATTTTTCCATTGGGTTTGTTAATTTCTTGGGTTTATAATATTAAATGCTTGTGTTTATTTGTTCCTTACCTTTATAATTTTAATAATTCCTTTGGTTTATAATATTACTTATTTTGGTTTACAACATTAATAATCCATTGAATTTATTAATCTCTTGAATTAAAATTATTAATTCTTAGAGTTTATTAATTTCTTAGGTTTTTGAGTTTCAAATATTAATTCTTACAGTTTATTAATCTCTTGTGTTTTTAATATTGATCCATTGGCCTTATTGAGCCCTTAGGTTTTTAATATTTATCCTTGGGCTCCCCAATTCCTTTGGTTTCTAATATTAAACCCTTAGTTTTACTATTTCATTTGTTTCATAATATTAATAACCCCTTGGGCTTATTAATATATTGAGTTTAAGATATTGTTTCTTAGACTTTATTAATTTCTTAGGTTTTTGAGTTTCAAATATTAATTATTAGGTTTTATTAATCTCTATTGTTTTTAATATTCATCCCTTGGGTTCACCAATTCCTTTGGTTTATAATATTACACCCTTGGGCTTATTAGTTCTTTTGGTTTATAATGTTAATCACCCCTTGGGTTTATTAATCTCTTGAGTGTAAAATATTAATTCTTAGGGTTTATTAATATCTATTGTTTTTAATATTGATCCCTTGTCTTTATCGATCCCTTAGGTTTATAATATTTATCCCTTGGGTTCTCTGGTTCCTTTAGTTTATAATATTAAACCCTTGGGTTTATTAGTTTTTTGGGTTGATAATGCTAATAATCCCATTGGTTTATTAATATCCTAAGTTTAAAATGTTGATTCTTATAGTTTATTAATTTATTAGGTTTTTTAGTTTAAAATATCAATTCTTAGAGTTTACTAATCTCTTGTGTTTTTAATATTGATCCCTTGGCCTTATTAATCCCTTATGTTTTTAATATTTATCCCTTGGGTTCACTAATTCCTTTGGTTTATAATATTTAAACCTTGGGTTTATTACTTCTTTTTGTTTGTATTATTAATAATATCTTGGGTTTATTAATCTCTTGAGTTTAATATATTAACTCTTAGGATTTATTAATTTCTTAGGCTTTTGGGTTTTAAACATTATTTCTTAGGGTTTTTTAATCTCTTGGGATTAAATTATTTATTCGTAGGGTTTTTTTATTACTTGGTTTTATAATATTAAACCCTTGGGTTTATTTGTTCTTTTTGTTTAAAATATTAATAATCCCTTGAGATATTGGTAAGAGATATACACTTATTACAGATATTAATAAAATATTACTATTCTATTATTTTTGAATTATATTATATTTTAAGTTAAAACTATTAATATATTAAAATAATATAAGAATATATTTTTATTGTATATCCTACTATTAAATAATATAATATTATATATTATAATATATTATATTCTTTTGTTTTATAATATTAATAACCCCTTGAGTTTATTAATCTATTGAGTTTAAAATATTATTTCTTAGGCTTTTTTACTTTTTAGGTTTTTCATTTTAATATATTAATTACTAGGTTTTATTAATCTCTATTGTTTTTAATATTGGTCCCTTGATCTTATTGATACTTTAGGTTTTTAATATTTATCTTTTGGGTTAAATGATTTGTTTGGTTTATAATGTTGATCACCCATTGGGTTTATTAATCTCTATTGCTTTTAATATTAATTTCTTGAGTTTAAAATATTAATTCTTAGGGTTTATTAATCTCTATTGTTTTTAGATTTGATCCGATTGATGCTTCAACGCTCTGTTAGGGTTTGCAGTCTGCCCCTGCATCTGCGCCGACTGATACTGTAAGCTTTCTGCACTTCCCTTTCCATTTCGTGCTGTTTATGTGAGGACTGGCAGAGGGATTTTGGCCATGACAGGCCCCTCGAGGGGGGCGCACAGTCCTCCCCCTCAGATAACGACAAAAAAAATTTCGTGGAACCTTCCATGAACACCGCTTCGGATCAGTCGATTCCTGAAGCACGGGATAATAGGACACACGAGATGCAAAAAGACACGAACGCAAAGAATAAAGAAGCACAGGATGAAAGTGCGGGACAAAAAGAAACCCCCACAGTGAAGTCAGCTACCTGCAAACCAATCGCGACAAAAATACCAAAAATCGAGCTTCCAAGCCACAGGATAAATGGATGAATCCAGTTCATGAAGGATCATGCACTCATTGGTAAATTTATTGGCATCTGGCCTACTGAAAAAGCTCTGCAAGGATGGATAGCAGAAAAATGGAAGCCCAAAGGAGACATTACCCTTCAGCTTGGACCCAAGGGATTCTTTACTGTTGTTTTCATCTGTATCGAGGATCGCAATAGGTTTCTAGATGGAGGACCTTATTTATTTAACTTTGCTGGTCTATATCTGAGAGACTCGGTGGAGAGGTTCAATCCACACAATGAAGACTTTAGCTAGGCTCCGGTTTGGATCAGAATGTAGTCGCTCCCTTTGGAGTATTGGGATGAAGAGTCCCTCCAAGACATTGGCAAGGGATTGGGGGAGTTCGTTAAAATAGCGGAGGAAACAAAGATGCGCCGCTATACCTCGTATGCATGTATATGTGTTTATATGCGCTTGGACCAAGCTCTCCCTGACTCGGTAAGCCTCTACCACGATGATTATGAATGGATTCAACCATTATAATTTCAACATGTATGCTTCCGCTGTCGTAGATGTCACATTCATGGACACCTCTTCAGGGATTGCCCGCTCAATGCTAAGCCCTCGACTACAGTCAACCCAGAATCCTCTACTCCTGATGGGTTTACCAAATTCACCAGCCGAAGAAGATCCCATAAGAAGCCCTCTAATGGGTAAAATCACATCTCCTCTGTTAGCTCAATGCCCTCTACAAGTAACAGCTTCGAAGCCTTAGATACTGTCACGGAACTCTCCCCACAAGCCGAACCCAACTCTACCCAAGCAGCCTCAAAGACCTCGCCTAGCCCTCCGCCGAATGCCCCTCCAAATCCTTCATCCAAGGGCATTCAGTTTGGTCAAATGGAAGTTCCCTTTAATGACCCAGATTGGAAACCTAATGGAATGGATATGGACTGCATACCCGGCCCACCAGAATCAGGAAGCAGTCAAGTTCAACTCATGGATGAAGAACCAGAGAGCATTGATCTGAGAGGGCTTGACATCCTTGAGCTCGAACAAGCATGCCGGAGAAAAGAATTTGACAAGATTCAAGCACATCAAATAGACATGCTGGAAGTCATTATATCCAGAGCTTTCCGACAGAAAGAACTGGGAATCCAACCAGGCAGCAGGTGGGATGGAAATCTAACCCCAAAAGACTCCAAGAAGAGGGGAAGGAAATCAGATCTGGAAAGAACAATTACAGTGGGAAAAATCCTGGTTGACTCCGGTAGATATTCTAAACTAACAAAGTATTACAAGCCTCTCCCGAATAGTGAATCATGAAGCTCACTTCATGGAACCTTAGAGGACTTAACAGTCCCGGGAAACACAAAATGGTAAAAAACATGGTTAAGCAGGAACAACCTCAGATTTTTTTCATGCAAGAAACTAAATGTAATAGTAGCACGCTAGGCAACATTCTCTCAAAAGCGTGGCATGGTTGTCAGTGAGTAGCGGTAGATGCATCGGGTGCCTCTGGAGGGCTGGCCATCGCCTGGAATACTCAGTCTATTTCTCTCTTCGACTTCCATGCTTCTCACCACATCATTCAAGCGACTTATCACATCATTGGCACCAACATTCATGGTCATCTCACAAACGTCTACTTCCCACAGGACGCAGTGAGCAAATCCGATCTCCTAGAAACTATAGGAGCGCTCAATCATGACAGAATCCATCCCCTATGGATTATAGGTGGTGACTTTAACATGATAACAAAGTTGGAGGAAAAACTGGGAGGCACATCCAGGCTGGAGCTAGAAAGCGGTCTTTTCAAAGACTTCATACAAGATCACCAGCTGATTGACATGCAATTCTGCAATGGTACATTCACTTGGAGTAATCGTAGAATAGGTTGGCAGCACATAGCATCTAAGTTGGACAGATTTCTACTTTCAGACAACGCAGTCCATTTGGGAGGAAACATTTCATCCTCCATCCTCCCTCTCCATGGCTCTGATCACTGGCCGATCTCACTTCAATGGCAGCGGTCGGGTCAATCAGTGAGACGCCCTTTCTGCTTTGAAGCCTTCTGGGTCAATCACCACGCTTTCAATGACCTCATCAGCTCGCTATGGAGAAGCTTCACTCCGCCGGAAGGGTCTAAAATGTTGCAATTCCAACAAAAGCTCAAATTCCTAAAAGGCCATATCAAGAGATGGAATCATTCAACCTTTGGCAACATCTTTCAGGCTCAGCAGCAACTACACAAAGAAATGGAGTCTCTCCAGCAACAAATCATCACGGAAGGCTGCACGGAACAAGCTTTGGAAAAAGAACAACAACTTCAATCTCAGATGGAGGAAAGATCAAAGCAGGAGGAAATTCTATGGAGGCAGAAATCTCGCATACGATGGCTGAAGGAGGGTTAACAAAATACCAAATTCTTCCACATATCTACAATTCAAAGACGCATGCATAACACCATCTCTTTTATCAAGAATCAAGAAGGGGAGAAAGTGGAAGTTCATGTGGAGATGGAGAAGGTGCTCATTAATCATTTCCAAACTGTACACCAAGAACCTCTCCAGGACAGACTACCAGCCATTGAAAAAATCACTCAGAACATTCCAAAGCTGGTCACCGAAGAGCACAATCAACTCCTACTTCGCCCAGTCTCGCGCCTAGAGGTGGACACTGCCATGAAGCAGCTCAAAGATGGGAAGTCTTCGGGGCTGGATGGCTTTTCGACTACCTTCTTTCACAAATTCTGGGATCTGATCAAAGAAGAGGTTTGGATGGTGGTGGAGGAATCGCGTACAATGCATTCGCTCTTCCCCTCCTTGAATGCGACCTTCATAGCATTAATCCCTAAAGAAGAAGCTTCCTGCACACCGGACAAATTCCGCCCAATTACCTTATGCAATGTCATCTACAAGGTTATTTCTAAAGTCATTGCTAACAGACTAAAACCGCTTCTGCCTCTTCTCATCTCGCTCGAGCAAGCTGGTTATGTTGAAGGAAGGCAAATTTTGGATGGCATCATAGTCACTCATGAAATCATACATTCCCTCAAGGACACCAAACAAGAAGGTATGATTCTCAAGATTGACCTTTCAAAATCTTTTGATAGATTAAGCTGGACGTACATTCAGAAAGTGTTATCGGCTTCTGTCTTTTCTCCTACTTGGATTCGGTGGGTTCATAATCTTATTTCCTCCTCCTTCTTCTCCATCCTCATCAATGGCATTCCTTCGCGTCCCTTTTCTCCCTCTAGAGGCATCAGACAAGGGAACCCCCTGTCCCCTTTCCTCTTTGTCTTAATGGCGGAAGGCCTGGGGTGTCACCTCAAAAATGCCCTTCGATCCCAGCAAATTCGAGGCCTCTCTGTTCACAACTTCCCGGCCTTAACTCACCAGCAATTTGTGGATGACAATATGGTGTTTGGTTACCCTTCAGTGCATGAAGCCTCCCAACTTAAATCCCTGTTAAATGACCTTTCGGAAGCCTCGGGAGCTTGTATCAATACTGCAAAATCCCAGCTCTTCTTCTTTCATACCCCTCCCTTCACCCAAAGAGCAATAGCTCGTATCCTTGGTTTCTCCATTGCCACCCTCTCCTCGAAATACTTGGGAGCCCCTCTAATTGCTTTTTCCTTAAAGCATGCCTCTTGGCGTGAGCTCCTTGATAAACTTGAAGCTCGCCTCTCTTCTTGGACTCATAGGAATTTGAATATTGCAAGTAGAGTGGTTCTAATCAAAGCAGTGTTACAGGCCATGCCACTTTACCTTTTCTCTATCTTGGCAGCTCCCAAATGGGTTCTAAAAAGAATTAAATCCCTGCAGCAGAATTTCTTATGGGGATCCAAAGGAACACACCACAAATGGGCTTTGATCAAATGGTCTCTGTTCTGCACGCAAGGAACAAGGAGGATTAGGATTGTGGGATCCTTCTCAAAGCAACTCAGTAATGGGAGCCAAAATTTGGTGGAGCTGGCTCACTACACCTAACAAACCATGGGAAATTATCTGGGTAGTCAAGTACGCCAACCAAAGACCTCAGGAATAACTTATCAAACTCATCCCCAAGGAGAAAGGTTCACTCATGTGGAATGCCGCCAAACAGCACTACTTGTTGATTCAACAACACAGTTTCTGGGAACTGAAGAATGGTAGTACTACCAGATTCTGGATAGATGCCTGGGATCAATTTCCAAAAATAACTAACACCTACAGACCACCTCCTGGACTGGACTGGGATAGACAGCAACTGGACACGGTGCAGCAATATTGGGAAGACAATGCTATGCAGGGATACAGATAGTGGAAACAGACTGAAAGGATCACAGGGAACATAGATGAACAGAGTAAGGAAGCATTAAAATCTAAGCTCAAAAGAAGGTGCATTAGACTTTCACACAGCCAGGACATTCTCAGATGGGGATATATGCCAAAAGTTTCCTTCTCCACCCAGGAAGCCTACAAAATTCTAAGTAATGATCCGAGGCCTAAAGATCCCCTATGGAAGAAAATCTGGAGCCCAGGGGTTTGGCCCAAAGTCTCTATTTTCCTCTAGCTCTTCAGGCATCAAAAAATCCTCACTTGGGACAACTTAAGGAAACGAGGCTTTCATGGTCCCTCAATCTAGCCTAACTACTGTACTCATGAGGAAACGCAGAAGCACCTTCTAAACAACTGCTCTCTCGCCATTCAATTGTGGGAAAAGGCTATCTTTCGATGCCAACGAAACTGCAGACCCTCAGAAGATATTGTTAATTCCATCAGGAACTGGCATCAGAACCCCTATAGAAGTGAAATCCTTAATCAACTCTGGAGAATACTCCCAGGATTATTATTCTGAACAATTTGGAAGGAAAGAAATAAATGTATCTTCAGGAATCAATCTACTCCTCTGCACATCATCTGTAGGAACTTCTGTCACAATCTTACTGAGACCTTAGAATTGCATTCCTGGGACACTAACGAATTTCCAACTCTGGCTAAAGAAAGGGCGATCTGGGATAACTGGGGACTTCAACTTCACCTGCAAGAGCCAGTGCACAACACCCCCAGAACTGGAAACACCAAGAGCCAATGGATTCCCCCTCCAGCAAACTCCTTCAAACTCAATTTTTATGGAGCGTCCAAGGGAAATCCAGGCAAAGCAGGCTTTGGAGGCATAATCAGATATCACAAAGGCAATCCTATAGTTATCTACTTGGGGAACCTAGGATGGGAGACGAACAATTCGGCAGAGCTGGAAGGCCTTTGGCAGGGACTTCTCCTTTCACAACATCTTGGGCTTCATCCTATAGAGATTGAAGGGGATTCTCAATTACTTATCAACCTTGCCACTCAGCTCCTCAATGGGGCTCAAGTGCAAAAAATTGCTCATAGTTGGAGACTTGAGGCACATCTGAAGAACATTGAGGACTGGCTCATCAACAATAGAGCTCTCCTCTTCAAGCACATCAGAAGGGAGGGAAACAAAGTTTTTGATCTACTTGCCAACATGGGGGTAGACAACGAGCACAACCTTCTTACTGGGACTCTTCACATAATTCACAATGATGATCAAAGACAGGAATGCCAATTGCTGGTCCAAAGCGATGCAGGAGTCCCAGATGTGGGTGGTTCTGAAGGGCATTAAGGTGATGGGATGGTCAGGAGGCATTATGGGCAGACATATGCCAACCTTCCTTGAAACGGTCCTTCGGCGTATCTATAGAGGAGATCAGAGATTAATGCATTTACTACCCGGCGCACATCACAACCAGGCCTCCGAACTTCGAGACCACTCCACACGCTGTGACCTGGCCATGTCGTTTTCTCATATTTATGATGGTTTAATGCCAAGGATTTACGGTAGCACAGGGTTTTGTGGTATAAGGATGGAGAGCGATCAAAGCTCTAGCAGAATTCCCAGGCCTGTAAAGAGTTGTTGCACCCCAGATACTCGGCTCTCTTCGAAGCGAACTATTACAGGAAAAAGAACTAAGCTCAATTGCTGCTTGGAGCTCAGTGATAGTTTCCACTACTCCATTGCCGACTCTTGCATGCTGGCCACGGTGAATTGGCCTTCGTAGTTTCCCCTGTCTCCTACCCTACTCTCGCACCCTCAATCTACAAACTTGACTGAGGACATGCTGTGTCTTAAACACCGAATGAGGTGTAGACAAGTTTCCTCCAGGTGCCAGACGAGGCGCTCCCCCACCTCCTCCAGCACCTCTGCTGCGACTTCCCCTAATTCCGATAGCACTTCCAAATAAAATAGGGGTCATCTTCATCGTTCTGGGCGAAGCTTTCACTCCCTAACTACTCTGCATCCTCCTGTTCACTCCCAAACTATGCATTACTCTTTCAACAGCTCTCTAAACTATCCTAGATTCACTGCCTCCGTCACAATTGCCTTTCGGGAAACACCTCAGGACATGGTTCCTAGTTCTAGATGGATGGATGGAAGCAATGTAGACGCTTAGGCTCTGAGGCAAACTGCTGGCTGCTTGAACCTGCAGGACGTGGCGGTTAAAGACAACCAGGATGGCGACAGCATAGGCAAGGCTGTTCAGCCTAGCTCGTAGCCACTCGAGATGAAAAATGACACTAGTCAAGCACAGGAAGAGCATCTCAATGAAAACCAGGAAATTGGGAGTGATAGCAAGCAGCTGAGAAATTGAAATCAAGCGAGCGCGGTGAAGGCTCCCGCTGCTATTGGGAAGGTGATTCTTTCTACTGAGGACCTGTACATGGAAGAAGGAGAACCGAATGAACTCTAGTGCAAGGTCGTTAAAGAAGCACTTGACGAGTAGCACCTCCCTCCTTCTCTGGTTTTTGCTTTGTCTCTGTCAGTAATTTAGAGATTGTTCATGTTTGTTATTATGTTCATGTTTTGGTTTTGGGTTCTATTAAATATGACATATATAATCAGAACTATCGGCTTCCCCTGCGTGGGATTTTTCTGGAAAACATTCAGCACTGGTTTCCCTCGGGGAGGGAAGTGCTCAACAATGATCTTTTGTTCAAAATGTCTCCAAATCGGACATGGCTCAGGTTGAGACCTGCTGTACATATTTTTTCTGATTAATAGATTAAGCTTACATAGAAAAAAAAATCTCTATTGTTTTTAATATTGATCCCTTGTCCTTATAGATCCTTTAGATTTATAATATTTATCCCCTGGGTTTGTTGATTCCTTTGGTTTATAATATTAAACCCTTGGTTTTATTAGTTCTTTTGGTTTATAATATTAATAATCCCTTGTGTTTATTAATTAGTTGATTTTAAAATATTCATTCTTATGGTTTATCAATTTCTTAGGTCTTTTAGTCTAAAATATTTATTCTTAGGGTCTGTTAATCTCTTGTGTTTTTAATATTGATCCCTTGGCCTTATTGATCCCTTAAGTTCTTAATAATTTTCCCTTGGGTTTACCAATTCCTTTGGTTTATAATATTAAACCCTTGGGTTTATTATTTATTTTGGTTTATATTATTAATAATCCCTTGGGTTTATTAGTCTCTTGAGTTTAAAATATTAAATGCTATGGTTTATTAAATTCTTAGGTTTTGGGTTTAAACTATTAATTCTTAGGGTATATTAATCTCTCAAGTTTAAAATATTAATTTTTAAGGTTTATTAATTTCTTGGTTTATAATGCTAATATTTATCTCTTAGGTTTATAACATTTTTCCGTTGGGTTTATTAGTTCATGGGTTTATAATATTAAATGCTTGTGTTTATATTTTCCTTACTTTTATAATTGTAATAATTTATTTGGTTTATAATATTACTTATTTTGGTTTATAACATTAATAATCCATTGAGTTTATTAATATCTTGAATTAAAAATATTAATTCTTAGAGTTTATTATTTTCTTAGGTTTTTGAGTTTCAAATAACTCTTACATTTATTAATCTCTTTTGTTTTTAATATTGATACTTTGCCTTATTGAGCCCTTACGTTTTTAATATTTATCCTTGGGCTCCTTAATTCCTTTGGTTTGTAATATTAAACCCTTAGGTTTACTAGTTCTTTTGTTTTATAATATTAATAACCCCTTGGGTTTATTAATATATTGAGTTTAAAATATTATCTCTTAGGCTTTATTAATTTCTTAGGTTTTTGAGCTTAAAATATTAATTATTGGGTTTTATTAATCTCTATCGGTTTTAATATTGATCCGTTAGGCTCACCGATTCCTTTGGTTTATAATATTAAACCCTTGGGTTTATTAGTTCTTTTGGTTTATAATGTTAATCACCCCTTGGGTTTATTAATCTCTTGAGCGTAAAATATTAATTCTTAGCATTTATTAATGTCTATTGTTTTTAATATTGATGTCTTGTCCTTCTTGATCCCTTAGGTTTGTAACATTTATCCCTTGAGTTAACTAATGCCTTTGGTTTATAATATTAAATCCTTGGGTTTATTAGTTTTTTTTGTTTATAATGTTAATAATCTAGTTGGTTTATTAATATCTTAATTTTAAAATATTGATTCTTATGGTTTATTAATTTATTAGGCTTTTTAGTTTAAAATATCAATTCTTAGGGTTTACTAATCTCTTGTGTTTTTAACATCGATCCCTTGGCCTTATTAATCCCTTATGTTTTTAATATTTATCCTTATTTCACCCATTCCTTTGGTTTATAATATTAAAACCTTGGGTTTATTACTTCTTTTGGTTTGTATTATTAATAATCTCTTCGGTTTATTAATCTCTTGAATTTAAAATATTAATTGTTAGGGTATATTAATTTCTTAGGTTTTGTGTTTTAAATATTATTTCATATGCTTTATTAATCTCTTGAGTTTAATATATTAATTTTTAAGGTTTATTACTTTATTAGACTTTGGGGTTTTAAATATTATTTCTTAGGGTTTTTTAATCTCTCGGATTAAATTATTTATTCTTAGGATTTTTGTATATCTTGGTTTATAATATTAATATTTATCCCTTGCTTCACCAATTACTTGGTTTTATAATATTAAACCTTTCGGTTTATTAGTTCTTTTTGTTTAAAATATTAATAATCCCTTGAGATATTGGTAAGAGATATACACCTATTATAAATATTAATAAAATATTATTATTGTGTTATTTTTGAATTATATTATCGTTGAAGTTAAACTATTCCTATATTGAAATAATTTAAAAATATATTTTTATTGTATATCTTACTATTGAATAACATAATATTATATATTCTAATATATTATATTCTTTTGTTTTATAATATTAATAACCCTTTGAGTTTATTAATCTATTGAGTTTAAAATATTATTTCTTAGGTTTTACTAATTTCTTAGATTTTGAGTTTAAAATATTAATTATTAGGTTTTATTAATTTCTATTGTTTTTAATATTGATCCCTTGATATTATTGATCCTTTAGGTTTTTAATATTTATCTATTGGGTTCATTGATTCATTTGGTTTATAATATTAAACCTTTGGGTTTATTAGTTCTTTGGTTTATAATGTTAATCACCCCTTGGGTTTATTAATCTCTTGAGTTTAAAATATTAATTCTTAGGGTTTATTAATCTCTATTGTTTTTAATATTGATCCCTTGTCCTTATTGATACCTTAGGTTTATAATATTTATCCCCTGGATTCGCTGATTCGTTTGGTTAATAATATTGAACCCTTGTGTTTATTAGTTCTTTTGGTTTATAATGTTAATAATCCTGTTGGTTTATTAATATATCAAGTTTAAAATATTGAGTCTTATGGTTTATTAATTTATTAGGTTTATTAATCTCTTGTGTTTTTAATATTAATTTCTTAGCTTTATTGATCTTTTATGTTTTTAATATTTATCTCTTGTCCTTTGGTTTATAATATTTAAACCTTGGGTTTATTACTTCTTCTCGTTTGTATTATTAATAATCTATTAGGTTTATTAACTCTTGAGTTTAAAATATTAATTGTTAGGGTTCATTAATTTCTTAGGTTTTTTGGTTGTAAATATTATTTCATATGCTTTATTAATCTCTTGAGTTTAATATATTAATTCTTAGGGTTTATTACTTTCTTAGGCTTTTGGGTTTTAAATACTATTTCTCAGGTTTTTTAATCTCTTCACATTAAATTATTTATTCTTAGGGTTTTTTGATTTCTTGGTTTATAATATTAATATTTATCCTTTGCTTCACCAATTACTTGGGTTTATAATTTTAAATCCTTGAGTTTATTAGTTCATTTTGTTTAAAATATTAATAATCCCTTGGGATATTGGTAAGAGATTGTAACATACCCCGATAACCTCGCAGGAAAAATGCATGGAGTTAGGACTTTTTTTCAACATTTACGAATGTGTAACCTTATAAATTTCTTTATATATTTCTGCATTAACCATTTAAATACCCATTATCATCACTTAGAGAAATATTTAGCAAAAAATCATAGTGAGTTACACAACCATTAATTGTTCTTGTTGTAGCATATTAATTTAAATTTCCTGCTATAACTATGCATCGATCCCATGATCATTTTAATTCAATTAGTAGATCACCTAATTGATAATATCAACGTCATATCATGAAAGAAATTAACATCATCAAAACGACACAATTAACAATCACATAAATAGACACCGAGATACCCTGGAAACCCCGTAGGGTGAAAACCAGCAAACGTTTAATTTTATTATTAAACGCTCGTGAGGGTTGTCACCCCTCACTCAATGGTTATAAGGGAGTCCATCCTTTGACCATTGTAATAAAATTTACATATAAAAATAATCTTAAACGAAACATAACTAGCTATAAGTTATTACAATCATCATGATACCATTTACCCACGAATCATCAATCTCTATCTTTGTATTCAGACTGTTTCCTTCAGGGGATCATTGTGCAATTGGAACTACTAAACCTGCATGGACTAACAACTCTTTATCTTCCACAATGTTAAACTTGAAATTTCCCTTTCTCAAGTCATCCTTCTTTCCTGCCATTTCTGTCGTCAGCACACTTGATATCATGATTAGATAAAATATTAATAAACCAATAATCAATCTCTATTTGTGACACTTCAACAAATATTTGTATGCATTTATAAACCATAACCACATTGACATTAGTTTCCTTATTTAACATCATTTCACATGCATTAGTAACAAATAAATCCATATCAAGCATCCTCTTTCCACCAAACACTAATAAAATCTTGCATGCACTTTCCTATTATTTCTAAAAGAAAGCTAACATACTATATAATAATACTGTGCATGCAAATGCATAACAATATTTTCAAGATAACTATCCCAACAAGCAATTTCTCTTTTTGCCTACTCGTATGTTTTCTTTTCAATATGGATTAATGCAATAGATGTTAGACTTACGCATGTGAATACATGTTCTTTTCCAAAAACATATTTTCCACCCAAGATCTATTCATAATGGTTACTATGTATAACAATGCCAACTCTATTTCAAACAAAGTTAACATACAAGTTATAGTTTTGTGCATGCAATAACATATCTTGTTCTTCCCGCATGTAAAACATATATTTCTTTCCAAAAGAAACCAAATAAATATTTCATGGAAAAATAAACACATTTCTTTTCCAAGGGTCAAACGCATACCACTTATCATTTCATGCATGCAAAGTGACATTTCCCTCTCATCAAAAAGATATAACCAATAACTATGCATAATATTCTCCCAAGATAAAGCTAATACCATAGCTAATCCCTTTAGGTTGGACAAATACATATTATTTTTCCCAAAAGAAGGCTAACACAATAAATATTATGTGATTTCATCTTCCTTTTCTCTAGAAATCTAATACTCAAAAATATATTTTTCCCATGCATGCAAGCATATATGTTTCTCTAAATAATCTTACATAATAAAGCATGTGATTACTCTTTTTTCCTCTCTAAGAATCTAATCCAATAATGCATACAAGGATATATTTTTATCTTCTATTCATTTTGAAGAGTTTTAACACAATAATTATTTCCTTGCATACAATTATGCAATGTTCCAAATGGGAAAATATAGGCTCAGTAGGAAATATCTTAAGATATTCCACTATGGAATCACAGTAATATGGAACTACACCAATAGATCTAAACCAGAGATAGACTGGCAGGGCATTTACTAGATGCATCACCTTCACAAGGAAGGGTGAAATCCAGAGGCTTCCTGGCCCATTCCAGACTCTGTCTATAGAAGAATGGTGGAACACAGCAAGTGTGGGAATGACACACTCATCTTAGAGTTTTCTACTCTTAGGAACCTTAGATCCATAGATCTAAACAATGGATCCAAAAGAGAAGTAAAAACCAACCAAGGAAGAAGCGCTAAATTCCACTCTCAGGAAAATCTGCAATAGGCTCAAGGAGGACATTGTATAAGCAAGCCAGTGTGAAAATAATGTAGAACAGGGTTGGGTTCCCTTATGTTAGGCTGTGTCAGACCTCAAGAAAAGTTTCGGCAAAAATAAATGAGTTTAGAGGTTTTAACAGATCTCCCACAATCAACACTAGCTGAAAATCAGCTAAAGGAGAGAGTTGGTAAATAGAGAAACCGTCCTTTAGAAATTGCGCAGTTTCTGCTGGAAGACACTAGAAATCAGCCATTACACTCATGTTATAGTATGGCATCAAGAATAATATCTATAATCAAGTTCCTTTGTAGAAGTATTGGATTTACTTGAAGCAAGAGCAAGAATCCTTCAAAAATAATAGCAGAAACAATTGGAAAAGCTACAGAAAGACTTGGCAACATTTTATATGAGGAGCTTCAGCTGATGTAGGTTAATATTCAGATCTACAACTGATATATGGCTGAAACATCAGATCCATACCAGATCTGGAACTACTCAGCCTTCTAAACAAGATCCCCCTGGGGTTTTATCAAAATAATGCATAAATAAGTATAGATCTAGCTTTTAATACACTGAAATTTTTATTGCAAATAAATTCAATCATTATATAATCATGGTCCATATGCAAAAAAATATATTTTCAAAGGATATGGTTACTCATCTCTTGATGCATGCTTGAAATACTCTCTTCCTCTTCCTTGGCTCCATTCTCCATGCATTCTCCCATTCCCCTCTTCTATTTCTCTCATGGGATTATAATAAAAAATATAATTAATTAAAATGGAATAGATTTTATAAATCATAAAAGTATTCCAACTTTTTTCCAAATCATAAAAGAATTCCATCTTTTCTAATTCATAAAAGCATTCAAGCTTTTCTAAATCCTAAAAGTATTCCAGCGTTTTCTAAATCATAAAATAATTCCATAAAGCCTCCATAAATCTGATTTTTCCTAAATCAGAAAAGCATTCCATAAATCCCTCATGCTTTTATTTTTAAAGGTAGATTTTCTTTTTCCTTATGAGAAAAATATCACTTATCCATACTTTTTCCAAATCTATTACTCATTATTTCTAAACTCATAAAATATACCAACTTGGAAATATAATTTATTTCCATGGAAGAATATAAATTATTATAAATAAAATAATTAAGAAATAATTCTTCCAATATTCTTATAATCAACAATTACAATAATATTCTTCATTTAATATCAATATAATAATTAATAATATTTAATTATTTAATAACCCTCATTTTATGAGAGTTTTTATGGTGGCTTATGCGAGGGATATTACAAACTCCCCCCCTTAAAGAGAACATCATCCTCGATGTTCTTCTCTTGTTGGAACATTAACCTTTAATTTTCATTTCCAATTATTTAGGAAATGTAAAATAATACCTAAATCCTAATACTTTCTTAATCAACGCTCCAGTGCAACGTCCAGATGGACTTGGAACATTTTTGTTGCATTCAAAATTGGGTGGAGAATGTTCACCGAAAGAATAAACATGTGCCCCTGGAAAATTTGGAGCATTTGGGTTGCGCTGCCATCTCGGGGGAGCAACAGCCACTAGTATTGGGAATCGCTTGTAGAACAATTTAGCCATAAGTAGGTAAAACCAGTTAAATAAAACAAATGAAACACACACAATCGTGAGACAGAGCTCACACAACTTGTAATTAGCTCCACGATAACATTACACATTTATAGCATATGCACTCACCTAATCTTTCTAATTTTGGGGCAACAATCTTGAACTGGTGGAACTAAACTCTAATTATAAAACTCTCTTTTAACAAACCATAACCACTACTATATCTACATTATTCTAGATTATTCTCACATCCTCCCTTAATGGAGAAATGGATTTTCTACAACACCTAATTTACTTCTAAAAACTTCAAACTTGAGTTTACCAAGAGGCTTGGTAAATATATCAGCCATATTATCCTTGGTATTACAAAATACTAAATCAATTTCATTTGATTCAATCTTCTCTCGTACAAAGTGCTATTGCAGCTCTATGTGTTTTGATCTGGCATGATATATTGGATTGTGAGCTAATTTGATAGCACTTTGATTATCACAATTTATGCATGTTGAACCACTTTGTTTCTCTTTGAGATTTGCAAGCATTCTTCGCAACCAAACATCTTCACAGTTGGCATTGGTCAAAGCTTTGTACTCAGATTCTGTTGATGATAATGAAACAGTTGACTGTTTCTTACTACTCCATGACACAACCCCTGATCCTATATGAAATGCATAGCGAGAGGTATATCGTGTGTCATCAGGATTTCTTGCCCAATCTGAATCATAAAAACCTATCAGTGCAACATCAGAGGCATTAGTATACATAATACCTAAATTGATTGTTCCTTTTAACTATCGGAGAACTTTCTTTGCAGTGTTCTAGTGATTTCCTGAAGGATGAGCCATAAACTTACTAAGGATACTGACTGAGTATGCAATGTATGGTCTAATAGTGGTAAGATAGTTCAAAATTCCCACCAACTGATGATATAAAGTTCCATTTGCCTCTTTAGTTCCATCTTCTTCGTACAACTTTTCATTCTATTCTAAGGGAGTTCACATAGCTTTGAAATCACTCATATTGAATTTTTTAAGAATTTCCTTTATGTATTTACTTTGAGTGATCAATTTTTTACCAAGCTCTATCCATACCTCAATTCCTAAAAAGTAATGCAATTCACCTAGATCTTTCATTTCAAATTCCTGAGACAATTGAATTTTAATTTCTTCAATTAACTTGTAAGCACCGCCTGTGATAATGATATCATCCACATATAAAGATATTAAAGCAACATTTCCTTCTTCATATTTCTTAATATACAGGTTAGGATCATTTTTTCTTTTCACAAACCCATTCTGATGAAAGAAGTTATCAATCTTTACATACCATGATCTCAGTGCCTGTTTCAAACCATATAAGGCTTTTCCTAACCTGCAGACTAGATGCTCTTGTCCCTATTTGACAAACCCTTCAAGTTGAACTAGATAAACTTCTTCCTTTAAATCACCATTCAGAAAAGAAGATTTGACATCCAATTGATGTATATTCCAATTATGTTTTCTAGCTAAGGCAATCAGTACTCTAATTCTATTCAATTTATCTACTGGTGCAAAAGCATATTCATAGTCAGTTCCCTCATGTTGAGCATATCCTTTTGCAACTAATCTCGCCTTAAATTTATCAATGCTACCATCTTCTTTAAATTTAGATTGATACAACCACTTGCTTCCAATTGGAACTTTGTATTCAGGGAGTTCAACTAATTCCCATGTTTTATTTTTCGTAAGAGAGGCATATTCATCATTCATAGAATTTGTCCATTGTTCATGCTCTTTAGCTTGTTCATAATCAACTGGTTCTACAACATTTATGATATTAGACATCAAGGCATAATCTCTATACCTTGTAGGAAGATGGGTTTGTCGGGTTGACCTTTTTGGTTCTACATTACCTGTTGGAGTTCCATCCATGATTATCCTGCTTTGAGGTGAATTTTCCTCTCATGATGAATCACTGCTGCTGGATGTGCTCATGCTACTTTCATTCTGATTTTGAACCTGTACCTATACCTGTCTGTTCCTATTTAACTAAAGTATCAATTTTGACATGATCATCATTTGTTATATGCCAAGCATCCTTCATTCTATCACTTTTATCAACATTCTCATGAAGCACCACATCTCAAATTGAAAACAGTTTATGTGAACTGGGACCAAACAGTTTATGTGAACTGGGACCAAACAGTTTATGTGAACTGGGATGAAACAGTTTATATTCTTTCTGATATGTACAATACCCAATAAAAACACACTTGATTTAATTTGCATCAAGCTTTAAATTTTTGTTATCCTTAGGAATATGTGCAAAGGCAGTACATCTAAATACCCTTAAATCACTGATATCAGGTTTATGACCATAAATAATCTCAAAAGGAGTTTGAAAATCTAATTTCTTAGTGGGACTTTGATTTTTATGAAAGGAGACGTAGGTGTAGTGGAGAGTGTTGAAATGATAGATAGTGGCTTCGTTTTTAAAAATAAAATGCGGTTTGCATTAGTAGTCTTGTAAAAACCTTTGAGAGTTTCCCACGTTTTCTTTGAAGATGTACAGTCCCGAATGTGAGGAATGATGTTGTCCTCTATAGACATGTGCAATAGCACTTTCGCTTTCATTTATCGCTTATCCCAATCTAGAATCGCAGCGGTAGTAGTAGACTTGGACTCATCACTTTTTACAATTGTCCAGAGGTTGTATGCCTCGAGAATGGTGACTAGCTTAAACTTCCAATTGACGTAGTTTTCACCATCAAGTTTGATGGATTCATTTAAATATGAATCGGGAAGAGGATTAGCCATTGTTTTCAACAGCAATGACCAGATTCAATTGCAAGAAATTAATTCACTGCAATGATCACTGCTCACAACTGTCCACGCACAAGAAGATTTCACGCTAATTTATTTTCCTCAAATTCTTGTTTTCTTGATGATCCATCCAGGGTTTTGATCTCAAGATGTAAAGATTGCTTTGAAAAGTAAACACTACCAACAGATCAAAATTTCCATAAATTGTAACAACATAAGCACCAATAAAACCTAAATTTCCCACAAGTGAGCTAGAAATCGTGACAGTCTCTAAAAACAAAAATAAATAGAACAGTTGGATGAGTAATCGAACTCTAGAGGGTTCTATACACTGAGGCGCATACAAAATCTTCTGACATTGGATGAGAAAAAAAAAAACTCGCCAGATATGTTACAGTCATGTTGCAGAGCTTTGGCTTTGACAAGTGAACGCTGGTTATGTGGCTTGCTCGTTGATGATGATGTCTTTGCTAAACGGAGGCCTGAATCAAGACTACGGCTCACTGACGACGGAAAAATACCTTCTGCTTCCTCCCACTACGACTCTGCAAGTTTTTGTTCACTTCTTTGAGAGCACCGGGTGATGGGTGTTCATGACAGCTACGGTTGCTTCTTCAAAACGGATGGGTTCTCAACCCTCAAGAAACTCTATCTACATTGTTTGCAAATAAAACGAGCTCGACTATAGCGGCTGAGAAACTTTCGACTCTCTTATCACTCACACAGCGCAGCCTTGCAAGTTGCTGTTGTAGACTCCCTTTTCCTCAAATCAAAGCTTTGATACCAAATTAAATAAAACAAATGCAACACACACAATCGTGAGACAAAGCTCACATAACTTGTAATTAGCTCCACGATAACATTACACATTTATAGCATAGGCACTCACCTAATCTTTCTAAGTTTGGGGCAACAATCCGGAACTGGTGGAACTAAACTCTAATTATAAAACTCTCATTCAACAAAGCATAACCACTCCTATTTCTACATTATTCTAGATTATTCTCACAAAACCAAGAGAATCTTAATTTATAATATCATCAACACTCATAAACATGCAAAATCTTGCTCCTAGCAGTGATAAAAAAATCTTGAGAACAACAACCAAAGTTAAAACTGAAACATTATGAACATGCAAAATCAGCTTCAAAATAGTATTCTCAAATTGATTTTGGTTTTTGTATGCCTCAATTTTAAAGGTAAAATTGAATCAGTAACATGCAAGTTGTTAGAGATTTCGGAAAATAAATTTTGTAATGTTTTTTATTCATCCAAAATTTCAGATAATTAAAAAATCTTGTTGTCATACTGATGAAAAACCCTTACCTGCAATAGTAATGTTCATAGGGATGTTAGAACGGCCAGGGGTCATGGCGATTTGAAGGAGTCCAACACTAAAAAGCAATACCAAAATGAGAATTCCAACGCTGCCAAGTTGATTAGCCATGATATGTAAAGTTTTCCAAATCTCGTTTAGCCGTGGGCAATAACAATGGGAAAGGGTGATTTTAAATTGTAAAATGTATTAAGGATGTCTTTGTCAAATTTTCAGTGAAACTAAGAGAATTTTCCATGAAATTTCTGTGTCCTCTCAAAAAAACTATTATAGATTTAAAGCATTTTTATTCCCTGGCCAATGTTGCATGGCCCATTTTACATGTCACCAACGCGTTAAGAGGCTGCATGGGAAGACACAAATCAAGTGATGGTCGATAAACTATCACATAGAAGTCCTTTGAAGCATTGGGATTCCCTGCCCTCCGTTGCATGCCCATTTTTTATGCCACCAATGCATTAAGAGATGGCATGCGAAAGACAAAAAGGTAGTGGTTGTTGATAAAATATCAAATGCAAGCCAAACACGTAATTCTTATATATGTCACTTGCATCAATAAACTGTTCAGACATAGACTATTCAGTACAAGCCCATGAGGTAATTTTTTAGTGGTAAAGCCAACTTGGATGCACTCATGGAATATCCACATAAAGTCGTCAGTAAACCCATCGAGTATTTTTATATGTTAAAGTAAACTTGCATGCAAGCATGTACAAAACGACAAGAAAAATTTTTATATGTTAAAGTAAACTTGCATGCAAGCATGTACAAAACGACAAGAAAAATTCCCCCAAAAATTATAATCTTTAATACATGAATATAAGTTGAGAGTGACACGGCATTGTAAGAGTGACAGGGTATTGTGTTGTAACAATAGGAGTTCTGGTTTTCAATGGTTATTACCAAATGAAAATCTAGAATACCTATCTGAAAAGAAGTAGATAAGAAAATCCAACGTAACATCTATGGGTTTTTTAAACTTTCCAAATATAAGAATGAGACGAGTGTCCTTGTCAACTCAGTTTAATATAAAAAAGTGAACCTAGTGTAATGTAATATTAAAAATGTGAACGAGTATAAGGAAAAAAGTGAAGGTCATTTTTTAATTTTATAAAATATACCAAACCAATTCTATAACTCCCCATAATCAACCCTACAATTTTTAAATGAATTAATTCAAAGGTAATTACATGAATCAGATTTCACACAAGGAGCAAGAGGCCTATTATACTCCACTACTTTCCCACGCACCATGCTTCACCAACCCATATTTATGATTTCTCTCTCGTTAGCTCTCCTCCACTACTTTTCCACGCCTCATGCTTCAACCACCCCCATCTGTGATTGCTATCTCGGTATGAGATGGGTTGCATTTGGATTTTACAATTGAACTTTTTCTAACATAAATTTTGAACTCATTCTTCTTTGGTTCATGTATCAAACTGATAATCTCCTCCCTTGTGTTGAAATAACTCGTATGTGTTCAAATCAGCCTTATTTGTGGATTAGTTAACATGTTAATGTGACATGAATCAGGAATCAACAATAATTTATTTAGTTGGTTGGAGGGAAATAACTAAAAACTTTTTTTAAAGTTAAATATAGCATCATTTGTACTCTAAATGATATAATTTAATATTTTTTTGATAAAAAGTTTTTTTGGAATCTAAGCTTCTGTGATCCATAATATAAATTTGTAGAAATGCAGTAATCAATACGCGCTGCAAAGAACATGAATGTTGCTTTCAATCTAACCACAGCTGCGGCTATCAACACGATTCATGCGGTAGGGACCAGGGCCATTAAGTATAAATAGATGTAGAGATGACTCAACTAGCCGTTAGGATAACGGCTAGTTTGACTTTGAAAAATTAAATATTCCATTATTTATTTATTTATTTAATTTTATTAATTTTATTTATTTATAAAACCTTTAATGGTGTTAATATAATGGTAAGTAATTTAACAAATCGTGGTGTATATATGTAAATTTTTGTAAATTTATGATTAAATTATATAATAATTAATTATTATTATTAATTAATTAATTATTATTTATTCTTATTCATAAGATTTAATTATAACAAACCATCATCAAATAGTCAAACAAAGAGTCAAAATAAATAAATAAATAAAATAATTAAATAAATAAATAAAATAACATACAACAAATAAATAAAACAAAATATAAATTAATAAATAATGAAAATAATAAAATCCATTTTATTAATTAAATAATTATTATTATTATTATTTCTATTTTATTTATTTAATTAATTAATTAATTTATTATTATTATTATTTATTTATTTATTTATTTATTTTTATTTATTTATTTATTTAATTATTTATTATTATTTATTATTATTTATTTATTTATTTATTTATTATTATTATTATTATTTAATCAAATAAATAGTGAAAATAAAAAAATAAAATAAAATAAAATAAAAATAATAATAATAATAAAAAATCATAATATATATAATTCAAGATTCATTTATTATTCCAATTGAACTCTGCTGAGATTAACGGGCCTTTTTTCACCTCAATACTTCTCACTTTACATGAAATGGTCGATCGCAAACAGTTATGACGATGAGCGAGATCTTCTATGCTTATCAGCGCATGCTCATTAGACTTTGATTAATGGATCGACTGTTCACCATCAGTGAGTTCCACAGAAAGAATGATGTAGACACCTTTTCCATCCCTGGGGTCAATCGGATCTTTAACCGATTTAAGAGAACTACGAATAGTATTAAGGGGCTTGAAATAAGAGGAAACCTTATGCTAAAATCCTTAAAAAGCATAAGGTTTCCTCTTATTTCAAGCCCCTTAATACTATTCGTAGTTCTCTTAAATCGGTTAAAGATCCGATTGACCCTTGGGATGGAAAAGGTGTCTACATCATTCCCTGTTCCTGTGGGACTCCTTACATTGGTGAGACAGGTCGGTCCATTAATCAAAGGATCTGTGAGCATGCCGCTGATATCAAGCATAGAAGATCTCGCTCATCCGCCTTAGCTGAGCATGCAGAAAAGACTAACCATCATGTTTGCATAGAAGATGCTAAGGTCATTGCTAGAATCGACCATTTCCATCATCGTAAGTTGAGAGAGGCTATTGAAATTGAAAAAAGGCCCGTTAATCTCAATAGAGATGACGGTTGGAATATCAGCAGACGCTGGATTCCTGCCTTATATTCTTGATTTTTATTATTATTATTATTTTTATTTATTTATTTATTTAGTTATTTTTTACTTTATTTATTTGATTAAATAATAATAATAATAATAATAATAATAAATAAATAAATAAATAATAATAAATAATAATAAATAATTAAATAAATAAATAAATAAAAATAAATAAATAAATAAATAAATAATAATAATAATAAATTAATTAATTAATTAAATAAATAAAAATAGAAATAATAATAATATTAATTATTTAATTAATAAAATCGTTTTATTTATTTTCATTATTTATTAATTTATATTTTTGTTTTTATTTATTTGTTGTATGTTATTTTTATTTATTTATTTAATTATTTTATTTATTTATTTATTCTGACTCTTTCTTTGACTATTTGATGATGGTGTGTTATAATAAGAATTAATTATATTTATTAATTAATAATAATAATTAATTATTATATAATTTAATCGAAATTTACAAAAATTTACACCAAGATTTGTTAAATTACTTACCATTATATTAATATATTAAAGGTTTTATAATAAATAAATTAAAATAATAATAATAATAATAATAAATTAAATTAATAAAATTAAATAAATAAATAAATAATGGAATATTTACTTTTTCAAAGTCAAACTAGCCGTTATCCTAACGGCTAGTTGAGTCATTTCTACATCTATTTATACTTAATGACTGGATCTGATCTCTCACATAGTCCTGATGATGAACCACACTGGTTGGTTCGAAACGCGTCGACCTCGTTCTTTTGCATGTGATTACTACCGAAAGAATTTCTACAAAAAAAGTTTTTTATCATTTTTATTACTTCATATTTCTTTATATTTATGTGCAAATGTATGCTATAGGTTGTCAAAATCAATATTTTGGAAGCTCATTTGCATTTAAGTAGTTAGTTAATTACTACAATACAAGAAGGCTTCTTTAATTTAAAACATCTATTTTCATTGGGCCTCATTATTTCTATTTATCTTTTTATCTTTTTATTCCTCAAGTGTTTTGGATGTAGGGGTATTTTCTGTATAATTGAGGCCAACATACCTACTCGAGATTGGAATGATTATTTCAAGATATCCAAGGTGCATTGTGGACTGTGGTATTCAGTGCATCCTTGTCCCATAGAAATTTCTAAGCCAATTGTCATCTCTCTCTCATGGATTGTTCAGAATCAAGGGAAGAAATTGAAAACATTGTAACCATGATTGATGGAATTGAATGTCAATTGGAATCCATTGTTTGGACCTTCAATTCAAAATATATCCATCAGTTTTCTCAAAGCCATGGCACCTCTTTCTTCGAGATTCAATCTCACTTCCTCAACAACACAATTTTAGTGAACTAATTTGAAGCGAGAACCACCTAGAAATAATGAAGTCCAACTTTCTGACATTAGCATGAACATAACAACCATGCCTCAAAGTGTTCTTTATTCTGCAAAATTTATGTATACGTATGATTCAAAATTATGATATATTCAAACATTCCCTCTCCTACTTCAACTCGCCCACTTTTTCAATATAATTCTACTTTCTCATCAAGAAAAGAAGCTTTATTTTTCCTTAAAAATGATTCATTACCATTTTTTTGTATCAAGAAAAGAAGCCTTCTAGAACAATATTGTATGAATGTAGAATTCATCATTGATTCCTGAGTAATTGGTGAGTTTATTTCTATCTTATGTGCTACCTTCCCTTGTTATTTTATTGCTACCTTCCCTTGTTTGAGCAACTCGTGCGTTTCTTTCTATTTTATGTGCTACCTTCCCTTGTTATCTTATCTCCTACCTTCCCTTTTTTAGAGAAGCTTCATGTGATGTGTTATATCTTTTTGAGGGGTATGAATGGGTGAAGCTTTGTCTGCATCAAGAAAACTCTATTGTCGTTGTTTCTTTGGGAATCAATGCAGATAACTTGTCCTCTCTCTCTCTCTCTCTCTCTCTCTCTCTCTCTCTCTCTCTCTCTCTCTCTATATATATATATATATATATATATATATATATATATATATATATATATATATTTCTTTTTATAATAGTATATCTTTGATACTTATATTTATATTTCTTTTTATAAAATATATACATTTATAATATATTAATATTTGAAAAAACAGTATATCTTTAACACTTATATTTTTGGTAGATTTAGTCCCACCAATGGAAACCACTTTTATAGAGGAAAATGAGAACAAAAACCACGTGTGTTTGATTTTGAAGTTTGTTGGCTTTTGGAAATGTAAACATGGTTTTTTTTTTCTTTTTGGGCTTTTTCCTTTTGGAAATGTAAATCTAATGCAAAATCTAACGAGATAATTGTCATCATAGGTCAAATTTTTCAAATTTCTGAAATAAAAAACTCTTCCTTGAATATGTTTTCTTAGTTTAATCTAACATGAAAAGAATTATATATACCATTAAATCAAAATATTAATTACACTTTACTTTTGTTGGGAAAATGTAAACAATAAAATAAAGCTGAACTTTTTGTAGAATAAAAATAAAACGATGAAAAAGATACAAAGAAGGATATTAACACCACTTTGAGGTTCTAACAATGATAAAAAAATAAATACACACACTCTAAAGCATATAAAAATGAAAATTAATTCTCATACACAAAGGGAACTTATATTACATCGTCCAACAAAACAACATAAACAGAGTTTCTCCCTGCACTATATATACACCTTACATGTATATCGAAGCATGCTCCATCATATATATATATATTTCATATATGTATATATAATATATATAAATACTATATAATAATATTAATTTACATATATTTGTATAGATATATATATATAGCTTCCAGCCCATTGGAAAGTTTTCGATGTTCTGATAGATAAATGTACTATTCAAAAGCCACAAAAGAAAAGCCTCCAGATGGGAGTTGTACTAGTTTATGTGAACGGAATAATGAAATTTGATGAAAATTACTCTTCCTTTAAATAAGCCAGTGAGCCACTAGTACATTTTGATATAAGACTTAAATGTAGATAATATCGATCTTTTCCTTGGCAAAGGTGACAAAAATAGCCATCGATATTGTCTTCAATTGAATTTTCTTACAAATGTAGTTTTAATCACATCTATTATATATCCATAAACAAGACTAGCAATTGCACCTAATGTTGCAAAGGAAACGCCGCAAGGAAGATGGTAGAATAAGATGAGGTATAATTAATATGATATGTCTATAAATATGTAACTATATGTTAATGTTATTGGAGATATGTATATAGAATGTATAATGTTTGAAATAGGCATTGCATTTTCATAGTTGAAAAGAAAGTTATATTAGAATGTCATTGGAGATATGTATATATAATGTATAATGTTTGAAATGGAGATTGCATTTTCATAGTTGGAAAGAAATTTATGGTAGAATTGTGAAAGAGAGTTGTGTTTATTAAAAAAAAAAAAAACAATTGTGAATTATTGAAATGTAAAAATTTTGAAATGAATTATTGAAGTTATTTATATTTATTAGTAGTTGTAATATTGTAATAATATGATACTGAAAAGAATACATAATTATATTGTTGAGAATAAGTGGAATATGTAATGTAAAGGTTAGTTTATGGTAATTTATTTCTATTACATGAGAGTATAAGAATGTACAATGTTTGAAATGTTATTTCGAAGAGTGTGCAATTGTAGAAATGCACATTGCATGGTAGTATTTTGCAATGAAATTATGTTTTTTGTAAACGAATACATGTGTATCATGAAGAGAATGATTGATGCTGAGCTTGGTGAAGATGTAGGAGATATGCTGATGTAGTAAGGAACCTGCAAGGAATTTTTTTTTTTTAGAAATTAGAAGGAGATAAATTTATTTTAAAATGGAAAATACATTGTTCAAGTTGACTTCAATGAGGTTTTGTGTGAATTCTATTATAAAGAAATAATATTGTTTGAAATTGAAGTTAACTGTAATATGTGAGTGGAAACGTTCAGTCGTAGATGCAGGTTGATCGATGGCAGACTGAACACCATGGGAGATTTATTCGGAAATGCAGGTGCCTATTTCTGGATTGCCATTCTGCTCTTGCATTTCTCAATCTATCTCGTTCGTGTATGTGGACTATACATTTGATAGTAGATTTTATTTTAAGTAATAAATCTATAGTTGGTCGTAGTTTGTATAGTGGTACACTTGGATTTGGTACTGGCAGGAACCTTTTTTGTATCTCCTGCAATGAATGAATTGTTGCATCTATCTCTGTGCTGTAGTTTTGCAGGTGCAATATCTGGGAATCCATGTTTTCTGTTTCAAAATAAAGAAATTTTTAGATGCAAATAGGTAAACATTATATCAAAAATGTATATTTAGAACCATTTATTAATAATCAGTAAATCAGGTTAATGTTAGGAGGTAGAAATGTTGTGTGATTAAAATTTTTTGGAGTTGATAATATTTGGAAACCTTTACGAGATGTTAGATATGGAATGCAGTGGCTTTGTAGCTGTGATATCTTTGAGTCCATGTGTTTTGTTTCAAAATATAGAAAATTTTAAAATGGAATAGTTAAGAATTATATAACGAATTTAATTTTTGTAACCATGTATTAATAATGAGTAAATTAAGTTGTTGGGAATAGGTAGAAATGATACGTGATGAAAATATTATGGAGCTAATGATATGTGTAAACCTTTTTTTGATGTTAACATATGGAATGGAGTTGGTCATCTGTAGGAGACATTGAACGGAGACGTTCTTCTGCTTGTTTTCAGCGAGCAATATTTTTGTTGTCTTTCATTTTCATGAAACGATCGAAACTAAATGTAGGGCAAATTCGAAGATTCTCTAGTGAAGGGATGCTTGAAATTGCAGTGAACGTGAGGCCTTGTCATTCAGTTTTTCCAATGTCTATCGTTGCTTGTGGCAGAGTCATACCTTGAGATTTATGTATAGTTAAAGCCCAAGCCATTTTTAGTGGAATTTGGGTACGACCGTTTCTTTTTATTGCTGGAATCGGCAAGTGAGTGGGGTTTGTTTCATCCCAAGCATGCCCGATGTATTTTGGAAATTCAACTACTACAAATGTTGGGAGTTGTGGAGGTGAAGTTGATTCTTTTTAGAAGATGGATATGATTTCTCTGAGTGAACCATTAACAAGCCCTGCTGAAACCCAAAGGTTGGAATTCAACATTACTTTTTGCCCTTTGTAGAGGTAGACAATTTTCTCTAGTTGCTCTTCGTCTCAGGAGAATGTAGAATATCTGGTGTCATCTTCTGTGATTGATCTTGCAAATGGAGTGTTTAAATATTTGATCACTTTCTTGTTATGCTCCAATGTCTGAGCGTTTGTTGGAAATAGATGTATAGAATCATGGAAAGACTGTATTTCATCTTCAGACAAGAAAGAGTCTGTTCGCGTCATAAGGATGTTGTAGTCCTCGATTGTTGTATTTGCATTTCTAATGTTTTGGAGGACATTTATGAAAATAAATTGAGCACTGTTCTGACCTTGTTGACAAAATATTTTGTCCAATTTGATCACTGTTGTGAATGTGTTCCACAATGCAGTTCCATAACTTCTCCCTGCATATAGTGGTATCTCTTTGACGGGGGGTAACTGGCCGAGATCACCAACTAATATAATTGAACAATCACCAAATGGAAAGTTTCTCTTTAATGGGAATGCCTCATGAAGACGTTGATCAACCTGGTGAAGAAGCTTAGGTCCAATGAAGCTCATTTCATCGATTAGTATGTACCTAATATGCTTGAGTTCTTCTTGAAATTTTTCAAGAGCATTGCCTTCTAATGGTGTAAGATCTTTTATTGGAAGGTGAAGAGTAGAATGGATTGTTGATGCTTGTATGTTGAATGCTGCAACACCTGTAGGGGCTAGTAGCATGATCGGTGAAGGTTCTGAGCCAGCAAGTGCTATGAGCATTTCTCTGATGCAATTTATAAGAAGGGATTTCCCAGTTCCAGCAGTGCCTTGTATTATCATTAGTAGAGCAGGTAAGATATCCTTCTTACTGGAGTGAGCACAAATAATATCCAGAGCTTTTTTTTGCATTGAAGATAATGTGCTAAGGCACATTAAAGTATCTGTATTTTTTTGAATAATGTGATGGAGAGAGCGATTATTCTCAATGAAATGTGCGCCTATTTCTTGGAGATGCAATGGAATAGTTGTATCATTCCAATTATGGTTGTCATCAAAACCATGAAGACCAAGCATTTGAATGTCATTTATGAGCAGTTTGTCTGTAGGGTACAACTGAGAGAGTAGTTCCCATTCGTTTAGGTCCATGGTTTCTAGAGGATGGAATTATTGAGTAGTTGTGTTATCATTTGCAGGAGGCTCGATATCAGATAGTGTCCGGTGTTGATGCCAAGGTTTGTAGAATAGACGAAATGCTTTCCATTTTCTAATAAATTCTTCAGTAGAATTCCCTATGTCACTCATGATATGGCGAAATGGTTTGTAAAGCATAAGTTCAACTCTACAGAAGTCAGCGTAAGAAGAGTCGGTTGTGGATGGTATTGAAGAATAGCGCGGTATGATACGAAGAATTGCTTGTTCGGGTCTTTGTTTCCATTTTTTTGTCTTACGACGGGAATCATATGACCATGATCTTGCTATTTCTATAAGTGATGTGGATTCTAAGGGAGATGGTCGATTGATGTATGTATTTATGAAGTGTGGTGATGGAGGAGTTTTGGTGCTATTCTGTGGAAGGCGCATATATATTTCTTGGCTTACATTTAAAGGGAAGAAGGAGCGACTACATAGTGTTAGTGGTAATTTCTGTATCATATGGCAGGTTTCTTGTACTCCTATGTCACGATCGACAAGAGTTTCTGCAAGGAATTTTCGGAATGCAGATGTTGCTGCGTCAACATTAGGTGAAGAAAGTACAATTCTACGTAGTATGTCATGGAATGTTTCATATTTTTTTTCTGCTTTGGATGCATATTTCGCAATATATTTATGAACGGCATGGATTGAGAGTACTGGTTGGCAATCAATATTTGCACGCCAGATAGATAGAATGGTAGGGTTATGGGTATTTAGTCGATCATCATTGCGAGCGGGAGTGTATGTTTTTTGGCCATTGGAGTCAATGAACAAGGAGGAATGTGCATGTAATTCCCAAGGTGCTTAATATCGACATTCGAATGAGGAACCTTTTTTCCTGAGGCATGTGTTTTCAGTGCTTTTTGTGTGTCTCTCAATGCAATTGATAATTTGGACATAATCATTGAAAGGATTGTTTCTAAGAATATTTTACATAGACAATAAGAAAGGGTCTTCTACATTTGTTTGAGAAATTGATTGGTTAGAAATTGTAGAAAGCCGAGGGTTCCAAGCTGATATGTATTTGTCGAAGAATTGTTTAGCACTATCAACTGCTTCTATCAACTGCTTTCCATATCAGGTGCATTTTTTATCCAGAGGAAGCCATGGATGTGTGATGATCCTCTATGTTTCCATTCATACCTGCGAAGGATGTTTTTTGTTAGAAAATTTTGAAATAGAAGGAGTTTGATGTGTGAAGAATTATGAAAGTAATGTGGTAGAGTGGATACCTGTACCAGTAGTATTTTGTTTGCAAGTTTTTATCCAAGATAACTTCACGAAATATTGTGAATCTGTGGTGCATATATAGTGATGTTAAGTGGGGGTTAGAGATAATGTTATCATTCTTCCATTTGTGTTGTATTGCAACATCAGAAGGTGGAATTCCTGGCATGATTGCATGAAGATCAGGCCATTTTGTATCAGCTACACTTAATGTGAAGAAGAACGTTGGGCAGCCAAGTTGAGATATCATGTCTGTCAGTTCATTTTTAGCTTTGTGCCAAAAAGATCTTATGCCACGTAGAGAGCTACCGAAGCGCATCACTTGTTCCACCAATTTGTCGTCTGTAAATTCTTGTAATCGGATGTTCAATTGTTGGATTGATGTTGGGAAGCCATATCCGATGTTTTTTTTAAAAATAAGGATGTTATTGCTTGACTGTGATGACGCATCATCATATTGTATATGTAGTAGCGGAAGCGAGGGTGCTTGTCGAATCTGTTATCATGGTAATGCAAAAAATGAAGTGCGTATTCATGTAATTGCACTGTCTTTATTCTTGGTTGATTAGGTAGTGCAGATCCTATGGGGAATAGGGTTGGGAAAGCCATAGAGAGTAGACCTTCTGTGTTGTATTCATTGATTGGGGATAAGCTTATTGGTGGCCATTGGATTGTAGTAGCAGAATGTTGGTTGTATGCATGTAAATAATGTCGTATTTCTTGGATTTATGTATTTCTATTAGGTATAGTGGGAATGAATGATGATGTATGGTGTGGGTATTGGTCAACGAAATCTTCAGTGGGTAAAATTGGTGTTTTGATTGACAGTTGAGTAGTTGGATCTGTGGTTTTGGAATGGTGAAGGGAGGACGAGATATCGGTTGGGAGTTCTGGTAAAGATGCTAGTGCATTGTTATCAATGTGAGCATTCCTTTAGTAAGGATCATTTGTGAATTTGTATTCTAATGCGGCGAGAACTCAGTGTCTACTTACAATGCAGTCATAAGCTTGATGGTCATTACTTTGACGGGTAATGATTAAAATATCCAAGTCTTCAACACGTCGTGGCAACATGCATGCTATTTTTGTAATGTCTTGCGGAAAGCAAATTGTCTAGCTAGTGTATTTATATTGGCCACCACGTGCATGTGTTACTTGGATGATAGGGTTAACCCTATAAATAATCATTTCTTCTATTTGTGAAAGAGCAGCAAGGACAGGTGGTTGACGACCACAGTCCATGTTGTTTGATAATGAGAAATGATGAATGTTTTTTTCAGACATGCATCTGTAGCAACAATAGATTTGGTTCGACATGCGGATATGGATTCCAGGATATGATTCAAGACAAATGGAGCATGGTGATTTAGGTGCAAGCCTATCAATTCTTGCACGGAATTCACGTTGTGCATCATTAGTATGAACGTTCTTGAAAGCATGTGTAATGGATGGAGGGGTTGAATGAGGTATGGATGAATTTGGTTGAGCATCATTATTATGAGATTCGTTGAAAGCATGTGGAATGGAGCGTGGTGGAGAATGAGCTGTGGATGAATTTGGTAGAGTGGTTTGCTGAGAAGATGGTCGACTTGTAAATTGGGAAAGAGAATTGTTTTCAGAGTGACAATTGTTTGATGGAAATTTTGAATTTCCATCATATGTTCTTAACGATGAATTTTGACTTTTCTTTTGCCTTTTGTTTGTTTGGGAATATTTGAGGACTTTTTTAGCATGATAAGCTACACATCGACGTGCATTTATTTCTTCTTTATTTTCTGCATAGTATCTTCGTGCGCGTTCATCATTAGAAGTAGTAGACATTCTGACAAGTTAATGCACCTACATGAAAGAGAGACGGAGTGACAATGTTAGTTGGAAAGAGAAAAACCATGTTATTGTATGGAAGGGGAAAAAAGAAATTGAAGTCTATAATTTATTTTTGTTAATATATTATTAGAACAACGTGTTTGAAATGAGTTTTTAGTAATTTCTAGCTATAGAGGAAGATAATAAGATGTGTAAGGTGTTGATAACAATATGTTTTAGATTATATTTAAGTATTTTAGAGATGTATATGAATGTAATTGGATATGCAATGTGTAAACTTGGTTGATATGTTAATAGGGGAAAAGTTAAAGTTTTGAGATGGAGTGACAATGTTAGTTGGAGAGACAACAACCATGTTATTGTATGGAAGTTTACAATTTCATTTTGTTAATATATTATTAAAACAATGTGTTTGAGAATAAGTTGTAGTGATTTGTAACTATAGAGGAAGATTTGACTATGTTTGGAAAAAGCGATATAGTCAAGTTAGATTGCAAGACTATCTTTTATCCAATACCCAAAAAACACATGTTTCAAATAGATTTGCCACAAACATTACATTGATGACTTATTACAATATAATATTGTGTTGAGAGATAATTTGCACGTAGCGTAACACAGATTTTCTCTATGATTAAATACCAATTGGTAAATTGATAGTAACAGTTAAGAAAATAGATTATCAATTTGGAAGACATAAACCAAGTGTCTTTTCTGCCATGACATATTGTTTACAATTGGCCTGAGATGTAGTAACCATAGACCATAATAACACAGATTTCCTCTATGATAGTACTTGTAATCATATTTATCTATGATATTGAAATTTTATTGATTGCTTGGAGGATGTTGTTGCATTCTGTTGAGAATTGGAAGTTGTCTTCTTTGATGATAACACATTTCAAGTGTCGTATGTCTCTAAATGTTTCTGTCTTCACTGATAGTGTGAAGATGTGATCTGTCCAGAGTGCTTTTGAGACAATTTCCTTCATTACATCAGGATCCTAACATAACAAATAGAAGTCCTTTGCATTAACTCCAAGAATTGTATATGCCGTGTCTTCGAAAGCAACTGTTGAAAGCAATTGACCAGTGTGATCTTGTATATCTATATTTAGTAAGTATCTGTAATCATAGTCAGTTACTTTGGTGTTGCATTTAGGGCAAAACCATGTGCTTGCATTCTTTGGAATGAGTTTCTTCATGCATTTTTTCTTATCAACAATAGATGGGCATGATAGGTAATAAAAATTGTCCATCCATACTTTTGTAATTGTTCCCTTGACTTGGTAGAATGTAGGTATATCTGAGGACTCGATATTGTAAATATCCGCAATCGTTATTTTTTTGGGTTGATGGCCAAAATAAGGTGAATATCTTCTTGTCAGTGGTGTAGAAGTTGTAGTGGAACCTTCTTTCCTAAACCATGACTTTAGGATATGAGCCTCTTCGATGTCAGGATCTACAAGAATAATCGATCTTGTTGTAGTACCGACATTTTTTCCATTAAATTCGGCAACACGAGTGGACTTGATTGCTATGATGGGATAATTTCCTGTACTACATAAGCTGGAAATTTCTTTCGATACTCCATCAAAATTATCTCCCCAAAAGATTGCATCCATGTTATATCCAGACATGTCTTGAAGATTTACTGTTTTTTTCGTAACTTCTGACCCGTCTTTTCTATGTATGGTGCATGGATTGGAAATGCTAGTAACAATACCAAGAACATCAACAATGGAGTTGACATTTGTTGTTTTGATATCATTGATTGATTTGATATTGAAATGCACTGTTGGGTTGGATCTATTTTTGTTGGCTACATGGTCTATGGTAGATGTAGCATTTAACAAAATTTCCCAGTCATTCTTTAAGTGGTTGTATTGTTTATTAGCCATTTTGACATTGCCTTTTGAGACAATGTACATATTTCCAACTTGGATTTTGTCGAAGAAAGAATCGAAAACATTGTTGAAACATGTAATGTGTATTTCACCACCTTCTGTATCGTAGAGATCGAAGCCAAACACTTTGCCAGGACCATATTGATTTTGAAATTGTCAAAGAGGTGTCTTTCTTTGAACATATCCTTTTATGCACCAGTTTGAATGGTAAGGATTTATTGCTTTGATTGGAATTTGGATTGGTATAATGGATGTAATAGGAATGTCAGAAAGGGTGCAGTGCCTTTTTGACGAAGGTCGTTGGTTTGATGACGACGGATCTTCTTCTTCAGAAGTGACCGGGATACTCAGATTTTTTGGAATACCAAATAAAGGTGCAGATGTAGTACAAATTTCGAAGTCTAATAGACTTATTGACCTACATGGTAAATGATAGTGATAAGAGAAATTGTTAGAGTTCAAAGTCATATGAAGGAAATATGTAAATTTTAAATAAGAATTTTGCAAAAAACTTACATTGATGGACCAATAGTTGAAGTAGTCCAATTTTTCACATGTATAATTGAACCTTTTTGAAGCAAGCTTGCTTCAACGAGGTCATTGAAAGTTATCGGAAGCATAAGGTGCTTCATATGTGTGCCATCAGAGATGGCGGTGTGATATCGTATTGTTGAACATTGCATTGATGTAATACGTTCAAGTTCAACGATTTGTAGAATTGGTTGAATATGACTTTTCCCCGAGAGCATTAAGGGAATAGCATTTTCAGTAAGATTTTTTGTCATTTTCTGAAAACAGAGATAAAATAATAATTAAAAATTCTTTATATATGGTTTTGAGGTAGATGTATAATTACGTTTCCTATAGAACTACATGAGAAGTTAAAACTAAAGGTTTATTCAGAAATGATGGATTATGATATAATTATTGCTTTAAAAGTTAGTTTTTGAAGATTAATCTAAATTTTGATATATAAAAATTATGGATCATTTGCAGGTAAATGTTATTTAACTTAAAACTAATGATTATGTTGAATATAAAAAAGTAAATGATAAAAATTTTGATGGTGTTAGAAAGAATCTTGTACAAAACATAGTAAAATAATATCTTCTTCAATTTATTAATATGAAACTGAAATTATTATTAATAATCCTCTATTCTAATAATTTAAGATACCACAACACTTTTCTAGAATAATTTTTCAGCAAAACAACATTTGAAATAATATTTGGTAAAAGACCTCTATTTTCCTATGTCTCCTTGATTGCCCTGTACCAACAAAACAACCTCTATTTTCCTATGTCTCCACCTTTCTGTTGAATTGTCCGAGTAGTATTTTGGTGAGTATTCTAAACTCTCAGAGTTGATTTGAGTAGGTATGGGAGCAAAAGTGTTTCAAACGATAAAGAGTTAATCCGTTTCTATTGAGAATTTCTGTTGTAAGGAATGCAAGATATGGAACCTCAAAATCAGCTTTTAAAAATGGCCATCTTGTTATAATATTCATCTGTCATATATTTAATGTGTTAACTATAGTGGAAAAGTCATGTTGTTATCGACCAAGTTGTGGGGGCAGGCTTTCTATTTTCTCTTTTATTTCCTTGAGATTAAATAATTTGTAGTATACATTCCCTTTGGTATGATCATTCTGCTAAGCTCCACTGTCGTATTTAGAAGATACAATGTTCAGCTTATACTCCGTTTTTTGAAGAAATAGTATAATCAATGAAACCAGAAGAAAAAGTAATGGTAAAAAAAAGAGCAAATTTGATTTTTTCTGGAGATTAATTGACACAATTATATAATCAACGAAATTCAAAACATCATGAATCTAACTGGAGTGGAATTGGACTCCATCCTTTAAATAATCATAGCTAGCTAAGTGGAAGCGGAGTTATAAATAGACCTGACAGGTCAAATTATATAAATGGCCTTTTTCCTTAAAAAAATGGTGGATCAAAACCTCCCAAATTTTTGTGGAGAGCCCTATTCGGTGAGGGACTTTGGAGTTTGATTATAAAAGGAAAATATATTACCCACCTATCGGTGGGTGGTGGCCTGGATTAGAAGTCATGCAAAAAAAAACTGATGAAAAAGCCTACATTGTTTGGAATCTCTCACTTCTTCATTCCCTTTTCTCTTCAAATGGGAAATCAGAGATGGCAAGCAGGTGGTACTTGGGAAAGACAAATTCATAGGCAGTGCCCGAGTCTACAACTTCTTCACTGATTTAATTAGTTGTCTACATGCAAAAGGACTATTCCACCTGCAGGGTATTAAAACAGGGGATCCATATCTGTCCTCCAAGAACTATTGACTTGGGAGAACCTAAAAAAAAAGGATTCATTGGACCAAACAGTTGTTAGTTCTAGGAATAGTATCTTGGAGAAGTACTATTCTCAAATAACAATTACGTCTCTATTTGGTGTGTTGCATTTTGGGGTTGGAAATCATCTATTTCATCCTTTTTCACAGTCGAGTACATTCAGCACCTGTTGTTCTGTATAAACTTCTATTTTCACATGTTAAAATCATGGCCAAATTTACTTGCAGACTTCAATTTCATTGAGAATTGATTGCTATGTATCAATAAAACAACCTTGAAAAACCTCTCTATTTTCATGAAAATAGAAAGGTGATAAAATATTTCATTCAAAATTGTTTTTTTGAGATAAGTAAATTATTATTCATAAACATGGACTCCTTTTCCATCCATAAAATCTATTGTTCCCTCAATCAATCTTTTGGGCTCTAGTCCAATAAGCACATATTTGAATTCCCTGAAAAAC
Source organism: Pinus albicaulis (assembly GCA_034641835.2). Lineage (NCBI taxonomy): Eukaryota > Viridiplantae > Streptophyta > Pinopsida > Pinales > Pinaceae > Pinus > Pinus albicaulis. Next base: position 1,502,410,029 of record CM076579.1, on the reverse strand, counting down.
AATATACCGGTGAAAGGACCAAATATGAAGACATGAAAAACCTCTGTATTTTCATGAAAATAGAAAGCTGATAAAATATTTCATTCAAAATTGTTTGTGCTAAGTCGAATATCACTTTTACCTAAAGGTAGAAATGCAAGGCATACAAAACATACCTAGGGACATGAGTGGTTAATTATTAACCCACAAGCCTTGAGAAAAGTTGAGTGAGATCCTAATATGGTTTAGATAGCAAGCATATATCAATATGACAGATTACTTGGCATAGTAGAAGGTGAAACCAAAAAATCTTTTAACAAATTTATACCAGCAGCTTCAGAGTTAAGGAACGAGTTATATTCAAGGAGTTATCTGTGCTTCATTAATTCTTTTAATTTTAATGATATTTTGAGCATGACATGACTGAAATTCATTCTAATAGGACAGGTGCTCCAAAGTAATTGTAAAAAAAAGAGCAAATTTGATTTTTTCTGGAGATTAATTGACACAACTATATAATCAACGAAAGTCAAAACATCATGAATCTAACTGGAGTGGAATTGGATTCCATCCTTTAAATAATCATAGCTAGCTAAGTGGAAGCGGAGTTATAAATAGACCTGACAGGTCAAATTATATAAATGGCCTTTTTCCTTAAAAAAATGGTGGATCAAAACCTCCCAAATTTTTGTGGAGAGCCCTATACGGTGAGGGACTTTGGAGTCTGATTATAAAAGGAAAATATATTACCCACCTATCAGTAGGTGGTGGCCTGGATTAGAAGTCATGCAAAAAAAAACTGATGAAAAAGCCTACATTGTTTGGAATATCTCACTACTTCATTCCCTTTTCTCTTCAAATGGAAAATCGGAGATGGCAAGCAGGTGGTACTTGGGAAAGACACATTCATAGGCAGCGCTCGAGTCTACAACTTCTTTACTGATTTAATTAGTTGTCTACATGCAAAAGGACAATTCCACCTGCAGGGTAGTAAAACAGGGGATCGATATCTATCCTCCAAGAATTATTAACTTGGGAGAACCTCCAAAAAAAAGGATTCATTGGACCAAACGATTGTTAGTTCTAGGGATACTATTTTAGAGAAGTACCATTCTCAAATAAAAATTATGTCTCTGTTTGGTCTGTTGCATTTTGGGGCTGGAAATCATCTGTTTCATCCTTTTTCACTGTCGAGTACATTCAGCACTTGTTGTTCTGTATAAACTTATGTTTGCACATGTTAAAATCATGGCCAAATTTACTTGCAGACTTCAATTTCATTGAGAATTGATTGCTATGTATCAACAAAGAACCTTGAAAAACCTCTCTATTTTCATGAAAATAGAAAGGTGATAAAATATTTCATTCAAAATTTTTTGTCTGAGATAAGTAAATTATTCTTCATAAACATGGACTCCTTTGCCATCCATAAAATCTATTGTTCCCTCAATCAATATTTTAGGCTCTAGTCCAATAAGCACATATTTGAATTTCCCGAAAAACAATATATCGGTGAAAGGACCAAATATGAAGACATGAAAAACCTCTGTATTTTCATGAAAATAGAAAGCTGATAAAATATTTCATTCAAAATTATTTGTGCTAAGTCGAATATCACTTTTACCCAAAGGTAGAAATGCAAGGCATACAAAACATACCTAGCGACATGAGTGGTTAATTATTAACCCACAAGCCTTGAGAAAAGTTGAGTGAGATCCTAATATGGTTTAGATAGCAAGCATATATCAATATGACATATTACTTGGCATAGTAGAAGGTCAAACCAAAAACTCTTTTAACAAATTTATACCAGCAGCTTCAGAGTTAAGGAACGAGTTATATTCAAGGAGTTATCTGTGCTTCATTAACTCTTTTAATTTTAATGATATTTTGAGCATGACGTGAACGAAATTCATTTTAATAGGATAGGTGCTCCATACCGGCCAGAACTTGGGGAATTTCCAAAAACAGAGCAATACTTTTATGCTAATACCTTGTTTTTTTCTTAGACTCTGCTTCACTCTTTACTCTATTTTTCTGTACAGACATCGTTTCCTCTCAAACAGATTGGTATTTGAACAGATATTAGGAGGCTAATGGTGTTTATTTTGCAGTCAGCAATCAACGTGAAATTCTAAAGCACTGTATGGGTTCAAGGAAGTGTGCAAGGCTTATAAGTTATTGTAGGAAAGTGAACTCTGAAAGTTCCCTACACGCCAAAACCCTTGTATGATTCAAATTCTTTTAAATGAAAGGTATCAAAAGGTTTGGTTATCTTAGCCAAATGAGACAAGATTTCAAAAAAAGCACTGGAAAATTTTAAACGGTGAAGAAATGATTTGGTACTTACACTTATTTAAAGAGAAGAAAGCCTAACACTTATATTATCTACAAACTTTGGTAATGTGAAATATATCATAAAGAAAACATGGAAGGAGAAGAGTTTTTCCCTCAAATTGAAAATTCTGAGATAAGTAAATTATCTCAGTAGATTATGATAACATTGGTTCAGGTATAGATCATTTTAAGCCATAGGACTCGTGTAAGTTTCACTATTCACTTAATAGACTTGATCCATCTGTGAAGCTGACTGTTGCAGGCCTTCCAAGGAGAGAGGTAAATATATAAATAAAAAAATGCAAAAAATTTCTCCCAAAATTATTTCTTATTGTTGCTGTATGGCTTATTCTATCATACCATTCTAGGGTGAAACTATTTTCCCATTCTATCTGAAAAATAGGGTTTGAAAGTATAGTGTAAACTATAAATTTGACCATCCTCCCCCAAGAGAACTTGACATAGCTCATGCTCAGCAACATGTGAAGTTGACTCTTGCATGCTTCCCAAGACGAGAGGTATGCAAGGCATGATGCTATATCAGATGCATCTTTTAGTTTGAATTCTAATTTTTAATCATGTTTGTGATGTTACATTTCTGGAATTGAATGGTCTGTAGGGTGAGGCCACATGCCCATTCTATATGAAAACTGGTACTTGCAAGTATGGTGCAACTTAAAAATATGATCATCCCCCACCTGGAGAAGCTATAGCCAAAGTTGTTGCAATGGCTGCAACCTCTCAATATATCTCAGCAGATTATGATAACATTGGTTAAGGTATAGATCGTTTTAAGCCATAGGATTTACTAGATTTAATGAAAGAAATTTAAAAATAAGTGAATATAAAAATGGTATATTAAATTTGAATAATGCTACTAAATAATAACAGATATTATTGATTGTTCTTGTACATTTCTGGATACGAGAGTGAATCTAATGTGTATTCAACCAATATTGACTGTTTATTACCCTTTCATCTGTGCTCTAGATGGATAGACATAAGTAGTTTTTTGTGATGTGTATCTGACTTCATTACCATTTTATTGTGCATGGCTGAAATGTCCCTATCTCAACAACCTGTGAAGTTGACTCTTGCAGGCTTCCCAAGATGAGAGGTATGCAAGGCATGATGCTATATCAGATGCATCTTTTAGTTTGAATTCTAATTTTAGTCATGTTTTCTGTGTTACATTTTTGGAATTGAATGGTCTACAGGGTGAGGCTACATGCCCATTCTATATGAAAACTGGTACTTGCAAGTATGGTACAACTTGCAAATATGATCATCCCCCACCTGGAGAAGCTGTAGCCAAAGCTGTTGCAATGGCTGCAACCTCTGAAGATATCTCAGCAGATTATGATAACATTGGTTCAGGTATAGATGGTTTTAAGCCATAGGATTCATGTAAGTTTCACCATCCACTTAATAGAATTGATCCATCTGTGAAGCTGACTCTTACAAAAGAGAAAATTCGATTTCCTTGTATGCCAAAACGCTTGTATGATTCAACTTATTTTAAATAATAGATATCAAAAGGCTCGGTTATCTTAGCCAAATGAGACAAGATTTCAACAAAAGCACTGCCAAATTTTAAAAGGTAAAGAAATGATTTGGTACTTACTCTTATTTAAAGAGAAGAAAGGCTAACACTTATATTATCTACAAACTTCAGTAATTTGAAATATATCATAAAAAAACATGGAAGGAGAAGATTTTTTCCCTCAAATTGAAAATTCTGAGATAAGTAAATTATTCTTCATAAACATGGACTCCTTTGCCATCCATAAAATCTATTGTTCCCTCAATCAATCTTTTCGGCTCTAGTCCAATAAGCACATATTTGAATTCCCCGAAAAAAAAATAGTAGATTTGATAAAAGTGGAACGAAGCCTTGAGCTTCCATAATATGGGGCAGCAAAATTGAATTGATTCTTGATCAATATTAACATTGTGTTTCTAGGGTAACCATCGAAAGTATTACAAATATGAAGACATGAAAAACCTTTGTATTTTCATGAAAATAGAAAGCTGATAAAATATTTCATTCAAAATTGTTTGTGCTAAGTCGAATATAACTTTTACCCAAAGGTAGAAATGCAAGGCATACAAAACATACCTAGGGACATGAGTGGTTAATTATTAACCCACAATCCTTGAGAAAAGTTGAGTGAGATCCTAACGGACTCAATGGCGCTCCTATTCCTCCACAGAGGCCTAGAGAGCCTAAATGTACAGTGAGTAATTTATTTTTCAATGTTTACCTTGTTCATATATACATTTATGTGTGCTGAGCTGTTTGGTACAGCTACTTTCCCCTTACGATATTTAGGGACATGGCTTGTCTCTATAGGGAAGTATAGAGAATTGGCAGAAATTTGTCTTAGGCTAGGAATGACTATGAAGAGTGAAATTAAATGTATGTTAGCACCACTTTCTTCTGAAAATGTGAAATTGTGCTTGGTTGTCATTAATGTTGCTATGATGTATTTTCTGATTGGAGGTTGCTAGTCACAATGTCATATTCAAAATGGTTTTTACATTTAGAGTGTGTCTGTTTGCCATTTTCTTGTTACATTTAAATTTTAGAGTGATGTTTGCCATTTTCTGGTGTGCTAAGTTGTAACTGTTTTTTTATTGTTCAGTTCTGCATAAAAAGTGGTGAATGAAAATTTGGACCCTCGTGTAAGTTTCACCATCCACTTAATAGACCTAATCCATCTGTGAAGCTGACTCTTGCAGGCCCTCCAAGGAGAGAGGTAAATATCTAAATAAAAAAATGCAAAAAAATTCTCCCAAAATTACTTCTTATTGTTGCTGTATGGCTTATTCTATCATACCATTTCAGGGTGAAACTATTTGCCCATTCTATCTGAAAACTGGGGTTTGCAAGTATGGTGTAAACTGTAAATTTGACCATCCTCCCCCAGGAGAACTTGACATAGCTTGTGCTCAACAATCTGTGAAGTTGACTCTTGCAGGCTTCCCAAGACGAGAGGTATGCAAGGCATGATGCTATATCAGATGCATCTTTTAGTTTGAATTCTAATTTTTAATCATGTTTTCTATGTCACATTTCTGGAATTGAATGGTCTTCAGGGTGAGGCTACATGCCCATTCTATATGAAAACTGGTACTTGCAAGTATGGTGCAAATTGCAAATATGACCATCCCCCACCTGGAGAAGATGTAGCCAAAGTTGTTGCAATGGCTGCAACCTCTGACGATATCTCAGCAGATTATGATAACATTCATTCAGATATAGATCATTTTAAGCCATAGGATTCGTGTAAGTTTCACCATCCACTTAATAGACCTGATCCATCTGTGAAGCTGACTCTTGCAGGCCTTCCAAGGATAGAGTTAAATATCTAAATAAAAAAATGCAAAAAATTTCTCCCAAAATTACTTCTTATTGTTGTTGTATGGCTTATTCTATCATACCATTTCAGGGTGAAACTATTTGCCCATTCTATCTGAAAACTGGGGTTTGAAAGTATAGTGTAAACTGTAAATTTGACCATCCTCCCCCAGGAGAACTTGACACAGCTCGTGCTCAGCAACCTGTGAAGTTCACTCTTGCAGGCTTCCCAAGACGAGAGGTATACAAGGTATGATGCTATATCAGATGCATCTTTTAGTTTGAATTCTAATTTTTAATCATGTCTGCTGTGTTACATTTCCGGAATTGAATGGTCTGTAGGGTGAGGCTACATGCCCATTCTATATGAAAACTGGTACTTGCAAGTATGGTGCAACTTAAAAATATGATCATCCCCCACCTAGAGAAGCTATAGCCAAAGCTGTTGCAATGGCTGCAACCTCTCAATATATCTCAGCAAATTATGATAACATTGGTTCAGGTATAGATCGTTTTAAGCCATAGGATTTACTAGATTTAATGAAAGAAATTTAAAAATAAGTTAATATAAAAATGGTAGATTAAATTTGAATAATGCTACTGAATAATAACAGATATTATTGCTTGTTCTTGTACATGTCTGGATACGAGAGTGAATCTAATGTGTAGTCAACCAATATTGACTGTTTATTACCCTTTCATCTATACTCTAGATGGATAGACATAAGTAGTTTTTTGTGCTGTGTATCTGACTTCATTACCATTGTATTGTGCATGGTTGAAATTTCCCTATCTCAACAACCTGTGAAGTTGACTCTTGCAGGCTTCCCAAGACGAGAGGTATGCAAGGCATGATGCTATATCAGATGCATCTTTTAGTTTGAATTCTAATTTTAGTCATGTTTTCTGTGTTACATTTTTGGAATTGAATGGTCTACAGGGTGAGGCTACATGCCCATTCTATATGAAAACTGGTACTTGCAAGTATGGTGCAACTTGAAAATATGATCATCCCCCACCTGGAGAAGCTGTAGCCAAAGCTGTTGCAATGGCTGCAACCTCTGAAGATATCTTAGCAGATTATGATAACATTGGTTCAGGTATAGATGGTTTTAAGCCATAGGATTCGTGTAAGTTTCACCATCCACTTAATAGAACTATCCATCTGTGAAGCTGACTCTTGCAGGCCTTCCAAGGAGAGAGGTAAATATCTAAATAAAAAAATGCAAAAAATTTCTCCCAAAATTACTTCTTATTGTTGTTGTATGGCTTATTCTATCATACCATTTCAAGGTGAAACTATTTGGCCATTCTATCTGAAAACTGGGGTTTGCAAGTATGGTGTAAACTGTAAATTTGACCATCCTCCCCTAGGAGAACTTGACACAGCTCGTGCTCAGCAACCTGTGAAGCTGACTCTTGCAGGCTTCCCAAGACGAGAGGTATGCAAGGCATGATGCTATATCAGATGCATCTTTTAGTTTTAATTCTAATTTTTAATCATGTTTTCTGTGTTACATTTCTGGAATTGAATGGTCTGCAGGGTGAGGCTACATGCCCATTCTATATGAAAACTGGTACTTGCAAGTATGGTGCAACTTGCAAATATGATCATCCCCCACCTGGAGAAGTTGTAGCCAAAGCTGTTGCAATGGCTACAACCTCTGAAGATATCTATGATGTGACTGAAATTCATTCTAATAGGACAGGTGCTCCATACCGGCCAGAACTTGGGGAATTTCCAAAAATAGCGCAATACTTTTATGTTTTTTTCTTAGACTCTACTTCATTCTTTACTCTGTTTTTCTGTACAGACATTGTTTCCTCTCAAAAAGATTGGTATTTGAATAGATTTTAGGAGGCTAATGGTGTTTATTTTGCAGTTAGCAATCAACATGAAATTCTAAAGCACTATATGGGTTCAAGGAAGCGATGAAAGGTATCAAAAGGCTCGGTTATCTTATCCAAATGAGACAAGATTTCAAAAAAAGAACTGGCAAATTTTAAAAGGTAAAGAAATGATTTGGTACTTAAAGAGAAGAAAGCCTAACACTTATATTATCTACAAAATTCAGTAATGTGAAATATATCATAAACAAAACATGGAAGGAGAAGAGGTTTTCCCTCAAATTGAAAATTCTGAGATAAGTAAATTATTCTTCATGATAGGGCGGGCTTTCTATTTTCTCTTTTATCTCCTTCAGATTATATAATTTTTAGTATACATTCCCTTTGGTATGATAATTCTATTAAGCTCCACTATCGTATTTAGAAGATACAATGTTCAGCTTATACTCCGTCTGTCGAAGAAATAGTATAATCAATGCAACCAGAAGAACAAGTAATGGTAAAAAAAGGAGAAAATTCGATTTTTCCTGGAGATTAATTAACACAATTATATAATCAACGAAAGTCAAAACATCATGAATCTAAGTGGAGTGGAATTGGATTCCATCTTTTAAATAATCATAGCTAGGTAAGTGGAAGCGGAGTTATAAATAGACCTGACAGGTCAAATTATATAAATGGCCTTTTTCCTTAAAAAAATGGTGGATCAAAACCTCCCAAATTTTGGTGGACAGCCTAATATGGTTCAAATAGCAAGCATATATCAATATGACAGATTACTTGGCATAGTAGAAGGTCAAACCAAAAATATCATAAAAAAAACATGGAAAGTTAACTCTCAAAGTTCCCTGCACGCCAAAACCGTTGTATGATTCAACTTCTTTTAAATAAAAGGTATCAAAAGGCTCGATTATCTTAGCCAAATGAGACAAGATTTCAAAAAAAGCACTGGCAATTCTGAGGGGCAAGAACAGTATGTATACTGCAACAAGCGTTTAAATGTCGGCTCTTAGAAAACAAAGTAGAAATTACTAACCACGTAGTTGGCCGGTTCTGAATCTTTGCAACTTGAAACCTTCTGGCAACAGCTTAGTAATTGCAGCCAAACAGAACAGCACTACACTTTTGTGACTTTAGTGGAAGTCCTCAGCAGTCAGTGGAACTCAGACGCCACAGCCTTGCCTTTTTCAGTTCTTCACTGGAAGAAACAAATAACAGAAGAAATATATGAAAATGAATGACAGAAACATATTTAAAACAAAATCCAAGAACTACCAACACGTAACTCATAACTACCAAACTGTTTTGCGGCTGCAGCTGTCCATCTCATGAGCGCTCATGTATTGCAGCGAATGATAAACGAGGATGTCTGCAGTAAATGTCGGCCATGTCTACAGCAAATGCGGCCCGGAAGAAGGATGATTGTGTTTGACCCTTCTCTACAGCAAATGCGGCTTCCAAGTGCCAAGGAAGGAGCATGTCTACACCAAATGCGGCCCATGTCTACAGCCCGATTCTTCCAAGTGCCCCCTTCTCTGCAGAAAATACGGCTTCTAGGTGCGCATTACAAATGCAAATTCCATTTGCATATTAAACGTTTTAGTTATTTTCAACTGTTTTATATCTATGGCTGAGCGTTTCTCAATCGTCTAACAAAGGATCTGACGATCAGCAATAGGATAGATAGGTTAGTAGGAAAGTTGTTTTCAAATAAGGACGCCTTATGGCGTAAAAATGTAATTCTCATTCCAAATTAAAATATTAAAGTATTATTTTTTTGTGAAAAAAAAGAAAAAATATATATATCTTTTAATTTCAAATTATACATAAAATATTTATATCTTATAAAACAAAAAAAATACTATTTTAAAATGATTCTAAAATGATTATTTTTTTAATATGATTTTATAAAATTGTATTAAAGCCATGTGAGAAAAAAACCTATGATTTCCTATTGTTTTTTGAAAACAAAAATTCTCAATTAACAAAATAACATATAAATTTGAAATTTTGAACTCTATATAACTTGTATTGAAAATAACTATATTTAAAAAGAGAAAAAAATTGAAATCATACATTCTATGACATAGATGAAAATTTTGAACTATATAACCTATATTGAATTATATGTATTGAAAAATATTTACAAAAGGTAAAAAATATGAAATCCTTCATTTTGTGGACGTTTATGTCGACATAACATGCCAAACATGTAAATATCCCAAAGATTCAACATGGAGTTTGAGCACAACTTATTAAGTTTTTTCTTCTTTAGTCACCTCGCTCAATATTCTAAATAACCTATTGATGTAATTAACAGAATAAGCTTTGGAATTCCATAGTTCATGTTCGTTGGGACACTTCGGCATTAGTTCACATTTCAATGCAAATAAGAATTTAAGGATGCATACGATAATTAAGTTAAACTAATTTTAACACTAAATTTTGAACTTCTCATTTTTGCAGGGATACATCGACGTCCTTTTCATTGGAACACAAACCAAAGTTTTAAAAGCCAAACCATTCTGATATAAAAATTAAAAATTGCATATCAAACAATATATTAGATGGATATGGGCTATATCACATACATACAATGCACATGAAACTGACAATTTTTTTCATTCAAAATGATTTTTAAAATTCTCTCAACAAAAATTAGTCGGTGAACAGTAAATCTTCTCTAAAAAAAAAATGGATCTTTTATTTCATTATCCAAGTGTGATGTAAATTTCCATAACATACCTAGGATTTAAATTTTGGAAACCACTACATTGAACATTTAATGGTTTGTGGACAACTTGAAAATGGGACGATGGTATGTTGAAGTCGCAAGAATCAGAGCAAAACCACTAAAAATACTAAATTCTACTAGAGAAAATATTTTGTTACATGATATATATATATATATATATATATATATATATATATATATATATATATATATATATATATATATTGAAAACATAGCAGGGGTTATCCACTTCAATAATCTCCTATGAAAAGATAGCATGTGGAGATTGGGTTGGGAACTAATTGTTAAACAACATTTTGTCACCATCCCTGCAATCCCTTGCCCCGCATATTGGAGGGTCAATCTTGTGACTTGTGAGCAGTGTCATACTTTGCAAACACCTTCTTTGCATCCTTCTGCATAAGGACATCATTTCTCCCGTTGGACATTTCCTTAAAAAAGCACACAAAACCTATGTTTTGGCCTTGGCACGGGTATCCAGTTCACCCCTCGCGTCGATGTGGAAGATTTGCACTAGAACCCGTGCCACCTGGCACTTTGTCTCAGTGCAGTGCCCATGCCAAGATTTTTTAGGAATGTTTTTTAACAAATAGGGGTGGAAGTTTCCTTCTAATCACCTTAGGGATGAGTCACTAGAAGTGGTCAAGTTGATCAGCCACGGATATCCCTCTTTAGGCAGTGGTTTCCACCTCCCATGGAACAGTCCTTGAAGATAGGCCTCCCTTCCATAGTTATAGGGATCCTAACCTCTCCCTCTCCCTCTATAAAAACATGCCTTCTCCCTTTATGAAAGCTAGCTGAACTTAGAGAAGAATACTATCTCTGAGTAATTGCTATTGAGAAGGTAGAACCAAGGAGAACTCCGTAGAGAGAGTCTCGTCTGAATTCCCGATGAGCCTTTGTGAGACGCCCTCTGCCTGAACCCTGTTGGAAGAGACTGCAACGTCAAAGCTTGGTTGTACTCTTCCTTTCATTTATTAATATACTCGACTATGGTGTTGGTTCCATCATTGTGTTATGTTGGTTATTTAATGCAATTGATTTAGTCCTCTTCGACTGAATAATAGTTATGAATGTGAATTAGTATGTTGTATATTGTCGTTGTTTCCTGTGTCTGTACAAGTGTCCAAGCGTGAAAGCGAGCGAGTCGTGGTCTGTCAAACTAGGAGTGAGAGGCATCCACTCTTTTTCGACAACAACAACATAGGACCTCTCGTAAGTCATCTATCGAATCTCCATCCATTCTTTAACTAGGAATCAACATTATAGCTTGTTTTGTTTGTGGCTAGACCCACCCTAGGCCTAGTGGGATCGCCTCTGTCCGCAGAGGGGATTTTCCTCACCAACAAATTGGCAACTCCACTGGGGATCAGTGCGAGTTTGTCTTTCATTCATTAGGTATTATTTTTGGTCTTTTCTTGCTTTTTTTTCCTTTTCTAATTATTCTTCTAAGTCTAAGACCCCTTTTCAACCCTAGAGGATCAGATTTGACCTTTTTCTTTCAAAAATTTTCCCTTTTGCCTGAGTGAACTGGCTTGGCGTGCTTTTTGTTCAGACAGTCGCACTGATTGGTGCTAGGTTCTATTGTTGTGCCTACACTATCCCCTGTTTGGCACTGATTACAGCCAAACAGCCATGCCGACCCCTGTAGGTTTTAGGGTTTGGTATATTTTGAAGATTTTTGGTCAGTACTTGTGCTTCTAGGTTATTTTTGATATTTCTTGAGTTCTTTGGGATTGTTTTTTATTGTAATCATCTTTCTTCCTTCATTTTTTTTTCCGTTTCCTATCAGCATCACAGCCTTAGGGTTTTTAAGTGATTTGGTATACTGAGCCTCCTATAGGAGTTTGAGTGTTTTGTTTCACAGTCAACTTCACTCCTTGTTTGGTTGCATTTAGCTCCCTTGATCCATTTGAGTGATTGCATTGGTTGAATGATTCTTACCTCTTTCATTCAATTTGGCTTCTTGCCACTCCAAACATAGATCACACTACTTGCATGGGTCTGTTTCGAAATATTTCTTCAATTTGAGAGATTGCAACGTTGGTTTGAGTATTGTAATGTTTGTTTTGGGTTGATTGAAATTGTTTCTCTTCAAATCTTGCATTAACGTTCTCGAACTAGTGTTTGGTTTGTTTTTCATGTCATTTAGTGCATTGTTTGCTCTATTACATTAAAAAAAAAATTACTTGCATTCTTCTTTGCATTGTGAAATTGAAAGTCTTTCGCATATCTAGCATTGAACAATTCTAGGAAAGATTTCTCATTTTAATTAGCTTGCATCGGATACTGTAGTGGATACTTCTGCGTGTTCTTATTATTTGATATCTCCTGAAAACTCCTAAATTTCTCGTAGATAGCTTTTCATCGAACGAAATGGTATATTTTGGCATGTATCCTACATTTAGGGATTTTTGAGATCCAACATTCGGTAGGACCTTGGAATTGAAATGTAAATACAAGATCAACTTAAAATTTACTCAATTAACCTAAGGCAACATTCAAACCTAATGAAACATCTAGTGGTCTAAGCTAGAGATGTGTTCCGGCATCTTTAAACCTAGCAGTTGTCGCTCGCTATCTGGCTTCAGATAGCACTAGTACGGACTTGCACTCCCCATACCATCAAGTATAAAAAGGGAGACCCCTCTAGGTTGCAATCCTTTTATCCATAGGAAGCCGAGTCTGCCACCTTGTAACCATGATACACTGAACACAGCATTTGGGGAGACTACTTGGACGTACGTAAAGTCCTTGGTTATTTTTATTTCATTTGAATACCAAGGTGTATATGGCAGTTCACGGAAACCTAGTACACCCTTTTACCTAGACTACCTGAGCAGTCATTTTTGAACTTTACTGACTCCATAAATTTGAAAATATCATTGAGCACTTGTCCTTTCATGCTCACTTAAAACTAAAAGTGACTAGAGTCATCTTTTGCCTGTTTCTTGACTCTTAAAACATGAAACAATTAAATTTTGGTTTCAATGTGGTAAAATAAACTACCTACGATTACACGCCCATTAAAGCTTGATCGCTTGGCCTGTCTTTGTTTTCCTTGGTTTTTTTCCAAGAGTCTTCATTTTCAATCTTTTTTCCTTTTCTAGTGTGCTACAATCACAGTGGCAGAACCATCGGTTTTGTCTACTGGTAGTCCTTTCTCAGACGATTCATCTGAAAATTCTCAAACCTCTAGGTCTGCCGAGCTTCGGCAGCCTATTCTCCTATCAGAGTACGCCTTTGGGGAGCCAATTGAGTTCACTTGGCCTGTTTTAAATGCTTGGTTTGTGTTTGGGGTCAGGGACCATTTTCCCCCTCTTACATCGGGATCACAATTTTTGGCTACTATCATACCTCCTAGTCCCCGTAGTCTTTTACAAGATCTCATGGCGGATTCATACATGGACTTGTCTGGTCCTATTGGCAGTGAGGGAATTCTTGTTTCTGATGAAGAATACCAACTTTTTCCAGAAGAAATCTCTGATGAGTCTGCTCAATCTTCACCATCGGTGTCACTTCTAGCTGGATATAGGTCTTTGGGTCATATTATGGCTGGTATTGCCTCCATGGCAGCATCAACTTCATCAAGGGGGGCGGTCCTTCCATCATTAGGGATGTCACCAATGACACTTGTCTCATCGACGTCTTTTGTTACATCTATCCCAACTAGACTTACTGCCTGCATGGCTGCATCGGCGCTGGTTGTCACTGCTCAGCCGCTAGGAGCTTCACCTTCGATAGAGACTTCAATTGCCATGGAAATCCCTGACGGCCTTTCTTTCGAGGAGTATTTCCTGGCTGTTCAGCAGCAGAGCTCCCAGACTTATCAGTCCCCTCAGGATCCTGGTCATCCTTATCATTCTCATTATGACACAGTCAGTAACCCAATTTATTCACTTTCGTTTCATTATGATGAACACAACAACTCTATCTATTTACATGCTCCTGAAGCTTATCGGTTCCTTTCCAGTTTTAGATCTACCTTTCCTCTGCAGCCTTCTAACCAACAAGGACAACCCTTTCAGGGACAAGCTTCGGTTCAGCAAGGGTATGCTTACAACCCACAAGGACAATCCTTTCAGGGACAACCTCCGTTTCAGCAAGAGTATGCGTACAACCCACAAGGGCAACCCTTTCAGGGACAACCTTCAGTCTAGCAAGGATTATTCTACGGCCCGCAAGGGTAACCTTACAATCCACAAGGCCAACCTTTACAAGTTCAACCTGTGATCCAACCTGGGCAACCCCAAGGACCTGCTGGGAAATCGGTATATCAACCAGGACCTTCATACGGTCGTGAGGGGTAAATTTATCCATCTTAAGGGCAACCTTTTGTGCAACCATAACAGCCATATCTTGCAATTGGTCCAAATGTTGCATAGCCAGGGCCATCTTATGGTCCTGCTCTAGGTCAACCTAATCATCAAGCACAACCTGGCACATCACAACCATCAGGCCAGCCTACTCCACATGGGCAACCTGTTGGCCCTCATCAGTTAGGTCAACCTTCTCAGCAAGGACAACCTGCACAGAAATTTCACCGTGCTCAGTAACCGCTCTACTCTATGCCGCAGTCGGGTCAACCTGTGCACATGATTTATCCAACTCAGTAGGGCCCTACGTATCAGCAGCCTGCTTGACCCGAAGGCACTTATTACCCTCAAGGTCAATATCAACCGGTATACAATGCGCCTCAAGGTTCTGTTTATTACCCTCAACCGCAAGGCCATACTTACATTCTACAGCAAAATATTTATGCTGCTCAATCGAGACCCGTATATACTCAGAATCAGTATTTTGGTCCTCAACCTCAATATCCTAGTTCTATCAACCGAACTATCTGACATAAACCCCTTATGGTAAGAATCCCTCGGGACAGAACCAATGGCGGCAGAGTTACATTCAACCAGGATGGAATTTGGGTATGGGTCCTTATCGAGGACCTACTATGACTTTCAACCCTCAATTACCCTTTCTCACCACGTTGGAATTACCAGATGTGTCCAAATTAACCAATGCTCCAATCCTTCATAATCCATATTGGCCTCAGGTTCCAACGAAGGTTCCTGGTGATTACCCCAAGTTTGAGGGCAAGTCTGGAGACCCCCAAGCACATGTTATGACATACCCTTTATGGTATTCTTCCAATTCTTGGGTGGATGACTCTATTCAACTCCATATTTTCCAGTGAACTCTCACTGGAGCTGCTGATAAGTGGTACATCGAGTCTCGTGGTATCTTTCAAGATTTCAACACTCTTGCTATGGAATTCCTTACTCATTTCTAGTTGTCGGTTCGTTATGAAGCTGGGACGCATCTCCTAACATCCTTGAAACAGGACCGGGCTACCCATATCTTGGACCACGTTCATGAATGGAGACGTCATCGTCATCTAATCAAATTTGAAATTCCTGATCAGCTTCTTACTCATTGGTTCACTACCTCTTTTTTCAATCATATTGCAAAAGACATCGCCATGGGGGCATGTGTAGCCAAGGAACAAGCCATTGCTCGTGCCTAGTACCTTAATTTAGTGTAATCTCAATTGGGCATATTTTATGATATCTTGACTGATGCCCCACGACTTGGGACTTCTAAAGCGCCATCTACCCCATTCGTTGACAGCGTTATTGGTTCCGTGTCTCAAAGTTCACGTAAGTCTTCCTCTTCCAACACTGGGAAGCAAAAATCAAATTCTTCCAATGATTCTGCTTCTCAGCCTACCCTAGATTCTGGTAAAACCTCAGAGGTCAACATCGTTCAGGCCAATCCTGTAGATAAGACATCCAAGGGGAAAAAAAGGCAAAGGCAAGGCCAAAGCCGATGCCCCAAAACCAGATTCGTCTAAACCTCGTGCTGATGATGGTTCATAGTGCAAGCCGAAGTATCCTTGTCTGATTTGTGATGAGGAACACTACACTAAGGATTGTCCTAGATGAGCCGAAGTTAGTGAATTTCTCAAAGGCACTAAGGGAACTTCAGCTGTCCTCAAAGAACCTTTTCTGTCTCAGCAAACGCAGATGGTTGAGCAACCTGCACCATCTACCCCGTTTGGCTCTCAAATGTTCATGGTGAATGATTTTGCACCCGTTTCCATCGCTACTCGATCGAAATATTATACTAGATCATGCCAGGCAGGCAGGAAAGAGATCGTTGATGGTCCTCCTCCCCCACCTGCCTCTGGTCCTCTTGAGATTGAAAGGCCCAGTGCTAAACCCATTGTACGACCACCTTCTAAGGGTGTTCTACAGAAATCTTCTTATAATCCTAACACCCGTATTTCTCAACATTATAGTATTTTTTACGATTTAGCACAGGCGCCATCTTTGATGTATGCATTAGAAGTGCTTCAGAGTTTTCCATCTCAACAGAAAGCGTTATTACCTGCGATCAGCGAGATAGATCCTACTGATTTTGGCCTTCTCACTTTCTACTTAGAGAATTTCGTCCCCCGACATCTGCACCAGATTGCGCTTATCATACAAGTCGGCATTAATGGTCTCAACATCCATAGAGCCATTGTGGACGATGGTGCATCCACCCGTGTCATGTCATCTGCTTGCTCGAAGGCTATTGGCTCTCCAGCCCTAACTTCGTCACCCAATGCCCTTGAGGCATTTGATGGAAGGGAATCGAAACCCTTGGGTGTTCTCACCAGCTTGCTGATCACGTTGCAGTGAAATATGGTCAATGTCGAAGTATAAGTATTTGACACTAAACTCAATTACAATCTTCTACTCGGTTGGAGTTGGACTCACACTATGTTGTGTGTTCTGTCCACCCTCTTCCGTCTTCTAAAGTTTCCACACGAGGGTAAAATCATTACTATCGACCAATTGTCGTTCTTTACCTTGTCTTCTGAGAACAATGTTCCATACATGGATCATATTCCTTCTCCCCCAGATAGTGTAGGGCCAGGTCTTTTCAAAGATCTCGGCCTCATGGGTATCTTTCCCCTTCCGCCACAAAATACCGTTCAAGTTAATATAATCTCTCGGTTGGATGACCCATGGATTGTCCCTTTACCTGAACAGGTTGATTCATTCAGGGATTTGATGCCGCTTAGTCCAATTGCAATCAATTATTGCGAGCTTGTAGCTGTATCAGATTCTCCCCCTTCTGAAGGTGCTCCTTTGAGCATGTCTCTCGACGTTTATTCTCAATACCCCTAGCTTGGAAATACAGATTCACCTGATCCTTTGAAAGAAGTGTTTCCATCTTACGAGGCTATCGTGGAAACCATGTCTCTCGAAGACCTACCGTGGAGCGATGGGCATCATCGTTCCTCGTTTATGCCTGGTCTCGGGGTAATGTCTAACTGTCTTGAGCATTTTGCGTCTCAATCTCCTTCTCTACCACTTCAAATTCCTATCTTGACTCACGAAGTCTTCGCTGAAGGTAACTTGGGTAACATCACCTAGACGATGCCTATCGACATTTCCATGAAACCGAGAATTTTCGAGAACATCCATGTCAAAGTCACTTGCTCTTCCGATGAAGTCCAAGTGTATACTAGCCTCTTTCATGAATTTCATGATGTTTTCACCTGGTCTTATGAAGATATGCCTGGAATTGATCCCAGTATTGTGGTGCACAAGATTCCCACCTACCCCAGTGCGAAGCCTGTTCACTAGTGTCTTTTTCTAGTGCATCCTTGGAAAGTCGCCGCCATAAAATCTGAAGTTCAAAAACTTCTCAAAGTGGGTTTCATTTATCTGATTCCTCTGACGGAGTGGATTTCTAACATTTTTCATGTGGATAAGAAGCAGGGAGAAATTCACGTCTGTGTTGACTATCGTGATATTAATCGGGCCTGCCCTAAGTATATCTATCCCACCACATTCATCAATCAAATCATTGACGATTGTGTGGGGAGTGAGATTTTTTTCCCTTATGGACGAATTTTCTGGCTATAATCAGATCAACATTCTCTAGTCTGATCAACACAACATCGCTTTTATCTATCCTTGGGGAAAGTTCACATATAAGAAACTCCCTTTTGACTTGAAGAACATTGGGGCTACGTTCCAGCGCACGATGTCTTATGCCTTTCATGATATTCGTCATATTGTTCAACCATACCTAGATGACCTTCCGGCTCATTCAGCTACTCGAAAAGACCACCCGGACCATCTCCACCAGATCTTTCTTCGTTGTAGATGCTAGAAAATTCGGCTCAATCCACATAAATGCGTCTTCTGCATCGATTCCGGTATAATTTTAGAATTTATCGTATCCAAATACGGAATTCGCCTTGATTCGCTTAAGTTTGGAGCCATTGTTAATCTCCCCTCTCCATCCTCATTACACCAGCTCCAGGGTCTCCAAGGGAAAGAAAATTTCTTACATTGTTTTATCCTGAACTATTCTGAAGTAGCCAAAAGGGTTCACACAACTTTTAAAATAGGATGTCCCTTTCTGTTGGGATAAGATTGCTCAGCAATATTTTGATACGCTTAAGACGTTGCTTGTCAACACTCCTCTATTACATCCTCCAGATTGTCATCGTGATTTCACCCTCTATCTAGTTGTTGCCTTCAGTACGATCGCAATGGTCTTGGTTCAAGATGATGAGGACGGTAATGAGCATGTTATTTACTACTTGTTTCGAAACCTTCTCAACCCTAAAACACGCAATTCACATGTTGAGAAGTTAGTGTTGGCTGCGGTCTAGGATGTCCAGTGTTTTCGTCATTATACCCTTTTACGGACGCTAATCGTGATTTCTGATTATAACCCCATGACCTATATTATGTCTCAACAGTTGCCGGGGGGGAAATACTTGAAGTGGATCGTTATCCTCCAATAGTTTGATTTGGAATTTACTACCGCCAAATCAAAGAAATCATTCGTTTTTATTGATCTGATTTGTTCTCTCCCTGCTGACTCTGCTCCTTTTTATTCTGAGGATCATATTACGGACGAAACTCTTTTCTTGATTAGCACCCTCGATCCATGGTACGGTGATATCATTATGTATCTTGAGACTTCTAATTTTAGGTTTGAGTTGACGAAAGATGCCCAATGCCGCATTCAGCATCAGTCGCAACCTTATCGTATTATCAGAGATACCCTCTATCGTGTTGGAGTCGATTCCATACTCCACCGATGTCTAACCCTCGAGGAATCTAAGAAAATTTTAAATAACTGCCACAGTGGCTCCTGTGGTGGTCACATGTCCAGTTATTCCACTGCACAGAAGATCCTTCATGCTGGCTATTTATGGCCATCCATTTTTAAAGACTACATTGTCGGAGTACGCAAATGTCATGCATGCCAGATCTATCAATGCAAGATGCGTGCGCCACCTGTTCCTTTACACCCTATCATTACCATTGGTCCTTTTGCCAAATGGGGCATAGATTTTATGATGTGTAACCCTCGCTCCGTCAAGGGGCATGGCTATATTATCGTCATTTTCAAATGGGCCAGAGCAATGCCTACACTAGCTGAGGACGGTAAGACAACAGCGCAATTCATATTCAATCATTTTATTACTCCGTTTGGTGTCCCTCAAGCCATCGTTACTGACAATGGTTAACATTTTCAAGACTATATGATGGCGGAGCTAACATCTAAGTTGGGTCTGCGTCGTGACAGCTCAACGCCATATTACCCTCAAGCTAACGGCCAGGTTGAAGCCGTAAAAAAATTTCTTGTTACAATGCTTCAACGAACAATTGGGATCCATAAATCAAATTGGCATCTCATGTTGTTTTCAGCTCTATGGGCTTACCAAACTTCGATTAATAGTGCAACCGGATTCACCCCATTTCAGTTGGTGTATGATCTGGAAGTTACTCTTCCTATTGAATGTGAAGTTCCTTCACTCAAATTAGGTGTGGAATTACTGCCTAATACTTCACTTGAGGAAGAGCATCTCCTATACTTAGATAGATTGGATAAAACTCATCGCTTAGCTACTTTGGTCATCGAAGCATAAAAGAAGCAAGTCAAAGCTCACTTTGACCAAACAGTTTCCCCTCGTTCTTTTATCGAAGGTGACCTCGTTCTCCTATATGACCAAGCTCATGACAAGATGGGGGTAGGTAAATTCCAACTCATGTGGCATGGGCCCTACATCGTCAAACATGTGTTACAGAATGGGGCTTATGAGATTATTGATTATGAAGGTTA
Organism: Pinus albicaulis; assembly: GCA_034641835.2. Taxonomy (NCBI): domain Eukaryota; kingdom Viridiplantae; phylum Streptophyta; class Pinopsida; order Pinales; family Pinaceae; genus Pinus; species Pinus albicaulis. Next base: position 1,502,389,609 of record CM076579.1, on the reverse strand, counting down.
TCCCTTAGCATAGCCCAGAAATGTGTTGTACATGAAAAAGTATTATGCTTGAGTCATTCATGCATGATATGTGTACATAGGTGATTTTTTTTCATTTTTGTGCATGTTTTGATTTGATGTGCTTTGTAATATTTTTCTACTTATTTGGTCTTGTTTGTTATGTAGATTTCTATTGCCCGTTATGCTGGTTTGGTGGATGGTACTTCCTATAGTACCAGAAACTTGTCTTCGGCAGCCTGGGTAATTTATAATCCTGCTGGTGAGTTGATTAACCTACAAGGTATTTGTCTAGGACAAACTACAAACAATGTCATTGAAAATAGTGTTGTTTTGGAACTATTAACCAAGGAAGTTAACCTTGGCATATGCTCATTTCTTGTAAATCTAGATTCATAGCTTATTGTTATTCAACTTAATGGTCATTATTCGATTTGAAACCCATGCATCTTGAGATTGTATTTACGTATTTGTTTTCTTGAAAGGCATTTTTATTTCATCACATATCAACATATACCAAGACGAATGAATACATTAACTAATGTAATAGCTAACATTGTGTTAGATAGACATTTACGCAATTTATAAAACATCATCATATGTAAATAGACCCATGTAGAAAATAGAGGTACATATATCGATTGTTTGCAACGTGTGCATCATAAAAACCCAAATATATATATATATATAATGGGCGGAAACATGAAGCTGGGTTACACTTTTGTGAGAATCGAGGGCCGAAATTTTTTTTCGGCAATAGTTTGGCCGAACTTTCTTAGAAAGTTCAGCCGAACTCTTGATTCCGTTTAGATTGACGGCACACTGACGGCACGGGCAAACAGAATTTTTATGGGAGATTGGAAAACTGGCAACAAAAGTTCGGCCTAACTATTACTTTTAAAATAGTTCGGCTGAACTAATTCCTATAAAATAATCGCCCGCGAAGCTATTCTGTTTACCGGTTTCATTATTCCCTGCTGTTGTTCGCGCGTTTTCGCTGTTCCTGCCTACTCGTCCCCGCTGTTGTTCGCACATTTTCGTTGTTTCTGCCTGCTTTCATCAGGTATGATTACTTGTCTTATGAGTACAAATAATCATTATCTAGTGCAAAACGATTTAATTTTTTTAGCCTAAGAAATTGCCAGAGTACACTTCACCAGTCATTCTTGTAATTCATGTTCATAAAGTTATTAACATACTCTTTATTCCCTTTTTACTTAGAAGTCAAATGTATTTTTTTTTTAAATAACATAAAGAAAATAAGCTACATGTTACATCATCCCTTTCAACCCACTATTATAGAAAAAATACAAACAATATTTCCCACGGATATTGGTTAGCTTATTCAATGGAGTTACATCTTAGTTATAGAGATAGTGTAATTAGTAATCAATCACATCTTAGCTTTCATAAGGTGTAACCATAACAATAGAATAGCATTAGTTTGTACAATGGGATCAGTAGTCTTATTTAAACGCATGATCTTGCTATAAACTAGCCTGTTAGCTTACCAAGTTAAACATGTCATAGTTATGGTACGTAATATCCCTAATCTATCACATGAAACAAGTTTAAACCCTATTCAAGACGTATTACTAGTAATCAATGCATAGGTCTAAGTAGTAAGCTTAGTGTAATCTCGTAGGAATTAGTTTCATACTCTATGAGCTATGGAAACATAATGACCACTATAGATAGTATTGTATTTGGTATATGATTAATACGTAAACTACAGGTAGAACATCATTGCACTCATATCTCTTTCTATAATCAACACCCTTTGTTATATCATTACTACCGGCTAGTTGTGGTTTGTGTTAAACACATATCATACTAGCTTATCCTATTTAGAAAGAAATAAGGAGAATACAATAGATCACATTTGTTCTGTAATAAAGAGCTTATGTAATGTGATAGGTTTCAATAGTGTCATATCTTTCATGAGTTCCATGTCATAATTGTTATGATTTCATCGTTATAAGTTAATCATGCTCTTTCTTATGCTATTACCCTTTTATGGTGACTAAGCTTAGAATGATGGGATTTGATCTATTAAGGTTATGAACACACATACTCTATTATGATAGCTCCATTGGTTTAGCTTATATGCCTTACTGCCACCATTAAGGGTCTATGTTTCCATAATCATACAAGGTGAGAGTAGTATATACTCTAATAAGAGGGGCTAATTTCCTAAGATCTTACTAGGTTAAAGCAAGTCAATTAACTAGGTTGTAAATTTATTATACTAGTTACCACTATTATGATTAGAATAGAATGCCATCACTAATAACTAAGAAGGGTTACAAAGGTGTTACATATGGCTTATATGACTGTAACAAAGCACCTATGAAAGCTGATATCAGTACTCTTAGAACTCTTATCCTTACTGATGACTCTTTTCACTATTAGCTTAGAACTGATACCGTTAGTATCCCTAATTAAGCTTATCCTGGAATCGAGTGTTATAACATATTGAACCTACATGGGTCAGTTATACAAATCACTTAGCTTCCTCATATAGTATATGTAATCATTTATGCATAATCACTTACATTAGACTAGTACGAGCTTACTATACACCTCTTGCTTCGTATCACTGATTATAAGAAACAGCTTCATCATAGAGCTAAAGATCACATGGTAATAATAGTAACATAATACGGCTTAATACAGGTATACAACTTACGGTATTTATTAGTTATGATATGCAATTGGAACATACGCTTGTTCATAGCTAATAGATAAGGTGTCACTTAATCTATAGGTTATGATCATACCACTATATTGGCCTAATCAATGACACACATAATACTAGTCTGAACAAGTAGTAGTGATTATTAATCATATACATGGATTCAACTCTATGGATTAACTAGTTTCACCTCTTACATTACCCTTACTTCTTGTGACTTATTTATTACAAGCATTTTTATTATTATAAGTAAGCAGCTCTTATCCTTTTCATTATTATGGAAATACTTATGATAAACACTTAGCACACTAGTAATAGGGATCTATCATATACATGTAACTCTTGGTTAAAGGTTAAAGGTAAGTCATTCCACTCAATGGGATTAGTACTTATAACAATCCTTACATGCAGTCCAAGTAATGAGTAATCTACAGTTTACATAGTCTACTAGTCTAAACGTATGTTTCCTAATCATCATGTTTGGTTTCTACTTAGAGTATGATGTTAGCTGAACTAATGGCAATCAGAGTTCCATGAAGAACAGTAATCCTTGTACAAGTGAGCTTATGACATGTACCAAAGTAAGCAATAATACTAAGCTTATAGGGTAGTTATGGTTCCATTACCATTACCTTTATATGAATATGTTATACATTTCTACAAGGGATACTAAATACAAGATAAGCTAGGATAGGTCACTAGTCAATGGTACTCATTCATCGTTATCGAAACCAATCACAGTATTCATGTTACTTACTCTTAATGGGCTTGATAGGGCATTACATAGAACCCATGCTTATACGTATTATGTATATAAATCATTAGGCTAATTCTTAACCCTTTGATAAGCTTACATATCTACTAGCTTAGTTTATGCAACTATACCAATGCTTTTATTCGATTAGTGGATAGAGAAATTCACATAAGATAGATGATGAAGTAACATAAGCAAGGATGAAAGCTTATATAAGATACAAGCTCTTACATAACACATGGTCTCACATGAAGAGTTCAGAGTGATGTGTCCAAGTCATTAACCATCGTAATGGGGTTAAGTATAGATAGCAAGTGTAATCATAAAGGTTACATCACCATGTTCTACTCATTCTTATATCATTGATAGATATAAGCATAATCATAGGATTAGATACACCAAGCTAATGGTATACTCATATCTACTGTTATATTACCATTGAATGTATAGAGCTTTGATATGCTTGTTATTACTTATGATTTCATGAAGCTAACTAATCATGAGAAGCTTTTAATGTTCGTATATCTAATGATAAGGCAAGGGTTTCACATATGATAAGCACTATGATTCCCGTTACTTCACCTTTCTCAAGCTCATATGGGATTGTAAATTACGTATAAGTTCCAAGTTAGAGCTAGAGACCTGTATTGATTAAAGCTAAGGTAATGATGCAACTATGATATCACTCATACCAACTTGTTGTGTTTTCCATATCTCTGCTTAATGGCATTGGTTCTCATGGTAACCTTATATGTCACAATGGTAATCAAACTAAGCTCACTCAGCATGACCTATGACAGTTTCAAGCTATAACCACTTATAGGCTATTAGGTCAAATACGTAAGAATTTATATCCATAATAGAACAGTATTTATATTGTAATGAATCTAAGTATATCAGTAACATATGAGCTATATTCCCTTCCATATGTGTTCCCTTTGCATTTCCCTCTATTCCATGTCCATATCATATGTGAAATACAGGACCCAATATGAGAAAGTAGGCAATCAATGAAGCTAAGTAGTACTGTAATCACCTAATCAATCATAACCTATAACCTTATGCTTACACCTTGTTAGCTCTATATCATAGGTCATATTAGATATAGCTATACTGTGAAGTGTTCTGATAACTCATACCACTAATAGCTTAACTTCCTGATTATGGGAATACTAGTAATAAAGCTTACCTTGTTATGGCTTATATACACTATTCCAGTCATATCTAGTAATCAATAGAGCTCGTAATATAAGGATGCTTACTTATACATGAGCTCTCTACAATGGCTTTAACACAGTGATTCGTAGGATGGATAGAACCAATACCATTGACTTCTACTAATGTGATATCAACTACACCGGTCCATGTGTTCTCCATAATGAGTATTAATAATCTTACCAAGTGCTTATCTCACCAGAGTAATGGTTGTAATTGATTATGTATTAGTATGCATGTATTTACAACACATATTGAATAGGTAACATACCAATATTGAATCACAAGCTATCTTAGTAATATGAGCTTATTAAGATATGGTAATTGTACTCATTAGGTACAAGTAATCAGTATTCATTACTACTTTCTAGCCATTGTACTATCCTAATCAAACGAATAGGGTATAGTGTCACACATATCGCATAAGTACAAGCTTGGTACTCATTAAGCTACATACTCATCTAAATAATGGTAAGAAAACCATGCTTTGGAATAGAGTCATTACATTAAACCAATCACGTTATATGTGTAATCTATATAAGGTATGTGATAGTAAACTTATGGTGATAAAGCCTATTCTATAATTATAGGTAATCACTTACATAAGGATAAACAAGAGCTGTAATACTTATAGTAATAACATGAGCTTTACACTTATACTATAATCTCTATAATCTCTAATCTCATTATATAGGTGTAACGTATTCTCCCAATAGTCATATTGTATATATATACAACCATATATATTACTCTGCTTCATAGTATAGTGAGTAATCACTACTTATGGAGATGCTTATATAACGGACTCTTCAATTACCTATGTTTCCAGCTTATTAATAATATAAAACACTATCCCTTATAGAGATCTATCAACCTAATGAACACACTACTTCATACATACTTAACATTGATAGTTGAGTCCATATCATGTTGCTAACTCTATATATTGCCTTTGAGGGTTACCATCTATCGATTCCCCTTGTATAAAAGGGTGTCAACTACAACTAACAGAAAAACAAAAACCCACCATAAATTCTTATGATATCTCACAAAAACATTGTCAATGGTGCAATAATAGACAATTAGTGACAAAAAACTCACATATGTCCCTTTTACAACACCATAGATAGCCAAAAGAAATGGAAATAACCTAGGGAAATAAGCCCAAAACCACCATAGACATGCACAATACACATAGGTGTAGCGCCCACTAACAAAGCGGGCCATATCCATTACATAAAAAATATAGATGTGACCAACATATGCCTCCATATTTTGTAGACCAAAAGGATGACAAGTACCCTGCATAAAACAAAACTAGAATTTCCAGGAAATCACCATACTACACCACCTACCATACATGCTCATTGGTCATTTTTCAAAGGTGAGATATTTTCTAGAACCCTCGCACTGGAGCAAGGAGGATACATTAAGTCCCCGCCATCTAAATCACAAGAAATATGGCTCTCCACATGCTCCAGATACAAGTCAATCCTCTCCACGAAGAACCTTTGGTTCTTGAGAATTCTCTTCACTTCCTCAAGTGAAGCAAAAATATTATATCTCTCCACGTGCTTATCCGGAATCATACTTCTTGACAAAAATATGAATCTGTTTGAAGTTTTGATTACTTTTTAAATACCTCACCATATCACAATCACCATGTGGGTTTTTTCTGCAATTGCTTTTCAAGAATTATTTTCTTGCTTTTGTTTCCCACCCCATGTGTGTACTGTGAATAATTTCATGTGGCTGCTAGCAAGGTGGGACACTAGAATTTTTCAATGCTATCCATGTTCCCAGTACTTCCTATGGTTGGCCAAGCGTTTTTGCTATCGTATCTACAAGCTATTTTTACTAATTGTCTGTTATTTTTTCTGCTTATATTTCTTCCTGAACTCTTACATGTTTTTTCATGTCTAACTGGCTGATTTTTTTCCTTTTTCTATGACATTTCTGTTGTTCATGTTATCTACAGGGATGTTTTTAATTCTAATCATGATGGGATGTGGTATCAACCCCCCAAATTATGTTCCCCACTGTTATCGGTGCCCCTCTTTCTTAGAATGGCACTATATACTGTTGGCGGATATGTATTTGCTTCTCTCGCTGCACAGCTGAGAGTATGTATTTAGCATATGAACTGATTAATACATCAGCATTTTTTTTTCTGTCTGAAAAAAAAGCAATGGCGGGACACAGGTTGAATTTTGTAAAGCGTATGCAAAAGTTCTAAAATTTATTCCTGTACCCAATAGATTCATTATATGCTTTCTGGATCCTCCTTTCAAAAAATTGATTAACTATTACATTAATTGCTGTGATAAATTGATGTTGTTTGCTGTGTTAAATTGTATTAGTTAGTTTACCTTCATTTTCACAATCTTCAACTTGGTATCTGCAATTTTTTTTCTCCAACCTTTCTAGACTCTCATATTTTCGCCACATAACAAGCAAAGACAAAATGAAATAATACAACCCAAAAAATACCATTTCAAAACAGAGAAAATATGTTATCCCTGCCCCTGAAGAGCCCAAAAAGTGACAGTAGATGGATCTACAGAACAATTCATACAAAAAGGGACAACAAATTTTTTACTGTCAAAGTAACAACACATATTAAACCTGAAATCTGAAAACACAACCTCCCTGAACCCCACTGTACTTAAATGATGGGGACTGAACCTTCAGCCTGAAGACCCTACATGTTATATAGCTGGTAATTAATCTTTCTAAAAACAGCCTTCAGCCCCTGCTTTGACAATTCATCTGCAACAATATTGTTTTCATGATATATATGTTGATAAGTAATACCTACAAAAACAGTTTTTAAATTCTCAATTCTGCAAAGCCTATGTGAAACCTCCTTATTTGCACATTCATATTCAACAATTTTTTATGAACAAATGAGACCAATTGTGTCGTGAATAATTCCGTCAAATTTAATGTATGCATTGTATGTTCTGAAGATTCTAATGTAATGGATGCATTGTATGTATTTTTTGCTTGTATATTTTTATGTTGTTTGTCATAGTAATGTCATATAGTGTATGAAGTTTTAAATTGTTTTTAAAGTATTTATATTATGTGTTGTATGTGATTTTGATTGAAAATGTTTCTTTTTTATTTATTAATTAAAAAAAATTATTAGAAAAATTATTGCTTTAAGCCTTAGAATTTACAATCAAAATTAGAAAATGTATTTTTATCTAAACTATTTGTGAAAATTTTAATATTGTTTGATCTTCTCTACCATGTCCTTTTACATATATCTAGAATAATATTATTTGTACAGTTTCTGGTCTTTTGTAAAATTTTACTACCATAATCAAAATCTATAGAAATAATAATATAACATTATAATATCTTGAAATGGAGCTAGCCAACTCAAATATATTATTGCAAATCCCTGGCTAAGTTAGATGAGGAGGCTATGTATTACATAGGGTCTTGAATGAGCATTTGGACTCTTTAGATGTATATCTAAAGAGTCCAAAATCTCATTCAAGACCATATGTAACACATAGCCTCCTCATCTTGTATATAAAACTTTATTCCATGTGCTTAACCTTAACATTGACACAAATGGAATTTACAATTTTACTCACTGCTTTATGATAGAAAAATATGTGGACGAATATTGCCCACATATCCAAAGTCAAAAGGGATAGATTAAAAAGGGATGCGCTCCGGTCATCTATAAAAGATAAATTAAAGAAGCATGACATATTAGTAATGCAAATTAGATATGTGTACCAATTATGTTCATATAACACAACAAATAGATGATTCAATACAAATGTCACATAGAAGTCATATTTATCTCATGGGCCTTCAACTTAAATTATATATCTAGCATTACATTAAGCTATAAGAGATAAATCAAAGAAGCATTTGAATGTAAATTAAACATGTGTAATAATTATGTCCTTTAGTTTAATAAATAGATAATAATTTGCAAATGCCATATCTAAGCTATATTTCATCTAAGTAGCTTTCAATTTAAACTTATATCTAATGCTAAATTATATAAAAGAATAACAGTAATCCAAACTTCAAAAAAATATTTAGAACTTTAGTATAAAATGTGACATATAATTTTCCTGTGTGGAAAAACATAGTTATCGAGAGTTCAAAACTCATGCATTTGAATAGAAAGTGGGTATACAAATGAGCAAGTATATTTTTTCTAGAAATGAGGAAGTGAAGGTTGATAGAGAGCCACACAAAATTTCAAATTCATGCCTTAGAAAAATTGTTAGATCCTTTTAAATAAAACGTGTCATATAATCAACTTTAATCGAAATATATGTAAACTCAACACAATTTTATGAAAACTAGTATACCATTTTTTACATTTCACACAATACAAATAGATAATATTACTTAAGTACTGTTATAAAGATTTAACTACCCATAGAGAGATGGCCAAGTGATTGAGACAGGGCATCATCATAATAAAAAACCAAGTACAAATTGTAGTAATCCTAGAATCATGCTTTACATAAGGTAATTTATTGGGGAACTCATGACTTGTACTATAGATCAAAAACATTTACCCTTACCAAAAAATATATGATAAAAATTGACAAACTACATAATTTTAAGCTTAAGGGGATATAATCCTTCTTGCCTTCCATATAGATAATGAAAATGATTGTTCCAAGTCTCATGTTGCTTGTCATGTTACTTTATAAACCTTGATTGGAAAGAAAAATAGGAGGGAAGAAATGTAAGAAATATAAAACATAATGAAACACAATGTAAGAAATAGAGAACATAATGAAACACACACATACATATCTCTAGACAATCAACACAATTATTTTCCTAGGAAATCCTTATGGGAGACAAGAAACCCTAAAAAGTAATGATGCTCTAGACTCATTTTCCCTAGGAAATCCTTATGGGAGAAAAACAACACTAAAATTTAAACATGCTCTACTCTCTCTTTTCTGGTATGGAAAATATGTTGGTAATCTCTCTAGAGTTAGCTAAGACTTTTGGTGTGTAATGTTGCTATAAAAACTTAACTTCATACATTTTTCTCTCTAACTTCACAATCCTAGTTGTATTTTCAACTATGGAACAAAATACAATAACTCTTAAGTGTATTTTTTGAGAAATTTATGAGTTAATTAGTATTTTTTTGCGTAGGGAAAGAGACACATTCCCATGTTTGAGCATGAAAACGTTATTTGATATTGTTAATTCCTCTAGTGTTTACTTCTACAATTTATATAGGCAGAGTCTGTAAAGGGCCAGGTAGCCTCTGGATCTCATCTTTTATGAAAGGTGACATATCTAGTAAATTCCCCTACAGTCAATCTCTGGAATGGATATAAATAGAAGTTCTTCATTTTAATATAGATAAAACACAACAACTTTAAGGTAAACTATGTACATGTGTCATTTCTCCCACAAACTAAAGTGTATAAGTGGTAAATTTTATACCAAGTGTGCTCCCACCATGTAAAGTGAAATTTGGTGAACTTATCATTTTTATAATTTCTTTTTCGATTAAATTTAGTTTCACACATGATCAATTATTGCTTTGAAAGTTGTGTTCTACATAATTTGTGTACATTAAATTACAAATTGATTTTTTGAAATCTATTTTTTGTAAATGTCGACCAATAGATATATATCATGGAGGATGAACGACGAAGATCAGCCGAATCCCATGTGGAGGTTCAGGGATCAGGGGATGTTCACGGTATTTAAATATAATCTTAAATCTCCATACATGTGTGTACGTATGGAATTGATTTTTTATTAACTTTGTGAGTTAAATTAGTTGTTAATAAGTTTCATATTTTAATTTTTAGGAGGTAAGAGGAGAAGGGTTTCTACTCCATCCATGGAGCGTGGCCAAGGTTCAACCAGTCGAGGTATGAGTGGTAGCAGGTTGCGGGAAGGGGGTGATATTTATTCCCCCGAAGGATAATCAACGGTTTCTAGTTCTCAACAGGGTCATTGTGGGTCTTGTTCTCAGCAGCGTCATTCTAGGTCTAGTTCTCAGCAGGGTCATTTTAGAGAAGATGTTAACCAACAACATCAAGGTTGCCATCAATTTCAATATTTTTTCATTAAATTTGTACAAATTTTTTTACACGTGTTTTTTCTAATATACAAAATTTTATATATATTGATGCAGAGGCCGAAAATGTTCGAGCTAGCGGTCAAAATAGACGCAGGGCAACCCGCTACATTCAAGAAGAAGGTTGTCAACCCAACACAACTTATCCGGCCGATATTACTGCTATACCATGGGAAACCAACATGGCGGAATGCACCTTACAAAGGTGTGAAAGCCTTCATGCAAAATTGCAAAGAGATCTCGTGGCTTTGTCTCTACCCGCTGAGAGTCAACAAAGCCTTGAAATAGTTACACATTCATTGGGTGAAATGGTAAATGTGTACAGAAATCTTGGGCCAACGACTGATTCATTTGTAGAACTGATGAGAAAGAGAAAAGAAACAGTGATGGGTCCCGATAAATGGGAGGATGTAAAACAAAAAGTTACAAGAGAAGTGGCCAAGTCAATGTTTAATTATAAGGAAGGGTAAAAAAGAAAAATGTTGAAGGTGCAGTATTTCAAGCATCTAGACAAAGATCGTTATTTCCATGATCGACATCTTGCGGCCTTTCGAAAGCTTCCATGGAACAATGAGGTTCCTGTTTATTTTGCACAAATGTTTTATGCAGAATTTGTTTTGGGTATGAAACCCAACTACAATGACCTTCCTTCAGAATTTTTTGGCCTGGGGAAAGGTCGATTATATGACCGTAAGGGCGCTAAGCGAGATGTGGAGTTGCCTCGCCCTGAGCCGCCATTGGTGAGTCGACCGTTTCGAGTTGAAACTCTACGATCAGAGATGGATGCGACTTCTCAAATAATTCGAGAAGCAAGGGATGTTATGATCAACAATGTTCATAGCGGATTGAGTGGAGTCGATCTTTGTTTAAAACGACAAAGAGCACGTGAAAATTCACGTGCCAATTTTGTTTATTGTACAAATGAGGAGATTTACAACATGAATGTTGAAGATCTCCGAACTTATGCAATAAATTGTCACAATGGTTTGCAAGACCTAATTTTTCATGAGGAAGAGGGCACCGGAGCAGTATGTGTTAGTGACCTTAGGGTTTGAAATTATTTTTACATATACATGTGTACAATTTGTAATAAATACATGTGTATGTACATGTATACATTTATTTGTATGTGTACATTAATCTAACAAAAATGTATGATTATATGTGAAAACACCATTTGCATTTCTCAGGCATGATGCGTGACGAAAATGTTAATATCACGTTTGGGACCTCTGGTTCAAATGATGCAGATGGGTATGACCATCATGATATGTTGGAAAATGTTAGTGTTTTTTAAGTGACTCTAAAATAAATAATTGTTGCCACACATGTACATGTATGTATATATATAATTTGATAGAATGTTTTAACAGGTACCGATTCCATCTGATGTTTTTGGGATGGTGGTACCTTCTTCTTCCTTGGGAGATGTACCTTCTACTTCCTTGGGAGATGAGCCACAAGTATGGACAATTTTTCACAAGTTTAAAATTTATGTTTAAAAGTTATATATATATATATATATATATATATATATATATATATATTCTACCTCAAAAAGTTCCATTAAAAATTGAGATATATATACATATATAGAGATCTATATTTTGAGTTATTTAATTTTTTTTGAATTTAGGTTCCCATAGAAGATTTCTTTAATCCGCGGACTCTAGCGACGGAGATAGGAACATCCACAACATTTGAACAAGTTGTCTTAAGTTCCTTTTTTTAATATTATTGAAAATAATTTTATATATGTACACGTGCATTTTCATTTGAAATTTTTTAATTAATATAAATTATATATATATATATATATATATATATAATTGTACATGTATATTGTACAGTTTACCACTGCAGATGTTCCTATGGGAGAACCTGTTCATCAAATGGAGAGGGAACCTTATGAGGTATTGCATGATTTTTTTGTTATATTTTGTTTTTTACATGAATTTCTAGATATATATATTCTCATTCATTTTTAAAACATCAAATTTTAATGTTCAAGTACATGTGCATTGTGTACGTAGGTTTCTCATTCACAAGATAGGGCGCGAACTGAGACCCTAGTAGGGAAGACGCTAGATCCATCTCCATTTGATGGACATGAGTTACAGTAGATTTGATTTCAAAATTTAGATGGTTTTAAAATTTGTTAAGCTTGATACATTTTGATACTTGTGAGATTTACAATTTTTGAACATATTTTATTACATTGTTATTATATAATTTGTTTTATTTAATTTTTGGATGGTTTTAGTACTTTTGGCATGTGAATGTGAAGTAATGTTGTCATCTATAAATTAATGTTTTCATCTGAACTACAATTGGCATGTTATGTAATGACATGTGTTATAATTTGTTTTGTTTTTAAAATTTAAGTTTTGGATGCTTGGAGTACATTTGGCATGTCATGTAATATTGTGATCTATATTTTTTTGTTAAATTAAAAGTTAAAAGTTTTGGATGGTTTCAATCTACATTTGGCATGTGATATTTAATGTTAAATGTTTTTTTTGGATAGTTGACGTATAATTGGCATGGCATGTGAAGTTTTTAAAACTCAAGTTTTGGATGGTTTCAATCTACATTTTGCATGTGATATTTAATGAACTTCAAATGTTTAATGTTTTAATGTTGCACAATATATAATCAAAATGTTTTTAAAACTTAATGTTTTGGATGGCTTCAATCTACATTTTCACATGTGGTATATAATGTTAAATGTTTCTATTTGATCTAGTTGAACTATAATTGGCATGGCATGTGAAGTAACGATCTATATATAATTTAAAGTTTTTTAAACTCAATTTTTGAATAGTTTCAATCTACATTTCGCATGTGATGTTTAATGTTTTAATGTTGCATGATATAATATCAAAAGTTTTTAAAATTTTAAAGTTTTGGATGGTTTCAATCTACATTTGGCACATGTGGTATATAATGTTAAATGTTTCTATTGGATAGTTGTTCACTATAATTGGCATGGCATGTCAAGTAATGTTGCACAAATCCCTTTTGGATGGTTGAAGTACATTTGGAATTTTAAGATTGCTTTTGATCTCTCCATGTAGTTTTGTTTGAATGAAAAAAATTCCAATAGGAAGAACATACCTTTTCAATGCAACTAACCATGTATCAATTGAGCTCTAATTGAAAAAAGAGTTTAAAGAAGTAGATATATGTACAAATTATCCCTTTAATTTTGTTTGGAAATATAATTCTAGTACATATATATGTTTTTTGAATTTGGGTCAATGTCATTAATGCACTCAAATAGGTAGCCTTGTCGATTTATTTACATTGTTGAAACTTTTTACCAAAAAATCCAACTAGTTTTTCATCAATGCACATAGAAAAACTACTTGGAACAATCAATTGTGCATTCTAGAACATATCTATCCAAGACAAGTAACATTTTCATCAATGCACATTGAACATATCCGACCATTGGACAAGCAGATTTTGTACTAGATTTCCAATCAGGATTAGAGATGTGGGTCAAATCCCACCAAAATTCAGAGAAGTGCTTCGAGTCTCTTTTCTGAAAGGAATTTTCATACAAAACTATACTGCAGATGATTTATTTACATTGTTTCCATACTTTTTACCAGAAAATCCAACTAGTTTTTCATCAATGCACATAGAAAAACTAGTTCCAGTTAATTGCATTCTAGAACATATATATTGAGTACGTAAATAATTTTTCATCAATGCACATAGTAAAACTAGAACAATTAATTTCATTCTAGAACATATATATATATCCAATACGTATAACATTTTTCATCAATGCACATGTATAGAAAAACTACTTTCAGTTGATACTAGAGCACGTGCTTGTACCCAAACAATTTGTACATGTGCAAACACTTGCACAAATAACATAAGCAGCACAATTTTTAGTTGAGTACTGGAATTTATAAAACATATTTAATCCAAAGATAATAAATTGTTGGAAAATTCACTCAAAAAAATTCTAATGGAATTCCATCCTCAATAATCCGTTCATGATCATATTTTGACATTTTCCATCTCTTAATTTTTTATTTTTTCTTTGATTGAACTTCTATCAACTTTATGCGTGCTGCACACACCAAGTGAGTATATTGACAACTTATGGAATCAGGTTAATAGTCTTCAAAGTAAACAAAGTCTCCACTTTGATGAGTTTGTCTGAAAAAATAACCTTTCATTATAATAGACCCTCTGTCATACTGAAATCTGTGATCATTATAGTTTTGTAATAATTTCATTTTTCATTCAGTGCAATGCATCAAATAATACTTCACATTTTCATCGTTGTCAATAGGTGCAATTACAGCAAAAACATCTCCTGCACAATAAAATAAATTTAACAAAATTATGCATATTTAAATTTATTTCTAGATCTTTAAATCATTAGAAAGTAATTCAAATGTTACCTTCTCTAACAAGATCAAAAACTCCATCACCATCGGATGATATTGTAGTTTCCTCTGATTGCATTTCTTCAAAAATTTCAACAAACATTTTTCCCTTTGTATTTAGCTCTGTATGTTTCCAATCGTTCACATACATTTTGTTTTCACAAACGTCATTGGATTTTGTGTTGTCTATGCAAACAACACAAAAACAAGCATATTTTCTTTTATCCAATGCAAACACATTTCTGGACGACTTTGTTTGAATTGAATGCAATTTTCAAGTCCCTTTTAATGTTTCAACGTCACTTCCAATTGATCTATCTACGTCTTCGATTCTAATATGCCAGAAAAACCTTTATATGGAAAATTAGAAGAAGAATTTGTAAATATGATATCAAAATACAATCAAAGATAATCATTGCATGATAAATGTAAAATGTTTAAAGTTAGATTTCCAATATAAATTAAATTGAATGTACCTTCGCACTTCTCTTGATGGGTTTCTCTCATGGCTTAGAGCAGCGATTCACCATTGAACAACTTCTCCAACGTTCACAAGTTGGCTTGAAGAGTGGTTCATTTGATATCTTTGAAGTACTCGTTTTATGCATGCTCCTGCACTGTCATGTTCTCCTTTTCCATGGCCAGTCTCAAAGAAATTCCAACAATGTTTAATGCAGGTTTTCTTATGAATACAACACAACCAAAATAATGATCGTGCAGATTTGAATTGACCTGCGCATCCGTCTGACCATATCCAATGTTCATTGAATGTTATTCCACGATTTTTCAATGAATCATAAATTTTTCCAAAACAATGTTGTACAAAACATGTATCATGTGTACGATCGTCATTGATATAAAAGTGATATTCTTTAATGATATGTTGATTTTCACTCGTGCTTTCTATATGATCGACATTTTGTTCAGCATGTCTATATAGAATATGGACGAGCATGGAGACTTGGTCAGAATGATAGTATTCACACTGAATTTCTTTTTGTGGAACAAATGTGTAGTTTTCTGCAAAATCAATCACTGACAAAATGGTCCCTGGTGGAAAAACTTCACAAGATTTTTTGAATTGCAAGTCTTGCCATCGAGCTCTATGGGAATGCTTGGTGTATTTGTAAATTTCTGCCTCAAACTTTCTCAAAAAGTCTATCACAAAAATTTTGTCTTCTAGTAATTCAATTCTTTTAACACTATTTGCACCTTGAATCGATGTATCGATATATTCATATCTCTTCCATTTCACTTTCATGTTGGACAATTATTGATCATTTATATCAATACGATATTTGTTTTGAAATTTAGTCAAATTTCCACAATCATCGCATTTTTTACCACCAGCACATTTCTTTTTGTAAAATAGTTCATCGCTTTCTCTTTCACATAGAATTTGAGATATGAAATCACGGATAGTGGAAGGAGGAGGTGAATCCTTCCATAATGTTCTACCGAAATCAAGGAATGTGTCATAATATAACTCAAATTCCACATGATAACGACAAAAACAAGTGTCGCGTATGGTGATAGGTTTTACATACCATGGTTTTTGTTGAACAAAATCACTGAGTGAAACATGAATTTGACGATTCTCTTCTTTGAACTTGTTGAATAACTCTATCTGAGTGGTTTCCAAGAGATATTTTTCATGTTCTTCGTACTGATTTCATGCTATTATTCTTCGCATCACATGCCTTGCAGTTGGTGAAACACACGAATTGTTCTTCCAATATTCATATATTATTTTTTTAACATTTTCTCCAAGTCTATCTTTGTATGGTTGCCTACAAATAGCTCTCCAACAAGCGAGTTCATCATTTACATCTATTTGCAACCAAAATTTCCGATGTTTGTGCAAATTTTTTCGCGAGGTTCCCAGTGCTCGTGCCATAGATGTTACCAAACGATTCTCTTGAGTACTTGAGGAAACCATTGCCATCTGTATTCCTCTACGTACAATTGAAACATCTTTCTCTCTAGATCTCTTAATTGACTTTATAGCACTACTCATATTTTTTTATCACCTCTTCCTTCATTTTTTTATCTTTGGTTGATTTTCGAATACCCAATAGTGTCGTAGCTTCTTTTAATTTCTTTAATGATAGGAGACCTTTCAACATTTGAGCCTAAACTGTCACCTGCACATTTAAGAAATAATTTTCAAAAATGCAGTTAACACAATATCGTATAACATGGTCAGGTTTTTTATCTCCATATGTGTGAGTGTCAACATTTTCTAACATATCATTATCGATAGTGATTTCATCTGTACATATTTGAAAAAATAGTACATATTCAATAAATAACTAAATTAATAAATATATCTAAAATTTCAAATATTTTTCAAATTAGTTCATAAAATAAAAATTAAGCTTCACATTTTACATTAGGAAAATTTTAAATATATCAATAGATCATAATATTTACATTTACATACCTGCTTCAATTTCTGGTTGAGGTTGATTTTCTTCTTCAATATTTTGAGGAATATTTCTGTCTGTTTACATATAAACAAAATATTTTTCAAACTAGTTCATCAAATAAAAATTAAGCTTCACATTTTACATTACGAAAATTTTAAATATATCAATAGATCATAATATTTACATTTACATACCTGTTTCAATTTTTACTTGAGGTTGATTTTCTTCTTCAATATTTTGAGGAATATCTCTATCCGTTTACATTAAACAAAATATTTTTCAAAGTAGTTCATCAAATAAAAATTAAGATTCACATTTTACATTAGGAAAATTTTAAATATATCAATATATCATAATATTTACATTTACATACCTGCTTCAATTTCTACTTGAGGTTGATTTTCCTCTTCAATATTTGAGAGGGCTTCTAACTTTGTTTTGTTAGATTGTCTCATCTCTTCTCTACGTTCCTCGGAGTTTCTTTTTCGATCATATTTTCTCGCACAAGTTCTTCGATTTCCCATGATAATAGGGTATGAATTTCAAAAAATTTCCTTCAAAAATTAGACAATAAATCAATTACAAAAAATATCACAATAATTTAAAAAAATTCAGTTTAAATTTTTTGCAAAAAATACTTACTCCAATCCAAAACACTTACTTTAAAAAATTCAAGAGAAAAAATTCTTATAAAAATGAAACGAAGCTCAAAAGATTTACTTCAACTCAAAACATGTACATGCCTCCAAGAAATGTCTTTTAAATGTACGTCGAAGAAATTTTTTTAAGTTCAAAACAATTTTTTCCAAAATCAGGCTGCCTCGAAGAAATGTCTTCCAAAAAAATTCTTTAAACCCAAAACAATTCTTTGTAAAATCAGTTTTCTTCCAAGAAATGCTCTTAAAGCCAAACTTTGAAGAAAATTTTTTGAACCCAAACTGAGATCTTTGTAAAATGAGATGAAATGTGTGAAAAGTGCGAAAATTGAGAATGATTTCACGGCAATTTATATTGCCGCGAAATGTGTTTTAGTAGGGGCTCAACAAAACTTTCCGGCCGACGGAAATTTATACCATAGTTCGGCCGAAATTTTGATTAAAAGTTCAGCCGAACTATTAAGTCGTTAGATTTAACGAGCCGTTGGCAGAAAACATAGTTCGGCCGAAATTAGATTAAAAGTTCGGCCGAACTAGCGCGTCACCAATTACGCAAAAACCAGGCTCTGAATACGGTTCTACAACTTTGGACTGATTAAATTCCATGAAAGGCTATTAATTAACTGTCGGAACCAAGACAAAAATTTTCAAAATTGAATCTACTTTCAGGAAATATAACTTTTATGGACTTTCATAAACTTTTACTAATTTTAATTATTTTTAAAATAAAATAGGTGCAAACAATTTTTCAGGGTCATTGTGATTCAGTGAAATCAAAATTTTGTATCTCCCAAAATACATTGTAAAAAAAATTGAAAAAATTATGGGGCATTACGTTGGTCCATCGTCTCTAATGGGTAGCTTTTATATTTTTAGTTTATAACTTATATGTTAAGAAATTTCTTGCGACGCGAAACATATCCAAAAAACATAGTTTTTTCGTTTTGCACCAGTTCAAAAAATTCTAGTAATTATGATATGCAGCCATTGGCTTTGTAAATATGACGAAACCGAAGTAGACTCTGTCTACATTGTTGTAACACATTTTGTTTTCTCAAAAACACAAATTTTCAATGAATACAACATTGCGTCATAACATGACTTCTTATGAATCATTTGATTGTTAAGAAACATACACTCAAAGAAATGCTAAGTTGACATATCAAATCTGCATAAAAAAATTTCAAAAAGTAAGTAATAGAAAGCTAACAAAATTTCTCGCAACTTTTATTTTTATCGCAAAATGAAATTCTACACAGAAAAATTGTTATAGTTTGCAGAAAGTTGAAGAACCGAAAAAAATGAAATTTTTTTCTCAAAAAAGGGCAAAAAGTGTAACCGAGCTTCACATTTTCACATATTATATGTTTCAGTTACATCCCGAGACAACATGTCTTTCAAAATATGTGGAAATAAAAGCCTAGGTGCCTAATCTGCGTGGTGCTCATGATAACACGTCACTGCCCGTACCAACCACCTCAACAAGTGGTGGATACGACTCGGCACCCTACGGTATGCCTCTAATAGGCCCGAGGAACATCATCAAAGCGAGCATAGTCTGGAATCCCACGAGCGATCCCCTCCAGATTTTGTACTATCTCCTCCTCGCTACCCTCACCATGAGGATCAAAATCATGAGGAGTTCGCCTCGCTATCGGCGACATACCTGCAAGTCTCTCTGGGCCAACATCTGCATACATATAATATTAACTGTCATAGCATGCATATATACCAAAAAATCATAAAATCATGAAAATAAAAATGAGTCTTACCTAGCTCTTCATCCCAATCCTCTCCCTCCAGGAGAGGGAGGTCTGGATCACTGGCGAAGTCTATACCCGAGTAGGGCTAGTCCTCCACGAAAATCAGTTTTCGGCAGAGCCAATCGAAGAATTATAGCCTCCAGGACATTTTTTGTCTGCCCCCTGCTCTGGGCATCAGCACAGCCCATCGAGCCATTCGTGGTTCTCTAGGTGGTGGCATTGGGACAATGACCTCCTAGCATTGGAATATCGGTATTCATTCCAGGGAAAATGATACCAAGATTGATCCATACCAAAACTTCTTTAGTTTTGCCTTCTTACACTTGATTAGGTGCCGCTCCATGTTAAAAGTCACGGCCTCTACCTAGTTGTAGAGAGTCGGGGTCAGGCAGTCTATGGAAAGAAGCAGTTGTGTTTTTGTGGCCTGATGTAGTCCTGATCTCGAAGCATGAATTTTTCTTGGTCTTCATCCTAGATTCTTATCAAATACTGAAGTAATTTCAGCTAAGCCTGAAGGCACGGTGTCAAGAAGAATTTATTTAGCCCACAATCTCGGAGGGCATCCATGCATCGGTCATTTTCCATGGCAAGTTCATCTTCCTCACTGTGTTCCCTCTCTTGCCACTCAATCACCATTCTTTATGCTGGGTACCTGCACACATTGTTTATATGAGCATTGTTAGTCTACTTGGTCATTGGAATTTGCAAGCAAGTGACTACATTTTCCTTAAAGTTATGCAGATTTTTAGGTTGCGTAGTTGACATGACTGTTTCCCAAACATTCGCGCCAATTGGCATGCCCTCTGTGTAAAAAATGGGCGATTGGCACGGGTCCATGCCCGAAGCCCGCGCCAAACGCGATACCCTAATTTTGATAAATCTCCTCCTAGGAAATAAAAATGACATGTACATGTGATGAAATTTAGCTTAAAATATGGAAAATGGTGTCGTCTCTTACCTGAAATTGACAAAATCAAGATCAGTTCACTGGATCACTAGCAATCGTTGCCATAAGATTGCAAAGCACAATGGGTCACTGTTGCTCCACAAAGAGGTAAAAGTGAAAAGTAAATCATTTTTACCACTTATGGCATTTTATAACTTTTCAGAATCTTAAATTAGGTCTTAAAACATATTTGTCAATTATTTTATCATATTATTATCGAGAAATGGATTTTACGCATGTCTCTTGTGCAGCAACAGGATTTTCACATGGTTATGACAAAGTAACGAGTTATATTTTATACTTTTTCAGACTCGGTAAAAACACGAAGAATTCACTACTGGAATCATCTTTCAGCTCTTTTCTGACTCTCTAAAACTGAAAAGATTGTCAAGACGCTTGTCATTTTGAACTCATTAAATGGCTGTGAAATGATATCTACCTAGTATACGTTTAGCCCTTTTCCGGGCTGGGATAGATTATTTATGAAAAAGGAATACCTTAGCCTATCGCGATTAATAGGTTCTCCCGGATGATGTTTTCTACCTTTTCGGATCTCAGAGACTATTTACGAAAAGGACCTTGCTGGAGTTTTCTTTTCTGATTTCTTTTTAAACTCTCTAAACATGGAAAGATGTTGAGTTCTCCCTTTGTCAGACTCATGAAAAATTGATGACATCAGACTCCGTCGTTATGACGTTACTCGAGTTCCTCCTTCCTAGGGCTCGTAAAATGTACTAGGTTGGATTTTTCCGAAGGAAAAACTTAAATCGCAAGCATATGCTATCCCCTTCAAGCTTTTTTTCAAAAATAATTGGGCTACTCACCAGAAATGGTGGGAGAAAATGGAACCAGATTGTAGTCATGTTGGTAGTATGTTTCTCTTGAACATGGAACTTGTTTGCATCCGTGTCGGGTTGGGGACATCTCACTTCGTCATTTTTTTGCCTCCATGGGTTTGGGTAATCTCTTTTGACTACTCATCGGCTCTTTGCCACGTCACCATGAACTTAAATCCCTTGATGTCAAATACTTCGAAATCTAGTGTTGTGTCACCGATATGTTCAAGAGGATTTTTTCCCTCTGCAATTTTCAACCTCCCTCTAATTCTCTGTTGGTCCTGATTCATAAACATCATATTTCTCTGTCTTGTGTCGATGATGTGGGAAACATCATGGCCCTCCTTCGACCGGGTCACTTCCTGTTGACTTCAGCTCATTATCCAGGAATCTAACCTAGAGACTCCTTTTGGTACCTTGGAGCCTGCATGCCTCAATGGCAGGTTCTTTGCATTAGACGTAAGGTCCACATCATTGGCCTTCGATCGACTAACTTTGCAGGTGTTTGACGTCATATCATTGATCATATTCCGTGGATTGTACCTTTCGTACCTTGAGAACCATTGTCCTTATTGGTGGTTTCTCTCGTGTCCGTTAACGACTTTCATCATTGGCTGGTAATCAGACGATTTTCTTGCATGTTCGACTTCAACTCACATATTCGCATGCCTGAATTTGTACTTGTTTGGGTCGAGATGGAGTGCAAAACCCTGGATTTTGTTTAATGAAATCCAGGTTGTGGGTTCTTTGTGGATTACTATGACTTATTACATGACTCTTATGATTGGATGGTTGTGACCATACCTGATTCTATTTGTTGATCCTTATTGCTGGATGGATGTGTCCATACCTCTGATCTCACTTTCTATGTACTCTATTATGGATAGTTTTGCCCATGCCACATATCATGTATCAGAGATATCAGTTGTATTTTTACTCGTAGGTTTTCTGACGGCAATTGTTACACCATTTTTTGGTCATCTAACCTATTATCATTAGATGGACCTAGGTACACCATGTAAGACCAATTTTACCCCAAGTAAAATTGCTTTCACTAGGAAAATAACTTAGTAAACCACCTTTATTAAGTTGTTTATGGTCTAAACAAGAAACCCCATGAGGAATATTAAATAAATATACATTTTTTTTATTTTCCTCAAGGAATAATTAGTTAAACAGTAGTTTAATATTTTTGGTTTTATTCAACCCAAAATAACGAAATTAATTAGATAAATCATTATTTATCTTATTATTTTCTAAGAATAATTGTTTAAATCTTATTTAAATAATATTACTTGTTAAATATGACTAATTCACCCTTAAATGACTAAATAAATCATTATTTATTTTATTATTACTCAACCGCATCCTTAAAATGATAAATAAATCATTTATTTATTTATTATTTACAAATAAAGGGATTTGACCCAAGTCAAATTCCTTTTCCCTCAAACAAATATAATAAAATATTCCATTAAATTTGGATCTTGATTTGGTTAATAATATTTTAATTATGCACTAATATCTAGACTAACTCAATATTTTGTTATAAATAGAAGAGTTTTCCCATTCATTTACCACCTTTTTTTGCCTAAAGATTACTCTAGATCTAAACTTTTGGTATGGCTATTTGTTACACTGAAAATTGTCACCGTGATGTTTTGTTGTTCGTATGAGCTCATTATCACTCATACATTTCTCCCTTGCAAGTCTGAACACATCACTTCCTAATATCAAGCCTTGAAAATAAGAGAAAAGCTCATAAAAGTCCTTAAAACAATTGTACCGCACTTTCTCTTAGCTTTACCTGTGGTACTGCACCTTTTGTAAAGGAAAATTGTGGTACGTACTGCAATTTTTCTTCATTAAAAGTGTGGAGCCCTGTAAAAGGTAAAAAAGGCACAAGTAAAATCTAAAAGCTCAGTTTGAGTCATTTATAGAAGCTTCTAGAAACAATCTTGTGGTGGGAAGTCCACTCTTTTCAAGTTCATGTATCCCATCCATTAAGGAGCTAACCCCTTGATGTAAGGAGCTAATCCCTTTGAAGGTGGATTCTATCCCTTCTTGTTTGGAGCTGTAATCTCCTCTCTTTCATTATAAAAAGAGGAATAGGGCAGCCTCAAAGGGAGTTGAAGCTTTAGTATTATTTGAGGTAAGATGTTGTTGGAACTTAGACCCTTTTAGCTAAGATTTTATGTGGGAAAGATTACATACCTATATGTATCTCGGTTAGAAGAGTTCAAGGCTTGTCAGAGTAAAGGAGATTCCTGCTTCGGACCCCAAGAAGGCCTGTACAACATCAAGGCGAACACGGTTGTAAGGTTTTTCTTACTATTCAAAGTTAATACAAATAAGTTCGTTTTTCTCAATAAGTTGTCAATTGATTGGTTTATTTTATGGATTCCTTGATCACCATAATAGATATGATTTATGAATATATGTTATGCAGGTGCTATTTGTTGTTTGTTTGTCTGTGATTGCAGATCTTAGAAGGCAACTGTTTCTGGTGACTGAAGGACTGCTACTACAAACAAGCATTGGATCAAAGGTAAGATTGTTAAGCCTTTATAGCATTTAATTATGAATTGCGATATATCTAGAGAAAGATAGATTTAATTTTCTATTTTTTTCTAGCTATCCGTAGGACACTTGGGAGGTCTGTCTTTTCTACAAGAATGACTTATCCATCCAACAAATTGGCATCCATACCGGGGAAGGGATTTTGAATTTTCATTTCATTTATTTTTGAATTGTGAATTTAATTTTTCTTATTTTGATTGATTTATACTGGCTTGGGTAGTTTATCCCTGTAGAATCCCTGAGAAATGATTTAGATTTTTTTATTTTTTCCTTAGGTTTCTTGTGTCCACTCTTTTCTTTTATAGACAGTGCGGGCATCTTCGCACTTTTCTTGTACCCACAGTGCAAGACCGCACTGGTTTGCACTGAATCCTACAGACCTTGTGAAAATTTTTAGAAAACCTTAAAATTCGTTTTTTTGGATCAGTTTGTTAGATTCTCAATGTATACCCAGACTTGCATTTTCTATCAAAAAGCCTTGTGTGAATTTCTTTCAGCAAGTTCTTTATAATCTCATTAGTCTCTGTTAAGTTAATTGGGTGTTTTGAGTTTATTTTTTGGAGAAATTCTTAATTTGATTTCCTTTGGTCATTACTTCGAGGTTTGTCTCAGTCTCTTAACAATTTTGCATCTAAATTGTGTCTAAGTGCTAATCACCTTTTAGTGTTATTATTTTTTTTATCTTTGGAACTCTCACCCGATTTTCTTTACTTACACTTGATTGGTTCTTAGATTACATTAGAATCATCTTGTGTTTGAGAATTCTCTTGCATAGATCACATTTGCATAATTAGAATTCTCAATTTCGGAATATGAATGAAAAATGTGCATAGATTACATTTGCATACTTTTCATGTGAATTGTGCATAGATTACAATTGCATAGTTTACATTCTGAAAAATCAATTGTAGATTTAGATCAGTTTATTTAATTTGAATTTACATCTTTTATGCTTGTTTTAAAAACACAAAAAAAATATGGAATTGATTAGCATTAGTTTTTCTTGATAAAATTAGTGCATTAGAGAATTTGTTATATTTCCTCTTATTGATCAATTTTTTGCATTGTTTGAAGTGAATGGAAACTCTCTCCTTACTTTAGTTAGGATTCATCGAATTGAAAAGATTACATTATCATATTCTATTGCATTCAGTTTTGAGTTAGGTCATAACACCATTGTTTTCATATCCATTTATCCTTTGAGTAATAACAACCTAAATAATGCAGTTCTTTATAAAATTCATCTAGTAAAATTTAAAATTTTAGGGCTCTTTCCACCAACTTAGCTTAGGCTAGTGTCTTGGAATAGGTTTTAGTTAACTCTCCAAAACAGTATAAAAAAAATAAGTAGTCGATCTTGCGGTAGGGAAATTTCAAAAGTCGCATGTATGCTCTGGGAAGCTGTTCTTAAAGGATTCAAGCATGAGATCATATCCGAACCAGTGAGGTAATCAATCCTTCCTCATTGGGAATGATAGAATATATACACGTATTAAAAACGGTAAACCTCAGATTGACCATTGTCGAGGAGCCTGGGGTCACTTTTCAATAAACCTTGGATTATGTCAAGGAGCCTTCAAGGGGATTGAGCTTTGTTACTCTCCCCTTGCGTGTGTGTCGGATCGTAGATTGTTCCCCCAGGTATATTTGTTCATGTTGGTGACCTTAGTGGCCATAAACTTTAGGATTCTTTCCCAAGGTGATAGTGGAAGGAATATCCCACTGTACCTGGAACAGACGTCAGCTAGACTCACTTGGACTCTCTGGAGGGTTATCTTCACTCGAGATGGTATAGTGGAGAAACTTGCATCGGTTTGTTTCATTAGGTAGGTTGTCAGGGTAACTATTCCAACCACCATTTCTGTATTAAAATTCTACGATGTTGGATTTCATCACCAACTAGTGTTTTTAGTGCAGGAATCTACTGTTTGTGTGTGGTTTGACTCCTAGATTTGATAGTGCGTGTTCATTTGCTTGTTTTTACTTTTAGAGACCATAGGTGTGAATTGTGAATTTTAATTGTTTAGGTGTGAATTTTCAGTTGTTAATTTTAGTTTTAAATTGTTAATAAAATTCAGTGAAGTTGAATATAATGGAAACTGTTTCATAATTTACCAACCAAGGAATCCATCTTAATGAGAACCGTAGTAATTTTCCTTGTTTTGGAAATGTTGGTCCTCCTTATATGGCTACATTGTCATTACCTGGATTTACAATAGGTTTACTGATATGGTTATTTTCAACTTCATGGCCTCGAATACTCCAATTGTTCCTCCTCAACCAGATGCGTCACCTCAACAGAGTTAACCATCTCAACATCACCAACCTCATGTTGACCCTTTACCTTCTTCACCCAATATTTCTTCCTCCATTTCTTCCTCTTCGCTTGGTAAAAGCCTTAACGCTAGTAACCAGGTGGCTAAGAAGAAGAAGAAAGGGAAGAAGAATAAGAAGCAAAATAAAAAAGAAGTTAACCAGTCAACCATGGCTACAAGTGTTAGTAGTGTTGAGGAAACCTCCAACATGCATCGTAAACCCAAATTTCCTTGGAAGCTTTGTAAGGGTGACCACTTCCTTATCAATTTCCCTGGTATTCCTAAGGTATTGGAAGTATGGTAAGAACAATCCCATCAACTTATTGTTGATCCATCAACCAGTGATAGTCAAGTTCCTAGGAAAAAGGGTAAAGTTAGGTTTCCTTGTAAGTTATGCAAAGGGAGTCATCAAACTCACATTTTCTCTTACATGGATGAAGCCTCAAAATTGTCGGAAAACCTTACTCTTTCACAGCAAGAACTTCCAACTGGTTACCGTAAAATTTCCCTCAAACTAATGTCAACTGACGGAGTGATTGATATAATTCCAAGTATAGTCAATCCCACTCTTCCATTGGAGAGTGAAACTGATATCACTCAGCTTGATGATCCATTAGTTGATCAAGTGGTCAATTCGATTTCACATTTGGTCGATCCCACTCTCCCTGAAGAGCGTGAACTTCATACCATTCCAGTTCTTATTTTTACATCAGATTCTTCTACGCTAGGGGGCATTTCACCTGTTTCTACAGAACCCCCTCCAAGTACAGAAGTATTTTCCTTTGATTGGAATAGACTGATAGAACCTCATCTTCCTTCCTCCATTCCTTTCCAAATAATTGTGCAAGCTTGTCGTAAGAATATATGCTGCACACATGTAGATGAAGGTGCTTCTGTTAGTATTTTATCCTCAACTGCTTGGAAATATTTGGGTTCCCATCAGCTTGTGCCTGTTACGCAAAATCTGAAAGATTTTAACAGAACCATTAGTGAACCTTTAGGGATCTTTCCTAAGTTTTCTATTAATTTGGATGGTAAAAATGTCTGTATTAATCTTGTTGTAATTCGAGGCCCCTTGGATTTAAATTTACTCCTTGGGCAAGACTATGTCTATGTAATAAAAGGTTTTGTATCGACACTCTTTCACGTGATGTCTTTCCCTCACAATGGAAACATTGTGAGTGTTGACGAACTTCCATTCCCTAGTTTTGATTTGACTACCAATAATCCGACACCCTTAAATGTTCCTAATACTAAAATGGTATCTACCCCGCCACAGGTAAATTATGTGGCAACCAGTCCCATGTTTTTAGTTACCGATGCAAGTGAGCCTCTCACTATTTGCTCGTCTTCCTTTGACTTAGATCTGGTAATTAACATGGAAAACTCTATGGGATTATTTGAACGCGATGTTCTTATCCCTTTTGAGACCCTTGACATGTGTTCCCTTCAGAGAATTGTTCTTCCATTTGATGAAGACCTTTTGGAAGCCATGATCGAGGTGCATCCCTTGACATGTATTTCTTCTATTTGGAAGCCATGATAAAGAAGTCTGGTGAGGAGAGTTATTGTATTGTGTCAACCTTGTTAAAAATGAATCATTTCATTGTGAGGATAGTTTCTTTTACTATTTCAACCTCGTTAAAAAATGAAACAAATACCATGCGTAAATTTCCTTTTACTATGTCAACCTCGTTCAAAATGAATCAGTGAGTAAGGAGGAGAGTTCTTGTTACTGTGTCAACCTCGTTAAAAAAATGAAATGGCCCTTATGAGGAGAGTTCCTTTTACTGTGTCAACTTCATTAAAAAATGAATCAGTGGGTCATGAGGATAGTTCCTTTTACTGTGTCAACCTCGTTAAAAAATGAATCAGTAGGAAAAGAGGACAGTTCCTTTTACTGTGTCAACCTCGTTAAAAAATGAATCAATGGTTATTGAGGACAGTTCTTTTCCTGTGAAAACCTCATTAAAAAATGAATCAGTAGGTTATATAGGTAGATTGTAGAGAGTAGATATTAAGACAGTTATTTTACTATGTCAACCTCGTTAAAAAATGAAACAGGTCACTCTGAGCATAGTTCTTTTCATGTGTCATGCTTGTTAACAAATGAAACAAATCCTCTCCTAGTCAATTCGAGTCTTCCATCTGATCTCGTAAATGAACCTTCATTCCATCTAGCTATTAGTAACTAGTAGTCTACTTAGTTGAATGAAATGAAGCTTGGGGGGCATGCCCTCTAGCAAGTTACGCTTGGGGGGCATTGAAAATGAACTCGAGCAAGTTATGCTTGGGGGGCATTGAAACTAATCTCGAGCATAGTTTTCCTATGTTTCAAGCTTGTGTAAAAATGAAACCACTCTCAAGCACAATTTTCTCTTTTTCAAGCTTGTGTAAAAATGAAACAAACCTATCTGAAGCATAGTTTTTCTCTGTGTCAAGCTTTTGTAAAAATGAAACCTATCTCGAGTCCATTTCAGTTATTATTTTCAAGACTCGTTAAACTCATGAAAATTGCTAGATTATTTTGCTATCTTTCATTCTCGTAAAACACATGAAAATGCCGAGTTCTTTCTGTCTTTTCATGCTCGTTAATTAAATTGAAATTCGTCCATATGAGTACATTTTTATCACTTTTTTGGAACTCGTTAAAATTCATAGAAAAATTGAAAGTACTGAGTATACTTTTATCACTTTTTAGGACTCTTGAAAATTACAAAAAAGAAAAAACTTTGAGTTCTCTTTTAAGCCCTTTTCAGACTCTCTAAACATGAAAATATTTCTGAGTACTTGACTATTCGAACTCATTAAAGAAAATAAGCAATCGTCCCTTCAGTATAAGTTTACCCCTTTTCTGGACTGAAATGGACTATTTACGAAAAAGGTATACGTTGACTAATCATTGTCAATAGAGTTCTCTCTCACATTATTTTATCCTTTTTTAGGCCTGAGAGATTAAATTCACGAAAATGTACACCCATGGAGTTTTCTTAAGTTTTTCTTCTCACTCCCTGAAAATGAAAAACACCGAGTTTCTCCTATACTGGACTCGTTAAAATTTAATAGTAAAGGACCTGTCAATTACAAACAGAAGCGAACCAATCCTTCTTAGGGTTTGATTTTTAGTCTCCACAAATATTTCCTCTTGAAAACTTGATCTATGGTTTCATGCCATGAGCTTGCTTACGACGGATCACTTTCTATCGACGAAAAATCATCATCTAGGAAGTTGATCTAGAAATCGTCAGTACCTTGAAATCTACATGCCTTAATGGCAGGTTTCTCGCCTTCGATGATAGGTTACATCATTAACCTTTGATCAAATTATTCTATGGAATGATCGACTTTAGCTCATTCATTCACATTTCATGGATTGTACTGAGTATTTTGAGAGCCATTGTCATTATTGGTGGTATCTCTCACACTTGTTAACAGCTCACATCATTGACTGGTAATCAAGTGGGTTCTACCATGTTTGACTTCAACAATTTAATCGCATGGATAGAATCGTACTAGTTTGGGAAGTAGAAATCAAGACCTTGCATCTAGTTTCCACCATCCAGGCTGCGAGGAGTTTTATTATTCATTATGCAGTATACTATTCATTACAGATGGATGCGTCCATGCTGTGTCTACAATATTGATGTAATATTAAAATCATTTCTGTATCAGAACAAGTTTAGTTAGTTTTTGATCTGAGTATGGGAATGGCTACCTCAATATATATAGATATGTTTTGTATCGAATGTTTTTACAGGATTCCGAATGGGGTGTCCACAGGCTGATCCTTGAAATGATAAAGTACTTCACTCTTCATACATTACAGACTCACTCTTCATCTATTACAGACTTTGCACTTTAGTGGGCAATCTATTACACTGAATATTGTCACCTTGACATTTTGTTGTCCGTATGAGCTCATTATCACTCATACATTTCTCCCTTGCAAGTATAAACACATCAGTTCCTAATATCAAGCCTTAAAAATAAGAGAAAAGCTCATAAAATTCCTTAAAACACTTGTACCACACTTTCTCTTAGCTTTACCTGCAGTACCACACCTTTTGTAAAGGAAAACTGTGGTACGTACCGCACTTTTTCTTCATTAAAAGTGCAGAGCCCTGTAAAAGGTAAAAAAGGCACAAGTAAAATTTAAAAGCTCAGTTTGAATCATTTTTAGAAGCTTCTAGAAACAATCTTGCGGTGGGAAGTCCACTCTTTTTAGGTTCATGTATCCCATCCATTAAGGAGCTAACCCCTTGATGTAAGGAGCTAATCCCTTTGAAGGTGGATTCTATCCCTTCTTGTTTCAAGCTATAAACTCCTCTCTTTCATTATAAAAAGAGGCATAGGGCAGCCTCAAAGGGAGTTGAAGCTTTAGTATTATTTGAGGTGAGATGCTATTGGAACTTAGACCCTTTTAGCTGAGATTTTATGTGGGAAATATTACATACCTGTATGTATCTCGGTTAGAAGAGTGCAAAGCTTGTCAGAGTAAAGGAGATTCCTGCTTTGGACCCCAGGAAGACCTGTACAACATCAAGGTGGACACGGTTGTAAGGTTTTTCTTACTATTCAAAGTTAATACAAATAAGTCCGTTTTTCTCAATAAGCTGTTAATTGATTGGTTTATTTTATGGATTCCTTGATCACCATAATAGATATGATTTATGAATATATGCTATGTAGGTGCTATTTGATGTTTGTTTTTTTGTGATTGCAGATCTTCGAAGGCAACTCTTTTGGGCGACTGAAGGATTGCTACTAGAAGCAAGCGTTGGATCAAAGGTAAGATCGTCAAGCCTTTATAGCATTTAATTATGAATCGTGATATATCTAGAGAGAAACAGATTTAATTATCTGTTTGTTTCTAGCTGTCTGTAGGACACTTGGGAGGTT
Source organism: Pinus albicaulis (assembly GCA_034641835.2). Lineage (NCBI taxonomy): Eukaryota > Viridiplantae > Streptophyta > Pinopsida > Pinales > Pinaceae > Pinus > Pinus albicaulis. The sequence continues at coordinate 1,502,358,012 of CM076579.1, read as the reverse complement.
TTTGTTTCCTGCAAGAATGACTTATCCATCCAACACTATTGATCCACCATCATATCCATATTTTCCATTTTTTTCTAGGTTTTCTACACCATCAAGAGAGAGGAATTATAGATTTGAAGTGCTGAGGACTTATAAGAACTCATCCCATTGAGGAGAACAGGGAACACCCTCTTGTGTTTTCCTACCAGGTGCCATTAATACAAAATTCATTTGATATATTCTTGTCTTGTCTATTGTATGCATGAAGTAAATATTGTTTTTTCTACTATTTAATGTCTTCTAATGCATAGATCTAGATTTTTGCAGCATCTATCTTGATCACCTAATTGCAGATTTGAAGATATTAGCAGTCATTTCTGTTGTTAGGGCTTTTTTTTATGTGCAGCTAAAGTGGTATTTTTTCATACGCTTCGAATTAAGATTCATACTAACAACTGGCGAATCCACACGGTTTTACGATTACGAGCGCTGTCGTTTTTCTGATCCTTGCATATCCAGCTAATTCAAACCCTAGGATTTATCTTTAGCCTCTTTTTTTTTCTTTTCTTGATGCTGTTTTTAACCTATAAATCCCTAAAACAATAAAAATTCTGACTTCCGTGTGTTTTCGGACCTATTGCGCAGGTGACAAACATCAGCCGCAACTGAGACGACAAGTTCTTCTGAAACCTGCTACCGAGAGTGTCGAAAGTGCAGGTCTCACTTTTTGGCCCAAAACCAACAACCTGGGCCTTCAGGGCATGCTTTACAACCCAAAAACTGCGACCTAGACTTTTTGCAGGGATTTTTCTGAAAGTTTTCTGGGTTTTTCTGAGCCTATGTTTAGGGTTGTCTGACCTTCGTCTCTGCTCGTTTTGGTCCTGTACTTGTTCTTTTCTTCTCAAATAAGTGGGAACCTAGCCCCCTAGGGCTTCAATACCCTCCACTTTTTGTGGAAGAGTTTTTGCTGTTGCAGGTTGTCTGAAATTTCAGAGTCTTCAGCCATTTTTTTAGATCTGATACCTCACCTTCATATCCACTTCAGATCAGCTTGTTATCCATCCAAATCACCTCATTTAGCTTTGTTTGGGTTTTCCTCTAGGGTTTAATCTATTTATCTCGAGGAGATAGCCTTTCGCCACCTTTTTTACCGCAATTTTTCCTCTGATTTGTTATTGTTTTCTGCACCAATTTCCAACCAATTTTGTCTTTTAGATCCCTATCCCTCTTGACCTTAGATCTATTAAGTTTTTTAGTGTGTTTTGATTAATTTTTTACTCACCTATAGACTAGTTGTTAAGAGACCCGCCTCCTTGGGTTTAGATTATTGCATTATTAGCTGTTTATTTTCTATTTTTGCAGGCCTATATACTGTCATTTATGGGTTTTACAGCTATACAACAACACTTTTTCTTTTTCTCTACAAACATCTGGGTTTAAAAATTAAAATTTACACAATTTTACACACACACACTAAGCGAAAAAGGGCATGGTTAACACCGTCCAGCAAAGACTCTAAAACATTGAAATCATTTGATCCTGCACCTCTTTTCCCCTATTTCGACATTGTAATCACTTGATCCTACACCTCCCTGCCCTTGTTGATCTCTTTTTCCTTTGTGTCATGTTTGTGTCGTCAGCATTGCACCACCAAGGCATTTATCTTGGAGACTTCTTGGCCTTCATCCTCAGTTTCTGGCAGGAATACTTACTCCTTTGCATAGGGTTCAAGTTAGTCCCCCACCGAGTCTGCACACCGACTATTATTCTAGTCCTTTGGGTTCTCCTTCTCATTCCGCCTTTGGTTCTCCTCCTGACACCTTCACCATATCTGGTGCAAGACCTGTTGCTGGTGGTAACCCTGGCCCTCAGGTTGAAAACCCACTAATGGGACCGCAACGGACACTACCCCGGTTGCACCCTTGCTCCCTTTCATGGCAGACCTCAGCCTCGTTGATTTTGACTGGTTGATAAACGACCCTATAAACCATGATGCTAGTTGGCCTGCTATGCCAACAAATCTCCCTTCAAACATCCCAAAGTTTGAAGGCCTTACCGAAGAAGATCCTTCAAATCATATTCGATCCTTCCACATTTGGTGTTCATCTAACTCCATTATCTAAGACTCTGTCTATCTTCGGTTGTTCTAGCGAACGCTTACAAGTGAAGCTTCTAAGTGGTATGTTGATCAGGCCCCTTCCTCCCATACCACCTTTGCAACTCTTTCCTGGGTTTTTCTCTTATTTCCAGCTTCCCCTTTGTTACGACACTAGTACTGAACTCTTGACCTCTTTTTGTCAATCGTCTGCAACCCGCCTATCTGACCATGTTTAGGAATGGTAGAGAAGAAAGATCCTATGTCAAGCCCATACCTTCGAAGACCGTGTCTACATGGACTAATTCCTTAGATCTCTTTTATCGCATATTGGGAAAGATGTCGCATCGCAATTTCCTCAAATCGAAGAAGCCGCTCTCCAAATTGCATTAAAATATGACCTGATCTACACTCAGTCGGGTTATGTTTATACCATTCTACCTGATCTTCCTAGACCCGGTGGTTCCAATGCACCGGGGGCATCTCATGCCGCTGACGATATCATTGGAGCTCTCTTTAATCTATATTCTCAACCCCCCATGGGCTATGGTTTTCCTTAGGGAGGGGCCAGCACCTCCTTCAATTTTCCCCTTCCCAGTAGCACGTATCTAGGATACGGCATGCCTCCTCTTTTTCCCCAACCTCTTTTTTACCACACTGCTACCCAAACTCCTTATTATCCATACCCACAGCCTAGTGCTCCAGCTCCTCCAGCATTAACACCTCCTCCTCCCTTGCCTTCTCAACCCCTATCCTCCCTTGCCTTCTCAACCCCCACAACAGCAACCACCGCCCCCTTCGGGGCAGGTGTATGCACAGCAGGGCACAACCAATCCTCCTCCCTCAAAAAGGAAGAGGAAAGGCACTCAAAATCAAGTTGCCCTTGGTAATCCTGGACCTAATCAAGGTAATGCTCCTAACACTACAAACCAGAAACAAGGCACTCAACCCATGCAAAATATGCCTCTTCATATGAGAAATACCTATTCTTGTTGTGGTGTTTATGGTCATTATACGCATGATTGTCCTCTTCTGCCATAGATGCGACAACTATGGGAGTCTCAAGATACATTGAGAGGGCAGCAAGTTGTCCCTTCCATTCCTCCCAGTCCTGCTCCTCGTCAACCGGTTGTGCTTATGGATCCTTTCCCTCAACAAGGATTTGTGGCTACCCAACAACCTGAACGTCAGGTGGCCACTCAACCTTTTCCATCTGGTTCCCCCAATTACCAGATTCTCATGATGTCGTCTGATCAGCCTTCTGAACCGTCTTCTACTGGCCCTTCACCTTCAGATGATACTCATGAACACCTTTATCCTCCTGGAACAGTTCCTCCACACCTTAGCCATCTTGTAGCCATCCTGCCTGGTCATTACCCCTCCGGTTAGATACCGTTCCCAGCTCCCCCACTAGGAGTGTACACAGTACCTGTTATGGCCACCCTCTCTCTTATTAACCTAACCCTTGGGATTCCCATCTGGTACCTCGATCCTCCAGACGCTATCTTGCCTGGTCATCCCAAATATTATCTTTCTTTGACCCTATTTCAATCGGTCCCCATGACTTCTCCTACTACAATAGTGCCTCATCTGCCCAACATGAACCATCTCCCGTTGTGACTACTTCAACTAAGAAGGGCAAAGCTCACAAGGGGGGATCAAAGGAAAAGCCTGCCTCGACAAACCCTGCCCCTTCTCAGCCTCGAAAGTGCACCATCTAGTGTGCTTTGTGTGATGTTGTCTGCCACAACACCCATACTTGTCCGGAGTTGCCTCACCTTATGTCCATGGTCAATGAGATGTTTCTAGAATCTGATATCCCAGAGGTATATGTCACTATACCCGAATCAATCCTGAAACTCAAACCATTGCGCACAAATAACCCTTGTGCTTTGTGTTATTTCCATGGCCACTACACTCACCTCTGTCCTCACCTCGAATAGTATCGTTCCTCTTTAGAATCCTTACACCAATTCGAGGCCAGGCAATGAGTCCACCGCTCCCTTATTTCTTCATATTGCTTCGAAAACACCAGAGGACACAAATGATACCATTGGCATTCCCCCTTATGATGTCAAGATAATGGAGCCTTGGTCCTCCATCTGCTATCTAGCATCATCCATGAGACCCTCGATGGAAGTCCCCTTAAAGACTCTCCTTGATGTTTCACCTGACCTCCCTTCAGCGATCACCCTGGGCTCAACATTGGTAGATCCTTTATCTAATTACTCTTCTGTCACCACTTGTGACGATGCATATGTGAACCTATCTTCTCATGATGATGAGTCAGGTAGATTTGCCACGTCAGATGGTATTTCTTCCATCAATCACCCCATCCTCTATTATGATGACGACATTGTGGAAGTAGTCACCACCCTTGACTTTATCTATCCCCCCTTACATCGAACCGATACATCCGAATCACAAATACATTGTGGCCATTACATGGACACATAATGTTGGGGTAAGGGGACACTCATAGTTGTGAATCCAGGAGAAGAAATTCTCCACAAATTTTCTATTGTATCTGGTTGTGTCAACTTTAGTACCATTATTCTTCTACATTTAGAATAACTTTTAGAGTCCCATATCAGTTCAGATCACTCTAGGGCTGATACCCCTCATCATTCCTTCATATTACATAAACAACCTAGTCCTTTCGACATTGTTGTTGACCAACCTATGAATTTTCTGGGAGAGCACCAGTTCATTATCCCACAATCCTCTCTTTGGGATAATGACACCATGTGTGCTAAAATGGAAACCTAAAGTCCATTTGATTCATGTATGAAGTACCAAAAGATATTGGTAATCACCCATTCCCTTTCTCAAACTGCATAACCATAATGAAAACAAATGGCGAACCACATCATTAAAATGTGTTTAGATTCCCCTTTTTCTAAATACATTTTGGGCATGACCACAACATGCTTGGGGGAACCTATGCCCCTCAACGATAAAAATCCCAGATCCCAGCCAAAAACAGCATTAAAACACCCTTTCTCTGATAGGTCGCACTTTCCATGTCATTTCCTAGGATAGCTCTGGGCACCTAAACTGAACTTTCAACCCAATGAAATGAAAGAGTATGATTCGGCATATTACCTACAACTGATGTATCTCAAATTCCAATGGTTGGTTTTTCTGCTATGACCACTGCAAGATTTAGGGCCTCCTCTCCCCACTTCATTCACCACAACTCCACTTAAAAATGAGTGAATTTGGAAGGAAAATTACTTATTAAAAGAAAACCCCTGATTTTTCTTTTGCCTGTTGCGGCCAAACCATAGCTCAGTTTGACGAACCATTTATACCATTGGAAAGATCTCACCAAACCCTCAAAAGGGTATCTATTAGTTTTTCATAACTTGATACTTCACCAGGAAAGATTTCATCCATGAAGTGTCACTTCACCCTTCCTCAAAATCGAATTTCTTCACTTGCAACACTCGTATTGGGGACACAACTTTGCCTCGATACTGGTCCATTCTTGTGTCAAATTTCATCATGAGTTACCATCTTGTACTCATATTTTTATGGTCCCCATTGGAACTTTTCTGCATGGCAGCACCATCGATTCACCCTTGTTTATAGCATCTAAGTTGAGTCATCATTCCATCCATGGAGTCTATCCCGAGTCCCTTTGAATCCCTCTATAGTCCTCCATCCTTCATTGCTTGGTTCCTCTCTTGTGTCGCACATTATGGCCTTCAGTCCCACTGTCCCTTATCCCTCATGATATTATGTCAGTCGCTGCCATGTCATCCATGCCCTTTATTCTCTAACAAGGGAAGTTGTCCATTCGCTTTTCAGTCACCCCCATTTCATCATCATCATTGGTGTCGGTCTGTTAGTTGCTCCACTATTTTCTCTTGTGCCTTCATTGAGGATCCCTTATTGCCTCACCTATGTTGGACCTCCTTCTGTCAACATCAGCTCATTCATTTTGGAAGATAGGTCTAGAGGGCGGTGTACCTTGGTTCCAGCTTTCGGTCTTTTTCGGTGCCTCGGATCAGGCAAAGGTACTCCTCATTGCCCTTTGACTTGATTGTTTCTCAACTCCAGCTCCTTTCAGCATGATCGAGATCCATATACTTGATGGTTTAGTGATGCAATAGCTGACATCAGTGATTCCCAAGTGTATGTGAGATGTATCAGCCCTCATGTGGGGGTGGCCCTATAGGTAGCCTCCCACATACTCATGATGATTCTCTGTTACGAAATTTCTTCAAGGCATCCTCTCCATACATTTGATGATGTTAAATTTTCCACGCCAGGTAAAGATGTTTAAGCTAATATATCACAATCTTTTCAGCCCTTCTTTTTCATGTACATCCTGCTTGCATTTATATCTCCTATACTCGGATATCATTTTACAAGTCCTGGATATTATCCTAGGCACAATATGTATGTGAGATTCATTATTGTGTTGTTTATCTGGCTCATGTTTATGCCAACATGTGTTATATTGGCTAGTCCCATGGTTTTCCAGATGCCTTATTGTTTGTACTTTTCCTCGGCGGGCATAGGTATGCCTCCCCTACCACGTATAGCACACGTACTCATAGCCTAGTGATCGTGTTCACATTGTTCATCTCACTTCCTCCCGGGGAGTGGGGAAATACATTTCTTTGGTCCACTCACATTTCTTCTTGACTTTCCTTCCATCTCTGTGATTGAGCCCTTACAACGTACTTCGCTCATACGATTAGCTCCTTAATGCTTCCGGAGGTCAGAAAATCTCAAGACACCATTTTTTGGTCATCTAACCCATTATCATTGATAATTTGTGCATAAGATGTAAGTATTCTATTCTACCCTGGAAAATTTCTTTCACTACAGCATAATTTCTAGTAAACCACCTTTATTAAGTTGTTTATGGTCTAAACAGGAAACCCCATGAGGAAATATTAAATAAATATACATTTGTTTGATTTTCCTCAAGGAATAATTAGTTAAACAGTAGTTTAATATTTCTGGTTATATTTAACCCAAGACAGGGGAATTAATTAGATAAATCATTATTTATCTTATTATTTTCTAAGAATAATTGTTCAAATATTATTTAAATAATATTCTTTGTTAAATATGACTAATTCACCCTTAAATTATTAAATAAATCATTATTTATTTGATTACTCAACCACATCCTTAAAATGATAAATAAATCATTTATTTATTTACTATTTACAAATAAAGGGATTTGACCCAAGTCAAATTCATTTTCCCTCCAACAAATATAATAAAATATTCCATAAAAGTTGGATCTTGATTTGGTTAATAATATTTTAACTATGCACCAATATCTAGACTAACTCAATATTTTGTTATAAATAAAAGGGTTTTCCCATTCATTTTCCACCTTTTGTTGCCTAAATATCACTCTGGATCTAAAATTTTCGTCTGGCTTTCGATCCACCATCATAGCCATATTTTTCCATTTTTTTCTGGTTTTTCTAGACCATCAAGAGAGAGGAATTCTAGATTTGAAGTGTTGAGATCTTACAAGAACCCATCCCATTGAGGAGAACAGGGAACACCCTCTTTTGTTTTCCTCCCAGGTGCCATTAATACAAAATTCATTTCATATATTCTTGTCCTGTCTATTGGATTCATGGAGTAAATCTTGTTTTTTTTACTACGTCTTCTAATGCATAAATCTAGATTTTTGCAGCATTTATCTTGATCACCTAACTGTAGATCTGAAGATATTAGCAGTAATTTCTGTTGTTATGGCTATTTTTTATGCACAGCTAAAGTGGTCTATTTTTGTACGCTTGGAATTAATATTCATACTAACAGCAGTGTTTGGGTCGAACGCGTTCTCATAAAGAATTTCACCCCTCCATCTCTCTCGAACCTCATGCTTTAGGGGGCATCTGTTACAAAGCATTTTGTCACCATCCCTGCAATCCCTCACCCCACATATTGGAGGGTCATTCCCATGACTTGTGAGCAGTGTCATACTTTGAAAACACCTTCTTTTAATCCTTCTACATAAGGACATCAATTCTCCTTTTGGACATTTCCTCAAAAAAGCACACAAAGCCTATGTTTTGGCCTTAGCACAGGTAGCCAGTTCACCCCTCGTGCTAATGTGGAATATTTTCATTAGAACCCATGCCACCTGGTGCTCTATCTCAGTGCAGTGCCCACGCCAAGCTGTTTTAGGAATTTTTTTTAACAAATAGGGGTGGAAGTTTCCTTCTAACCACCTCAGGGATGAGTCACTAGAAGTGGTTAAGTTGATCAGCCACGGATCTCCCTCTTTAGGCAATGGTTTCCACCTCCCATGGAGCACTCCTTGAAGATAGGTCTCCCTTCCATAATTATAGGGATCCTAACCTCTCCCTCTCCCTCTATAAAAATAGGCCTTCTCCATTTATGAAAGCTAGTTGAACTTGGAGAAGAATACTATAGCTGAGTAATTGCTATTGAGAAGGTAGAACTAAGGAGAACTTCGTAGAGAGAGTCCTGTCTGAATTCCCAATGAGCCTTTGTGAGATGTGCTCTTCTTGAACCCTGTTGGAAGAGATCGCAACGTCGAAGCTTGGTTGTACTCTTCCTTTCATTTAGTAATATACTCGACTATGGTGTTGGTTCCATCATTGTGTTATGTTGGTTATTTAATGCAATTGATTTCTTCCTCTTCGACTGAATAATAGTTAGGAATGTGAATTAGTATGTTGTATATTTTCCTTGTTTCTTTTGTGTGTACAGGTGTCCAAGCGTGAAAGCGAGTGGGTCGTGATCTGTCAAACCAAGAGTGAGAGGAAGCCACTCTTTTTTGACAACAACAACATAGGACATTTGGTAAGTCATCTATCGAATCTCCATCCATTCGTTAACTAGGAGTCAATATTATAGCTCATTTTGTTTGTGGGTAGACCCACCCTAGGGCTAATGGGATCGCCTCTGTCCGTAAAGGGGATTTACCTCACCAAAACTAATACACCTACCCAAGGTTTTAGGATACAAAACCAATCCGGATTTATGTACTTATTATTATCATTACCTGCCATTGAAATACCTTTAAATTCAAAAATTCCAACAAGTCACTTCTTTTTCCCAAAGAAAGAAGTAAATCACTCAAGTTTTCCCTAACACTTCTTATTCCCAAAGAAAGAAACACTCAGTCAAGTTCTCCCTAAATTAGATAAATACTTTCTGTCTCTGTTGCATGGATTAAAACAATCAAAATATTTCAAAAAATGGCATGACAACAGGATACACGAACAACATGGGAAAATGTGGAATTCATGCATGATATTACATATTGAGAAAAAATATCTCAAATCCTAAACCTAATCTTTCGTCATTGGTTACCTTATAGTCGAGGAGAAAAACAAATATGTTTCATAGGTCGATGCTCCTATTGCTCTATGCCTGACTTCTGTGTCTCCCTTTCCTTTCCTTTCATAGGACCAAAATGACAATCGAAAGTTTATTTTTCACAATGATAGAAAACGCAATATCTAATAATAATATAGAAAAATGATTAAAATAAATTAAATACAAACAAAGTACCTTAAGGGAATACTGATGTTGACATTATTTGATCATGTGTGTTTCCTGCCTAGACAATGATGGTGTTTGTCGAGTCAAGGGGGTTATCGATATGTTTCCAGTTTGACCGTATGGAATATGATTGATGCTAGAGTAATTGTAGTTTCTTTGATACATGACAAAATCTCAATAATGGCACTTGAAAAATTTTCAAAGGAAATTTTGCTGCCCTAAGAAAATCATATTGACTACTCTCTCAGTTGATGCTCTAAAATTACGACCCCTTGAGATTAACAGTAACTTGGAAATGCCTTTCAATAAAATATTTCTTTTGACATTCAGCTTCATAAATTTCTTAAAATTATGTCCACTACTTGAGGCAAAATATGTTTCTATATTGTTAATATCTCATCTAATTCAGGCAATATTTTAACAATAGTTTCATCATGATGGCACATCATACTCTCAGTAGAACAATAACTATTTCCTTAGAAATAGTAGATGAATATCTCTCCATGATATGATCCAAGGATAGTTATGTTATTTGGGTCTTCACCCTCGGATATCATTCACCTCAAAAGGGTAAAAACGATTGTCTCTTCTCCCTTATTTGCGTGGATGGGTTCTCAAGTTTCTGGATATTAATGGGACCAAAAGTACAAAGGTTACATCATAAATAAAAGGGCTTTGTTCCTTTCCCCTATGACCAGTTTTTTATTTGGCTGAAGATAAAGATAAATGGGCAAGAAATGTTCTCTCATGCATATTTTTACAACAAGTGATTGGAAATAAATGTTGTTATGTTCAACCAGTATTTTCTTCTAGCCATTGAAGTTATAGTTCTGCCACCACCTGAATCAAGGAAATATCTAGGGCTAGGCCAAGAATACCGTGATAGGATACAAAGAGTTCAGAGACAAATTTAGCTGAAAACCTTTACAATTTAGGGAAACCGTAATAAACTGTGGAGACTCACATAGATTCTCTTATATGTTGCATTCATTTTCATGATGAATAAGTACATCACCATCCATTTCCTTATTGTCTTGCTTGTAGAATTTTAGAAAGAAATGTCGAAGAAAAATAATAATCTGGTTCAAGGGGTATCTAGTGCACGGATCATGAATTCAATACAAATTGAGGTTGTTTTCAATACAAAATTTTGTTGACACTATGTGCTGGGGATTGAAGCCTAGGTGGTGGTGGCACACCAACAACACCACCTTGGAAGCCCAGAAACCCAGAGTTCAATTATGCATAAAATGAAATTTTTATAAATAAAAAAATTGTACTGTTTAAATTAATACCAAAACGTGATCACTAAATGTCATTAGCAGTGACATAATAAATACATGACTTGTATTCTTGCTTTATAATAAACAATATCCATAATTTGAAGAATCTCCATGTCACATTACATTTTTATTGCAAAATGTTTGGTCAACGTATTTGGAAAATAGTCAAAACACCTCAATTAGGACTCTAAATTATAAATAGAAGAACAAAATGAGGAGTATATACTAGCACATTCTAAACAACACATCATAGCCATAAATAATTGTTGATGAAAAGGTTTTACAAAAAAATTAAATTTTTAAGGAAAAACATCTTGTAGATCAATGTTTACTCTTTGGTGACCTTGTTTCTCTCAAGTCATATAACTAGGATCTAATTTATACAATGTTTCAAATATAATTTACTTTAATATGCATATCTCACCTTTCCCATCCTAATATTTGCTGCTAAAATATTTTTCTTAGTTTTTTCTTCAACATTGTTGCAAAATGTATTTCTCTCTTCTAATTTATTTTTTGCCTTGTTAAATTTAGAATTTATATAATTGGAAGATAGTTGTTCCATGATGATTTTGGAATTGAGTTAAGATTTGTAAACAGTAGTTTAAATATTTTCTCAAATCCTATTTTTAATTTTATACTTAATTGGATCTAAATTTAACTACATATATCTAATTTAAATGAATGAAGTGTGTAATAAAGATTATAGTTTTGTGGGTATTTCAAAATACAATGTCTCAAATTTCAAGTTATAATTTGGTATCACAATCTATATGGGCTTGAATCCATCAAAGGAGGGCATAGAAACATGGAAGAGATATGGGATTTTATTGAGAGTTTATCTCTACTATGAACTTTATTATTTTCCTGAATATATTTGATATCGGAGTGTGTGGAAGTTGTATGTGTCATCTAAGAGAGGAGTCAACAGAGAATATTGTGAAACAGTACCTGTCGTTTTGGGGTGCAACAACATCTCAAAAAAGGGCTCCTCCTCTACATAGGGAACTATGACTGAGAATGTGGAACTATCTTATCCATTGATGATAATTTTTGTACCTGTTTATTTTCATTAGAAGGTCACCAAAGTTCTTCTCATGGAAGCCTTTGTTTGCAAGTCACTTTGTTAGCTTAATGTGGAGCGTGAGTTTTAGCCACGGTAATGGAAAAGGATGTGGCTAAAATCAATTTTCTGCTCAATGCCACCATCAATTATGTTCAAGGTTTTTTCTCAAATTAGAAAATAAAATTTTGACGTTTATTTTTTGGCGGTGCTTTTTTGACATGAAATTTTATCATCTGCTACTCTTTTCCACCAGAAGGCCAAAGAGAGGAGACACAATCCCACTGTTGCTTTTCATCACTATATACAATGTGCTAGTGTGCTTGCCATGTGACTTGAAAAGACTACATACGGATTAACTCACTATGATCACACTCATTCTATCCATTTTTTGTTTTTAGGAGAAGACATGGAGTGCTTGAGAAAGAGGAGACTAATATAAATACTTTCTCTATCAATATCTGGGAAACACGAGCAAAAGTGAGGAACATCTATTTGTTCCAAAATCAATCGTCTGATGCTATAAATTAACTAAAACACAATTAATCCTTCAATAACTCTATTAGTATGGATTTTGTTTTCTTGTATATTAGAATCCTCGATAGAGCTATAAAATGGGTTTTATAGACTGATCTCATTTTTTTCATGCTTCAATTTTTTCATGCATTATGATTTAATTTGTGCATGTGTTTCGCAGTATAGGTTGTAGAGCTTGTTTTCTTTGCTTAAGGGCTATGTGCAATTAATATGAAAATATACCATCGATATATTAATCTAGAGAATGTTTTTTTTATCAATATGAACCTACACAATTAATACAAAAGTTGTTTTATCTGATTCAAAGCCACGTGAGAAGGATAATGGTGATATTTTAAATCCTTGGAAAAGGTGAAAGTAATTACGTCGTAAGGCGTCATTATTTGAAAAAAACTCTCGTACCTACCCATGTGTACTATTACTGACCATCAGATGCTTTGTTATATGATTGAAGAATGCTCAGCCATAGATAAAGAACAATTAAAAAATTAAAACATAACTAAAAACCTTAATATGCAATATCCAACATTAATTGTCCAGAGTCATCCTCCTTCCTAGGCTAATAGCCACATTTACTGTAGAGAAGGGGAAACTAGAAGAATGAGAAATCCTTTGTTGCAGTATAGAAGCTTTGATGGACATGGGGAGGGAGACCTGCAGCCACAGCGGGAACAACCGGCAAGCTTCGTAGTTATTAGCTAGCTGCTGGTAGTTTTCATATTTTCTTTTAAATCTCTTTCTTTAATTCATTTCTCATATATATGTTCTATTGTTTATTTGTTCCAGTGAAGAACTGAAGAAGGTTGTTGCGTCTGAGTGTTACTGAGTGCTGAGGACTTCCACTGAAGTCAGAGAAGTAAAGTGATGTTCCGTTTGGTTGCAATTGCTGGGCTACTATCGGAAGGTTTCAAGTTGCCTGTCAGAGTAAGGTTTCTTTTTGAACTCCCTGCTTTCCTTTCTAATGCTTCATAATTGTTAGCTAGTTCAAGTATCCATTCAATGATGGTTTTCGCACGAGATGCAAAAGGGGGGCACTGAGTTGCAGTAGGAAAGTGATCCCTTATCTGAGGGATGTGTTCCTGTATTGGATCTCATGATTACTACCACATTTCAACCTAAAACAAATATGGGCAGATGGGTAGTGGTTCCTTTTCCTTAGTAGCCTCTTAGCTGTGGTATCAACACTAGATGCCTATGGATGGCTGGAAAATTTCCCATAATTATAACTCTCCCCTGGAGATCTTCCCCTATGGATATTATGGTGCAATTTCTTAGGAATCAAAGGCTTCTTCAGCCTGAAGGAATTGGCCAGTACTCCGGAACTCTCTTCTCCTATGGAGATTGTGGTGCAATTTCTTAGGAATCAGAGGGTTCTTTAGCTTGATGGAACTGGCCAGTACTCCACAACTCTTTCCCATGCCTTAGACACTAAAAAAGCTTTAATACTCAATTTTACCTGGTATTTACGGTTTCTTTGCCTTCAGATTCAATGTCACTCAATATTTTATATCAAGTATATCATGTAATATTACATGAAAATTTGTAGTTGGTAGTCACATACAAAATTCTCTATCACACTCAACTAAATCCCTGGGTTGCAAATCTTCATCTGCATATTTATAGGTTGTCAAGTTCAAGTCGTAGCTTGCAAGTTGTAGTCTCTAGACCTTTTTAGTGTATTTAAGTATGATTGAGAAAATGTATTTTCCACAGCATAGCATGCACGATATCCTCATCAAAATGTCTGGAAGATATCACTAGGCAAAATTTTCCATTTTCACATCAAGAAAATGATCAGATGTCTCTTCTATATTTATACTTGAGACAGAAAATTGTATTAGCTTTCATTTGGTAGTAAATTATTCATAAAGATAGAAGTTCTATGTACTCAATTTTACCCGATATTTACAATTTCTTTTCCTTTAGTTTCAATGTCACTCAATATTGTATATCGAGTACATTATGTAAGATTACATGAAAATTATGTAGTTGGTAGTCACATACAAAATGCTCTATTACACTACCCTAAATCCCTAGGTTGATAATCTTCATCTCCATATATATAGCTTGTTAGGTCCAAGTCATAGCTTGCAAGTTGTAGTATCTATACCTTTTTAGTGCATTTAAGTATGACTGAGAAGATGTATTTACCACTTCACAACATGCACGGTATCTTCCACAAAAGTTCTAGAAGATATCACTGGGAAACATTTTCCATTTTCACATAAACAAAATGATCAGATGTCTCTTCTAAATTTATAGTTGAGACATAAATTTGTATTAGCTTTCATTTGATAGTAAATTATTCACAAAAATAGAAGTTCTATGTACTTAATTTTACTCGGTATTTACAGTTTCTTTTCCTTTAGATTCAATGTCACTCAATATTGTATATCAAGTACATTATGTAAAATTACATGAAAATTATGCAGTTGGTAGCCACATACAAAATTCCCTATCGCACTCAACTAAATCCCTAGGTTGCAAATCTTCATATGTGTATCTATAGGTTGTCAGGTCCAAGTCGTAGCTTTCAAGTTGTAGTCTCTAGAACTTTTTAGTGAATTTAAGTATGATTAAGAAGATGTATTTCCCACTGCACAGCATGCATGGTATCTACCACAAAAGTTCTGGAAGATATTTCTGGGCAACATTTTCCATTTTCACATCAAGAAAATGATCAAATGTGTCTTCTAAATTTATAGTTCAGACATAAATTTGTATTAGGTTTCATTTGGTAGTAAATTATTCACAAAAACAGAGGTTCTATGTACTTAATTTTACCCGATATTTAAAGTTTCTTTGCCTTCAGATTCAATGTCACTCAATATTGTATATCAAGTACATTATGGAAGATTACATGAAAATTATGCAGTTGTTAGTCACATAAAAAATGATCTATCACACTCAACTAAATGCCTGGGTTGCAAATCTTCATCTGCATATGTATAGGTTGTCAGGTCGAAGTCGTATCTTGCAAGTTGTAGTCTCTAGACCTTTTTAGTGCATTTAAGTATCATTGAGAAGATGTATTTCCCACTGCACAACATGCACGGTATCTTCCATAAAAGGTCTGGAAGATATCAATGGGAAACATTTTCCATTTTCACATCAAGAGAATGATCATATGTCTCTTCTAAATTTATAGTTGAGACAAAAATTTGTATTAGCTTTCATTTGGTAGTAAATTATTCACAGAAATAGACCATGATGGAAAATCGTCCCTCGGGCTTTTTCCCCTTTCCGAATCCAAAAACTCATTATTGCAAGCACCTTACTACATACTCTACCCCATTTTTTTTGTGGTAAACATAACTATTTGAATAACATGTTTGCGCATTGGAAAACTTTCAAAACTAGAGTGACTTCTCCAAAAACTTCATTGAGTTGCAGTAGGAAATTGATCCCTAAATTAGAAAAAAAGTAGATTGGGTGAAGCTTTTCATGTGATGTTTGGTCGAATTCCTACATAAATTACTAAGAATGAATAATTTTGAATTTCGCTTATCAAGCTCTATGCACATCCTCCTTTTGGGCATCTGGTTTTTCCTTATTTGGATATTTCTGTTCATAACATGATGCCTTTGATTTCGATATTTCTATTCAGATTTGTATCTCCAATTCCTTTTGTTCATCTGGGTTGAAAAAGACATAGGTCATGTTGTTCTCATTAAAGTGAAGCTTCAACATTGCATAGGAAGAATAATTGAGAAGCCCCATTTGTTCTTTTGCCCCTTTCCGAATCCAAAAACTCATTATTGCAAGAACCTTACTACATACTCTGACCCATTGCTGTTGTGGTAAACAGATGGCTTCCAAATTTCTCATAATTCTAACTCTTCCCCGAAGATCTTCCCCTATGGAGATTGTGGTGCAATGGTATTTTAAAAGCCTGAATTGAAATGCCTTATTTAGTGGCTACCTATCCTGTCTCTCGGGATGTTGGGAGGGGATTCCACACTATGTTATTTTGACCCCTGTAATTCTTGTTTGGGATTAGCTTGTACCATTGAGCTCGGTGAAATATTATCATGTTTCCCTACCGCACCCAAAGGTTTTCGTAGGCATATGGCAATACCATTATCCAAATGGGCAGAGACCATGATGGAACAGTGTCCCTCAGGCTTCTGCCCCTTTCCAAATCCAAAAACCCATTATTGAAAGCACCTTAATACATACTGTGGCCCATTTTTGTTATGGTAAAAATAACCATTTGTTTGAATAAAGTGTTTGGGCATTGGCAAAACTGCAAAACTAGAGTGAATTCTCCAAAAACTTCACTGAGTTGTAGTAGGAAAGTGATCCCTTAACTGAGGGATGTGTTCTTGTATTGGATCTCATGAGTATTACCATTGCAACCTAAAAAAAATATGGGCAGTAGTTCCTTTTCCTTGGTAGCCTCTTGGTTGTGGTATCTGCACTAGATGCCTATGGATGGCTACAAAATTTCTCATAATTCTAGCTCTCCCTCGGAGATCTTCCCCTTAAGAGATTGTGGTGAAATGGTATTTTAAAAGCCTAAATTCAAATGCCTTATTTAGTGGTTGGTTTTCCTCTCTCTAGGGATGTTGGGAGGGGATTCCACACTTTGGTTGTTCTTTCCCTTGTCATGCAATTCAGTTGCAGGAAAATAAATTTAGATAAGTCTCTGTATTTATTTTTCAATTTGATGTTCTAAAGTTGTAAATGTATCTATATTACTATCTATTTGAATATTACATGTTTTGTATGGTTATCTTGTGATTATTTCGATATAATGGCTTAATAAACAGGGTTACTAAGGAATTATTTCTAAAGATGCCACTTGGTTGCTAGCACGTGTCACAGTTAAAATGTTAAGTTTTATAAGAAAAATTGACATGATATAGTTTTCACAAAACATTTGAAGCTAAACCTTAAAATGCTAACTCATGTTATTTTGACCCCTGCAATTCTTGTTTGGGATTAGCTTGTACCCTTGAGCTGGGTGAAATATTATAATATTTCTCTACCTCACCCAAAGGTTGTCGTGGCCATATGGCAATACCATTATTCAAATGCGCATAGACCATGATGTAACATTGCCCCTCGAGCTTTTTCCCCTTTCCGAATCCAAAAACTCATTATTGCAAGCTCCTTACTACATACTCTGCCCCATTTTTGTTATGTTAAACATAACCATTTCATTGAATAATGTGTTTGGGCATTGGAAAAATTGAAAAACTAGAGTGAATTCTCCAAAAACATCACTGAGTTGCAGTAGGGAAGTGATCCCTAAATTAGAAAAAAAGTTGATTGGGCGAGGCTTTGCATGTGATGTTTAGTCAAATTCCTACATAACTTACTATGAATGAAGCAGTTTGAATGCCCCTTATCAAGCTCTATGCACATCCTCCTTTTGGGCATATGGGTTTTCCTTGTTTGGATATTTATGTTCATAACATGATGTCTTTGATTTGAATATTTCTGTTCAGATTTGTATGTCCAATTCCTTTTGGGCATCTGGGTTGAAAAAGACACAGTTCATGTTGTTCCCCTGAAAGTGAAGCTTCAAAATTGCATAGGAAGAATAATTTAGAAGCCCCATTTGTGCTTTTTCCCCTTTCCGAATCCAAAAAATCATTATTTCAAATACCTTACTACATACTCTGGCCCATTGTTGTTGTGGTAAACATAACCATTTCTTTGAATAACATCTTTGGGCATTGGAAAAATTGCAAAACTATAGTGACTTCTCCAAAAACTTGACTGAGTTCTAGTAGGAAAGTGATCCCTTAACTGAGAGATGTGTTCCTGTATTGGCTCTCATGAGTATTACCATATTTCAACCTTAAACAAATATGGGTAGTGGTTCCTTTGCCTTGGTAGCCTCTTTGTTGTGGTATCTACATTGGATGCCTATGGATGGCTCCAAAATTTCTCATAATTATAGCTCTCCCCTGGATATCTTCCCCTATGGAGATTGTGGTGCAATGGTATTTTAAAAGCATGAATTCAAATGCCTTACTTAGTGGCTACCTATCATGTCTCTGGGGATGTTAGGAGAGGATGCCACACTTTGATTGTTATTTGCATTGTCATGAAATTTAGTTCCAGGAAAATAAATTTAGATAAGTCTTTGTATTTGTTTTCCAATTTGATGTTCTAAAGTTTTAAATGTATTTATACATATGCCACTTGGTTGCTAAATCCTTGGGTTGCAAATCTTCATTTTCATATCTATAGGTTGTTAGATCCAAGTCGTAGCTTGCAAGTTGTAGTCTCTAGACCTTTTTAGTGCATTTAAGTATGATTGAGAAGATGCATTTCCCACTGCACAACATGCACAGTATCTTCCACAAAAGGTCTGGAGGATATCACTGGGCAACATTTTCCATTTTCACATCAAGAAAATGATCAGATGTCTCTTCTAAACTTATAGTTGAGACAAAAAAATTTATTAGCTTTCATTATGTAGTAAATAATTCACAAAAAATAAAAGTTCTATTTTCTTCCTCCATAATTTGAGGATCAAGTTATATGGGAAATTTTAGTAAATATTCTTATGCAGTTGCAATTTTTTACAGTCACTAAGGAAATTGCATATTCCCTATTTCTCTCATGATGTAGCAGAATGATACATTTTTCTCCCAAGAATAGAAAATTATGCATATGCCTATGGATGGCTACAAAATTTATCATAATTCTAGCTCTCCCCCAGGATCTTCCCCTATGGAGATTTTTGTGCAATGGTATTTTAAAAACCTGAATTCAAATTCCTTATTTAGTGGCTACCTGTCCTGTCTCTGGGGATGTTGGGAGGGGATGCCAAACTATGTTATTTTTACCCCTGCAATTCTTGTTTGGGATTAGCTTGTACCCTTGATCTGGGTGAAATATTATAATGTTTCTCTACCTCACACAAAGGCTGTCGTGGGCATATGGAAATACCATTATCCAAATGGGCATAGACCATGATGGAACATTGTCCCTCGGGCTTGTTCCCCTTTCTAAATCCAAAAAATCATTATTTCAAGCACCTTACTACATACTCTGGCCCATTGTTGTTGTGGTAAACATAATCATTTGTTTGACTAACATGTTTGGGCATTGAAAAAATTGCAAAACAAGAGTGACTTCTCTAAAAACTTCACTCAGTTGTAGTAGGAAAGTGATCCCTTAAATGAGGGATGTGTTCTTGTATTGGCTCTCATGATTATTACCATGTTGCAACCTAAAAGAAATATGGGCAGTGGTTCCTTTTCCTTGGTAGCCTCTTGGCTATGGTATTTGCACTGGATGCCTATGGATGGCTGCAAAATTTCTCATAATTCTAGCTCTCCCCCGAAGATCTTACCCTATGAAGATTGTGGTGCAATGGTATTTTAAAATCCTGAATTCAAATGCCTTATTTAGTCACTACCTGTCCTGTCTCTGGGGATGTTGGGAGGGGATGCCACACTTTGATTGTCCTTTTCCTTTTCATGCAATTCAGTTGCAGGAAAATCAATTTAGATACGTCTCTGTATTTATTTTTCAATTTGAAGTTTTAAAGTTGTAAATGTATCTATATTATTGTCTATTTGAATATTACATGTTTTGTATGGTTATCTCATGATGATTTCTATATAATGGCTTAATAAAATGGGTTATTGAGGAATTATTTCTAAATATGCCACTTGGTTGCTGATAGGTGTCACAGTTAAAATGTTAACTTTTCTAAGAAAATTTAACATGATATAGTTTTCACAAAACATTTGAAGCTAAACCTTACAATTCTAACTCATGTTATTTTGACCCCTACAATTCTTGTTTGGTGGAAAAATTGCAAAACTAGAGTGACTTCTCCAAAAAATTCACTGAGTTGCAGTAGGAAAGTGATCCCTTAACTAAGGGATGTGTTCTTGTATTATCTCTCACGAGTATTACCATGTTGCAATCTAAAACAAATATGGGCAGTAGTTCCTTTGCCTTGTTAGCCTCTTGGTTGTGGTATCTGCACTAGATGCCTATGGATGGCTACAAAATTTCTCATAATTCTAGCTCTCGCCCAGAGATCTTCCCCTATGGGGATTTTGGTGAAATCATATTTTAAAAGCCTGAATTCAAATGCCTTATTTAGTGGATACCCGTCTTGTCTCTGGGGATGTTGGGAGGGGATGTCACACTTTGACTGTTCTTTACCTTGTCATACAATTAAGTTGTAGGAAAATCAATTTAGATAAGTCTCTCTATTTGTTTTTCAATTTTATGTTCTAAAGTTGTAAATGTATCTATATTATTGTCTATTTGAATAGTACATGTTTTGTATGGTTATCTCCTGATGATTTCTATATAATGGCTTAATAAACTGGGTTATTGAGGAAGTATTTCTAAATATGCCACTTGGTTGCTGACAGGTGTCATAGTTAAAATGTTAAGTTTTCTATGAAAATTTGACATGATATAGTTTTCACAGAACATCTTAAGCTAAAACTTAAAATTCTAACTCATGTTATTTTGACACCTGTAATTCTTGTTTGGGATTAGCTTGTACCCTTGAGCTGGGTGAAATGTTATAATTTTTCTCTACCTCACCCAAAGGCTGTCGTGGGCATATGGAAATACCATTAAAAAAATGGGCATAGACCATGATGGAACACTATCCCTCAGGATTTTTCCCTTTTCTGAATCTAAAAACTCATTATTGCAAGCACCTTACTACATACTCTGCCCCATTGTTGTTGTGGTAAACATAACCATTTCTTTGAATAATGTGTTTGGGCATTGGCAAAATTGAAAAACTAGAGTGACTTCTCCAAAAACTTCACTAAGTTGCAGTAGGAAAGTGATCCATAAATTAGAAAAATATTAGATTGGGCAAAGCTTTGCATGTGATTTTTGGTCGAATTTCTACATAACCTACTATGAATGAAGCATTTTGAATGCACCTTATCTATCTCTGTGCACATCCTCCTTTTGTTAAACTGGGTTTTACTTTTTTCAGATATTTATGTTCATAACATGATGTCTTTGATTTGGATATTTATATTCAAATTTTCATCTCCAATTCCTTTGGGGCATCTGCGTTGACAAAGACATATGTCATGTTGTTCCTGTCAAAGTGAAGCTTCAACATTTTATAGGAAAAATAATTCAGAAGCCCCATTTGTACTTTTTCCCCTTTCTGAATCCAAAAACTCATTATTGCAAGCACCTTACTACATACTTTCGCCCATTTTTGTTGTGGTAAACATAACCATTTCTTTGAATAACGTGTTTGGGAAATGGAAAATTTTCAAAACTATAGTGACTTCTCAAAAAAATTCACTGAGTAACAGTAGGAAAGTGATCCCTTAACTGAGGGATGTCTTCTTGTATTGGCTCTCATGAGTATTACCATGTTGCAACCTAAAACAAATATGGGCATTGGTTCCTTTGCCTTTGTAGCCTCTTGGCTGTGGTATATGCACTAGATGCATGTGGATGGTTGCAAAATTTCTCATAAATCTAGCTCTCCCCCAGATATCTTCCCCTATGGAGATTGTGGTGCAATGGTATTTTAAAATCCTGAATTCAAATGCCTTATTCATTGGCTACCTATCTTGTCTCTGGGGATGTTGGGAGGGGATGCCACACTTTGATTGTTCTTTGCCTTGTCATGCAATTTAGTTGCAGGAAAATCAATTTAGATAAGTATTTGTATTTGTTTTTCAATTTGATGTTCTAAAGTTGTAAATGTATTTCTAAAGATGACACTTGGTTGCTAAATCTATGCTGTTATCACTCATAAATATGAAGCATAATTTGACAAAGTCCTAGAGATTCACATGTCAAAGATAAGGTCATAGAATTCATTTTTCATTACTTGGTCAAAGAAATTTTTTAATTTAGTCTATCCTAAGGTCTAAATCCACCTTCATTCATGTCCTCTCATGTTACATCAATCATGATTTTCGGACATATTTCAATTTCCAAGGTTTCTTTACCGAAAATTTCTTTTAAGCCATGAAACCATAGTTTCGTAGCAAAACACACTGATAAAAGTCACTTTTCGCTACGAAACTGTTAATAGTTTCGTAGAAAAAATAGTAAAATTTACACTAGATATGCTACGAAAGCATGGTTTCCTATCTGTCTTATCAGATTAGTTGTTAGGTGTCAGAATATCATTCGGAAAGTTTTGGGTGTGGAGCCTGATTATCTTGTTTACTTTGTATCACAGCGTTGGACCCCTGTACCTTAAAAGGGGCGGCAACGCTGCCCGTAATTAATCACTGCCATGGGGGGTCCAGGGGGGGCGACAGCGATTTTCGGAGCCCCCATGGTGGGGGTTTTCGGGGGCAGTGCCCCCGAAGCTAAAAAAATATGTAAAATTGCCTTGTAAAAGTATAGTAATTTCTAGTCAATCTGGGCCGTTCATTAGGAAAATGATCTGACGTTAGAAGTTATGTTTAGATTAGGATTTTTTGCCCTAGAAGGCAACCCCCTTGTATATATGAGGGTATTGTATTACGACTGTGTATTATATGTGTATTCTCGGAGCGAGAAATAGAGAGGGAGACTGTGAGAGAGAATAGAGGATATTACAGCAGATCTGATGTAGGTTTTGTCTCTTCATTTTTGCTGGATAATAGAAAGGAAGGACTGGCTGTTCGAGGTGGACGTAGCCCAAACTGGGTGAACCACGTATATCTGTCTCTCTGGTTTTATGTGTTTTGTGTGCTTTTATTTTCCGCATATTTTATGTGTTTCATTGCTCCATAATATATAATTTTCTAACAACTGGTATCAGAGCCGAAGGTATATTTGGCTGATAAACTCGCAGGAAAGAAGGGTTCGTGGTTCTAGTGGGAGCAATGGCGGACGATGGTAAGTTTAGGGTCGAGAAATTTAACGGCCAAAACTTCTTGCTATGGAAGATGTAGATGGAAGATTATCTGTATCAGAAATATCTATACCTACCATTGAGTGGAAAAACAAAGAAGTCGGCGGCCATGACAGACGCGGAATGGAACATCTTGATAGAAAGGCACTCGGAACAGTACGGTTGTGTCTTGCGGCATCAGTCGCCTTCAATATCTCGAAGGAAACAACAACAGAGGGTTTGATGCAGACGTTGGCGAAACTATATGAAAAACCCTCGGCCTCAAACAAGGTATTTCTTATGAAACGACTATTTAATATGAAGATGTCAGAAGGTTGATCTGTTGCAAACCATTTAAATGAATTTAATACAGTTACCAGTCAGTTAATTTCTGTAGGGGTAAACTTTAATGATGAATTTAGAGCTCTGTTATTCTTGTGCTTATTTCCAGAGAGTTGGAATGGTTTAGTAATGGCCATTAGTAACTTTGTCTCTGGATCTAGTACTTTAAAGTTTGATGATGTTGTTGGTGCTATCCTTAGCGAGGAAATGCGATGAAAAAGCTCTGGTGAGACATCAGGTAATGCTTTGAGTGCAGAGCCTAGGGGAAGAAGAATGGAAAGAGGAAAGAGCTCGGGATATCACAGTAAATCAAGGAAAGGCAGACCCAAGTCCGGATCAGGGATAGTGTGCTGGAATTGCAGAAAGAAAGGACACCTAAAGGAAGACTGTAGATCTCGGAAGGGAAAAGAAGGGGACACACAGCAAGAAAACAATCATGAAGCAAATGTGACAGGTGATGTGTTACAAGATGCTTTGATTCTTTATTTCGAAAATGTTACTTATTCTTGGGTTGTAGATTCAGGGGCTTCATTCCATACCACACCTGATAAGAAATATTTTCATGACTATGTTCAAGGAGATTTTGGACAAGTTCGTTTGGGTGATGATAAACCCTGTAAAATTTTTGGAATGGGTAAAGTTCTTGTAAAACAACAGAATGGAAACTAATGGCCACTAAAGGAGGTAAGGCATGTTCCAGATCTGAAGAAAAATCTGATTTCAATAGGGCAGTTAGGTAGTGAAGGTTGTGTGACAACTTTCACAGATAAAACTTGGAAGGTCACCAAAGGAGTGCTGGTAATAGCAAAACGTGAAAAGGTTGGTACATTGTATTTATGCAATGGTATTTCTAACTCTGTTAATGCTTTAACTTCCAAAGGAGCAGATGCAACATTATGGCATCATATGCTCAGACACATGAGTGAGAAGGGAATGAAGATTCTTCACTCAAGAAATTTGTTGTCAGGATTAAAGAATGTTGATTTGGATTTCTGTGAGAATTGCATTTATGGAAAACAAAAGAGAGTCAAATTTCTCAGAGTTGGGAAAGAAAAGAAGAGCGAAAAATTGGAGCTTGTGCATACAGATGTATGGGGACCTTCTCAGGTATCATCTCTCGGTGGCTCTCGTTATTATGTTACTTTTATTGATGATGAAACTAGAAAAACATGGATTTATTGTATTCAGAATAAATCTGATGTATTTGATACTTTAAATAAATGGAAAGCTTTGGTTGAGATTGAGACAGGAAAGAAGTTGAAGCGTCTCAGATCAGACAATGGAGGTGAATATTGCAGCAAAGATTTTGATAGGTACTGTTCAGAGCATGGAATTCGCAGAGAGAATACAGTTCCAAGAACACCACAAGAAAATGGTGTGTGAGAAATGATGAACAGAACAATCATGGAGCGTGCAAGGTGCATGAGATTGCATGCGGGATTGCCTTTACAATTTTGGGCAGATGTTGTAGATACTACTGTTTATCTAATAAATAGAGGGCCTTCAAGTTCCTTGGATGGTGGTATTCCAGAGGAAGCATGGACAGGTAAAAAGGTAAACTACCCTTTTTTAAAGCCTTTTGGTTGTCAGGCCTTTTTCCATATTAATAAAGAAAACAGAACAAAGCTTGAGGCAAAATCAAAGAAATGTACCTTTATTGGATATGGTGCTAATGATTTTGGTTATCGCTTATATGATAATGAAAATCACAAAATAATTAGGAGCAAAGATGTAATATTCAATGAAAAGGTCTTGTATAAGAATCAGTTGCAGGAAAAGAAACAGGAAAAAGAAAGCAAGGAATACGCGGTTCTTGATGAGATATTTGAAAAAGTAAAGGTGCCTGAAAATAATAATAATCAAAAACCACAGCAGCAGCAACCACCACAACAGCAACAGGCACCTCAATCACCTAAAAGTGGTGTTAGAATATCTAACAGGATAAGTAGACCCCATGAACGATACTCTCCTTCATTATATTATTTATTGCTGACTGATTCTGGTGAACCTGAATGTTATGAAGAAGCAATGCAGGTTGAAAGCAGGAAGAAGTGGGAGCTAGCCATGGAAGAAGAGATGGACTCCTTAATGCATAACCAGACTTGGGACTTAGTCAAGTTGCCTGCAGGTAAAACTAAACTATCGAATAAATGGGTTTACAGGCTGAAGGAAGAAGATGGAGGAAAATAGAGGTACAAAGCTAGACTTTTGGTGAAGGGGTTTGCACAGAAGAAAGGTATTGATTTTGATGAAATATTTTCTCCTATTGTTAAAATGAATTCAATCAGAACTATTTTAAGTCTTGTAGCAGCGGAAGATTTACATCTTGAACAGTTAGATGTAAAGACAACATTTCTCCATGGATATTTGGAGGAAGAGATATACATGCAACAACCAGAAGGATATGAGGTAAAAGGGAAAGAAAAATTGGTGTGCAAGTTAAAGAAGAGCTTGTATGGCTTGAAACAGGCTCCAAGGAAGTGGTATCTAAAATTTGACAAGTTTATGTCTGAACAAGGTTATACTAGATGTCACTCTGATCATTGTGTTTATCTAAAAAGGCAAAATGATGGTAGCTATATTATATTGTTATTGTATGTAGATGACATGCTTGTTGCAGGGTCTAACATGCAGGAAATAAATGTGCTCAAAAGAAAATTGACAAATTCATTTGCAATGAAGGATTTGGGAGCTGCAAAACAAATCCTTGGTATGAGGATAACTAGAGACAGGAAAAATCGCAAATTAACACTGTCTCAGAATGAGTACATAGAGAAGGTGTTGAAAATATTTAATATGCACAATGCAAAACCAGTTAGTACACCTTTTGCTAGCCATTTCAAACTTAGTAAGGAGATTTGCCCAAAGACCCAAGAAGACATGGATTATATGTCTAAAGTTCCATATGCATCAGCAGTTGGAAGCTTAATGTATGCAATGGTCTGCACAAGGCCTGATATTGCACATGCAGTGGGAGTTGTAAGAAAGTACATGAACAATCCAGGAAAAGAACATTGGATGGCAGTAAAATGGATTCTCAGATATTTGAGAGGTACCACAAATCAAGCATTATGCTTTGGTGGTTCAAACATTGCTCTACAGGGATATGTTGATGCAGATATGGCAGGTGATAGAGATAATAGGAGGAGCACTATAGGATATGTATTTACTATAGGTGGTGTTAGACTCCTATACCAATAGGTGTCATTTTTCATGATTGTCTTGATTGAACTATGGAATATGTTCAAACCTTTTTCTTGAGCAAAGGTGTTCCATATTCTTGAAAAACCAAAAAATCAAAAAATTTAAAAAATTTAAAGAGGGTATACCCTAAAAGAAAAATCAAAGGGTAAGAAAAATAAATTAGTCAAGAAAATGAAAGAAATGAACCCCAAGAAAAAAATAGACCAAGGAAAGTGTGCAAGTCTAAATGCCACTACTTTTTACTCTGATGTAATAAACAAATTGTGTGCAACTTGTATTTTATGCCACAATTCATGAATAGTCAAACTGTTTAAGCTTGGCTACTTCATTTTTCAATTTCATGTTGTAGAATAGAGAATAAATATCTGACCAAACAGTTTAATCTTGGCAGATAAGTAGATAGGTAGAGTTAATAAAAGGTGCTCAACAGTTTAATCTGAGCCCTTGGATGCAATAAGTGTAGAATTAGATAGATTTTTCATGTAAAAGAAAAAGAAAGATTGATAAGGGTTTGCTAGTCTAAATGCACCCTAATAAAGAAGAGAAAATGGTAGAGTAAAGTAGATAGGGTAGGTAGATGGTGTGGTGGAATTACATGTGATGAATGATGGCTTTAAAATGTTTGTAATCTGTTACTTTCATCACCAAGTGCAAAGGAAGAACACCACATTGGCAGAATTTCAAAACAAAGCAAGGTCAACTTAACTTCCCACATCACTTTCTCCCTAAGAGTTTTACTAATTTCCCCAAAGTGCAAAGGTATTTGAAGATTAAAAGGGCTCAAGGCATTTCCTTGACTTTTGGAGGGACCGGACCCTCGGCCTGATGATCAAAAAGACCTAAGTACTTGAAGTTATCCATCATTGCACTCATTCACTTTTAATCTTTTCCTTAGTAAAATCCTATTTTACTTAGGAAAATCATGTAAATTTCCACAATAATCCCTCAAAATCACTTGCTATTCTATATTAAAAGTGTTGAAGTTGAGATGATGTGATTTACTTCAGAAATCTTCACTTTCTTAGATGTGCAAAGTATTTTGAGTTACCTTGTCCTTTGTCATATCAACATTTAACTCTATTTACTAAATCCCTAGTGAAAATGCCTTATCCTAAGTATATAACTCCTTTTACATAAAATATCCAAAAAACCCATCTTATTATAAAGTTTAACCAAAGTATTTATTTCCCAATTAAACACTAAAAACCCACATTATGCACCCTTTGGTTAAATATATCATTATGTAATATTCCCGCCCTTATGATAAGTTAATTATATCGGTTAATTTATCATATAATAAAAACATATATGACAAAAGCTTTAAACATATGAAATATATGTTTAACACAAAAATATAAATAAAGCCAAAGTTTTAATTCAAACTAAAAACTTCGGAAAAACCCCATGCCACCGTGGCCCATCCACTTGGCATCCGACACTTTAACTGTTGATCAAAACCCTGCCCACAACCCCACTTTCCATTATACCATGGGATTAATTAATTATCAGAGTTAATTAATAACCAGACCTATAACCAATCAGACGCCCCCCGGGACTTTTAATTTGAGTTAATCACGTTTAAAACCCCGCCGGGCCCGCATGATAAACCCCCGCTTACTCCACGTCCCTTCCCACCGTCAGATCTCCTACTATGAGATCTACGGCTAACATTCATCCCGCTAGCCATCCAATACCCGAACATTAACCCGCGGGGACACGGTGGTATTGGAATAGGACTCCAGCTACGTGTCACTCGCCCAATGGAATCGCTCCCTTCGCGCTCAATACCACCTTTGTCCATAAGCGGTGCGGGGATTACTGCTTACCGCCCAACCCCTGCCACACGTCAGCCCGTACTGAAGTGATGTCATTCCTCGAAAAACTAAAAACCCCTTTTTGACTTGGGAAATAAAACAAATTTTCGTGTTTTTTATGTCATTTTCGTTATTCGAAAGCGACTGCGCCTTCCGCTACGAATTTCAAATTTTCATTGAAATCCACTGTTCAATCTGATTTCGCTCCAGATTTCTACCGGGCCAGTGTTGGAGCATCCTCTTGCCACCGCCTGATACCTGTTAAAACCCAGTTTGCCTCCAAGAACAGGTATTTATTCTATTGCGCTCTGAACTTCAAAGAAACTCTGTTTTCCTTGTTTTTCACTGGATTAGTGATTAAATCTTATCACTGAGATCATTCTCTGAGGTTTAAAACTGTGAATTGTTCCCCCGAAACTGCAATTGTACCAATTTCCCTCATTAAAATTGAAATCGCGCCCGACTTGTGAAGAAAACCCAGAAACTTCCATTTTGAATCCACAATAACCAAAATGGAAGCCCCGGCAGCCCTGAATGTGACCCCATTGAATGCTCCCCACAGAGAGTTGGAATATTTGCCTTTAGTAGATAAATATTTTCAGATTAAAGACTTGCATTTTGATGAAATCCGCCTTCTGAGTTATTGTCGCCGCAGAGACGATTATTCAAAGGGGCAAGATGTTATTGGATTGTGGGAATCCAATCTCCCAAGATATCTCATCCCCTCAGTCATTAATTTCCCAGAAATTATCCACTATTGCCATTCCAACTATGATCCCACTCAGAGAGCTGTAATATCCCCTGACCAGAGTGTTCTTTTCCCCATTACCCCCCAGGCTATCAATGCAATGCTACATTTTGAACCAGACCAAGAACTAGCTCCCTTGTCTATGGAAGAACTGATTGAAAAATCTACTCGGTTGTCCCCTGAAGAGGTGATCAGAAGATCACATCCTTGGATAAAAAGTTTTAATACTAGTCATAAGATTTTTTTACTCCAAGAGTGTTACCAAATCTATTCAAACAGAGGTTAGAAAGTAGAACAGCTAAAGAGTATCAGTGGTTAAAGTGTATCAGGTAAAAGTCAGTGAAAGTTAAAATGAAGTTACAGAGCAGTCAAAGGTAAATAGTAAAAGTGAATACAGAAGGCAGTAAAATGGTAAAAAGAGATGAGAATACTTTCACCAATATTGAGGTTTGTCTAAAGTGAAAGTAAAACATTCAAAAGAGTAAGAAAGTAAAAAGATGAAAAAACATAACAAGAAGGAACATTTTTGCAGAAATTGCATATTTTAGTCATAGTTTTGCAGAAACTATTGTGATCAATAAAAGATGAATTTTACAAAACTGAAGGAGGTTTATGTTCTTAAGAGGGCCATCTACAAAAACCTCTATCACTTTTCTAACAGCCATTATGGTTTTGGAAATATTAAACAATATTGGAAATCACTTTTTGCAGAAAATTCCTGTTAAGTCATCATTTTGCAGAGAATATTGTGGCCAATTAGAAATACATTTTACAACACTGAAGGAGGTTTTTGTTCCTAAGAGACCCATCCACAAAAACCTATCTCATGTTTTCCACAGTGATTTCAGGCTGATAGATACATGCACATCTTTACAAGCTAAGTTTCAGACTCTGTAAAACTCTGTTTTACACATCATTTTGCAGAGCCTATTGTGCACAGCGGGAGAGGAATTTTAGGAAAGTGAAAGAGGTTTATCTCACCAACATATTTATATACAATAACCTCTTTCAATGTTTACATATCTATTAAGGATTTATAAATAACAAGGTATCATTGGACCCCAATTTTGCAGAATTTTTGGAGCAGAATTCACAAAAAAGGGAAGCAGTTAGTGACTTGGATGCCTCATCATCAGCTAAAGAGTTGGATCAAATTCGAATTCTCCTCTTTTTCATCACCTATCCATAAAAAATAGTGCCAAATAGATGAATTAGTTTGAGTGTCCTTTACTTAAGTTCTATTTATGTAAAATAGTTGGAGAGATTTGTGAACCAATTTTGATATTTTTTTCAAGATATTTTAGTTTAGAATTTGTATAAATACTCCACTCTTGGAAGCATTTGGGGTGGATTCTATTACTTTGCTGTAACATTGAGATTTTCGGAATAAAATTATTTTGGAGAAATTTATTCTTGGTTACTGGATGACGATTTGAAGCTCAGGACTTTTTGCAGGATTCATGTGTTGGACTGCAGTTCAATAAGTCTTTCTACCCTTTGTCTTAAGTTTTATATCAGTTTATAATATCATTATGTCCATTTCTGAATAATTTACATAAAGGATTGAATCAGAATTTACTTAATTGTACTCTGATTTCAGATGTGATTGTTCTTGATGTTTTCCTCTAAATTGGTTATAAGCATGAATTCTCAAATGCTCTTGCTTTGCTAATTTAAACATTGTTGTTTACTATAATAAAGAATTATTCATTGCTCTTTGTTTGTAGTCATCTCATTTCTTTCTTTTTGAACATGGTGAAAGATTCTTAGCTGCCTTTCATCCCTTCAAAATCATCCCATCCACTTTAAATTTTAAGGATTGTTCTCTGTCTAGCTATCTTGCCCTGCAAAGCCATCTTGTGTGTAGAATAGAAATCCAGTAAAGCCATCCTTTGACTCCATAGCCCAATGGACTGAAAATCTTCAACCTTGCCCCTAGTTTGCGGATTCCACCATTTTCAAACAAACTCTTGGATCTATAACTAGCCTAAAACCTTCTAAGAACAAAGATAAATTATAAAGAGAGAGCCCTCTCTGGATGCAGATTGGCTAGATTCTGCATCTGAGGGTTGGTTTGTGGTTACCTCGGGTATACTTTCCTTTTCCACAACTTCAAGGAAAACCTGAGTGATAACAGGTGGAACAACTGTTAGTTGGTTTTCAAAAATCTAAAGTGTTGTTGCACTTTCAACAATAGAAGCAGAGTATGTTGCTGCTACAGAGGCTAGTAAAGAAATGATTTGGTTACAAAAGTTTATGGATGAATTGGGTAAGAAGCATGATATGGGCATGCTATACAGTGATAGCCAAAGTGCTATTCATCTTGCAAAGAACTCAGCATTTCATTCTAGGACTAAACACATACATCTCAAGTACCATTTCATACGGTCAGTATTGGAAGATGGAGAGTTGAAGCTGGAAAAGATACACACTAGCCAGAATCCTGCAGATATGCTAACAAAATTTGTAACCAGGGAGAAACTGAGAATGTGCTCAGTTTCAATTGGTCTTCAAGGATGACGATGAAGATGAGGAATAGCTAGGTCCAAAGAGGAGTCATTTTCAGCAAATGAAGCAGTGATGGAGTTGCTACAGTCAGTCTCCAAGTGGGACTGTTTTATGTGGAGCCTCATTATATTGTTTACTTTATTAGAATACAACGTTGGACCCATATACATTGTGTAGCACCGCCCGTACCACCGCCGGGCCGTGGGGGGTCCAGGGGGGGGCAGTGGCCCCGAAGCTAAAAACAGATGTAAAATTTCCTTGTAAAAGTATAGTAATTTCTAGTCAATCTGGGCCATTCATTAGGCAAATGATATGATGGTAGAAGTTATGTTTAGATTAGGGCTTTTTTCCCTAGAAGGCAACCCCCTTGTATATATGAGGGTATTGTATTGCGGCTGTGTATTATATGTGTCTTCTCGGAGCGAGAAACAGAGAGGGAGACTGTGAGAGAGAACAGAGGATATTACAGCGGATTTGTTGTAGGTTTTGTCTCTTCATTTTTGCTGGATAATAGAAATGAAGGACTGGCTGTTCGAGGTGGACGTAGCCAAACTGGGTGAACCACGTATATCTGTGTCTCTCTGGTTTTATGTGTTTTGTGTGTTTTTATTTTCCGCATATTTTATGTGTTGCATTGCTCCATAATATATAATTTTCTAACATAAAGGGTAAGTTATATGCCATTCGAGTCATGGAGGGATAAAATCAAAGTACATGGTCAGGTCTAAAGTCATCATCATCAGTTTATGTATGTATGAGTCATCATTGAGTCATGAGAAGATATCAAAACTTCAAAATATTTCCTAATTCAGTCATTTCTCATTCTTCATTCCTCCTTTGCGAGATATTGAGCTCTGGAGAGCTATTGCATTGAGCCAAAACTATGGTTGGTGTTTTCAAAGGTTTACAAATATTACTGATCAAGTGAGGCTGAACACTATCAAGTGAGGCTGAACAATATCAAGCAAGGTTGAACACTATCAAGCGAGGCTGTGAAGACATTAAAGGAACCATGACAGAAAAAAAAAAGGGAAAATAAGGTTGGACAATGTTTGAGATATGAACCAACAGATTTGAATTTGATCTATGAATATCCAACAGTTTTGGAAGTTTTCAGTAGGACAGTTGTTGATAGTGAGTATAAGAATTTAGATGACACACAACACTTACTAAAATTGACCCAATCATTGAGGAAAGAAGTCAAACATGTCAGAAGAATGAATTTGCAATTGTTGTCTACTAACATAATGTTGAGAAATCAGGTTAATGACATCCAGGAGTAGCTTGAATTAATCCATGATGAATTGCAGAACAAAGGTCTAAAAATAACAATGCTTGAAGAGCAAATAGCTCAACCCATCATAAATGAGGAAGAAATTCCTCAAGGATAATAAGGTGAGTTGGTTTAAGGTTTTTAAGGCTAATGGCATGTTAGAAGCAAGGTTTTGGCACATATGAGGTTTATTTTTTAAGTTACACAAAAATTTGGAATTTCAACACTTTTTAGTAGTTTCGTTGCTTGCCTCGGCTTGAATAACAACAAAACGCTATGACACTGTCCTATTTTTGTAGAAAAATGTTTTTAAGGTTTCTGAGAGACTAAAAAATAATTTTGGAACTCGGAAGGATTTTTTTATTCATCACAAACCCGGCTACAAAAACCTCTCTAAATTTCTTCAAATTCATTAGGAGGTGTCAGAAATTGATAAATTAAATTCACTATGAAACTGTTGTTACAAAACTTTCTTGTACATGACTGTTTTAGCAGTCAACTTAAAGCTTCATTTTTGGCCAAATGAAAAAGTGTTTTGGAAATCTGAAATAGGTTTTTCGTCATCGGATCCCTAGCTACACAAACCTCTTTCAGTTTCTGAAAATCGATCAGGTTTTGGAAATTATATACTCATCTTTGAGGCCTATTTTTTCATAATTTTCACTAGCCAGAATGGTGAAAAAATTGCAAAATTCAACTTGGAGGAGGTTCAACTCATCATTCACATGGCATAATGATACATCAGAAATCCAGCACACTCATAAAGTTAGTTGGTTGAATTTTATAAGTGTTATTAAATGGATTGGTTGAGTTATTTAATGAAAGAAGAGTCCTTTTTGGATTCAAACTCTGCAAAACATAAATATCCTTAGGAAGTCTCCAAGTGAGCTAATCCTATTTGAAATAGGTCTCTGAGGTGGGATTTAGAGGTTAGCAAGGTGGGAAATATTTTGTATTAGTCCTAGTTCTATAAAGGACTTATTTTTAGAGTTACAAAGTGTTTGGGGATATGTTATGGCTAACTGATAGTATTGTAAAGAGGTTTTTATATCCGTAATACATAGTGGTTTTATTCTTGACAGACCTGAGATTCTCATGGGGTTTTTAATGTTTTATTGATCTACATCTTATGTTTAACTACTTACAATAGATTTCACTGTTATTACTTAGAATTCATAACTCTATGCTCTAACTTCCTTTAGTAATGAGATGACTATGTTTTTCTATGTTTTATGAGTGAATTGCCTTTGAACCACTAGCAATAGACTTCATTGCTATTACTCAAAATTCATAACTCTATGCTCTGACTTCCTTTAGTAATGAAATGACTATGTTTTCCTATTTTCTATGAGTGAATTTCCTTTGTTAAAGACCCCTATCTACCTCATCTTCCATGTAAAGAAACCTTCCACTGAACCTAATGATTTTTTGACTCTATAGCCCAATGGTAGTAAGCCTTCATCTTTTCGACTTGCAAACATAAAAAACCAAGACACGATTCTTAAAGTTAGCCATATATATTTATCATTAATCAATATGATAAACCCCTTTGAGAGACCCCTTTCAGACTGAAGAGGCTAATATTCAACCAAAAGTTGGTTTGAAACAGTTACACTGAAGTTGTCTAATCAACAGCCAATCAAGTACGATTTTGCTGATAACATTTTGGCGTCGTTGCTCGGGACTGAAAGTGAAAATTTTCCCTGGGAAGAAAGACAAAGTTTCAGCTCTAAGGTCTGAGAGAAACAAACACTTAGGCGCATATTGGACATATTTATTCTCTAGTGACTCCACTCCTTGAAGATCAATAGCTTGACGAAGTTCCAAGATGAGTTCCATTGCAAGAATAAATGCCAGGTATGCCCCTATGAATCGATCTCACATCCCTAGTTTTCCAAATCCTATGCGAAAGGTTGAATGGTTAACTGATCTTCCAATATTTAAAGATGAAAATAAAGATAATGCTACTCTTCATTTGGTTAGATTCCATATGCATGTATGCAAACTTAAGGTTCAATTCCATGAGGATTGTCTCATGAAGATGTTTATGGCCACTTTAGAAGGAAAAGCATGGTCTTAGTATGAAATCTTTCCAAATGGTTCATTATATTCTCTTGTTGATTTCCATGTTGCATTTTGTGAGTTGTATGAAGAGTGTCATCCCTCCTTATTGCTGGTCAAAGACTGCTGCAAAGATTTTGTGAGTTTTATTGAATATTTGGAGAATTGTTATGAAGATGATGAGTTTATGGATGAGGAAATTTTAGAGGCCCTTCATGACAATCCATTTCATCACCAAGAAGAAATGATAGCCTCTCTCTTGGATGAAAATGAAACCCACCAAGAGTTTATTTATGAAAATCATGTTACATCCTCAGAGTTCGATGAAAAATTGTAGCAGACTTGTCAGCCTTTTGATCATCAGGAATATGAGAATAATTTCAAACAACATGAGGAAATACTCGAGGATAATTGCTATAATCCCCAAGTAAAGGAAGAATATTATTTTTCATGTCATTCCTTGCATCAACCTACATCAATTAATGATCACACTAATGAGGAAGTGGATGAAATTTTTTCTTTATCGTTGTCTTCTAATATGAAGTCATTTGAGTGCAAGTCAGAAGATAAGATTCAATTTGTGGATGAAGTTGCTAAGAACATTGAAAAAGACATTGAAGTTTTAGAATATCAAATTCAATATTATAGTCTTCATGATAAAGATCAGTCTTTTCAAAAGTTTTTAATGCAGAACACAAAGAGAGGGTGCTTCTACCTTTCTCTTTTGAGATTGAGGAAGAATACCTTGTTTTTGAAAATTAGTTTGATAGCACACAACTGAAATATTGTGTGGTTGAGCAAAGAATATATGATTTGTCCAAAGCTGCAAAATCATCAAACATATTATGTCTTCAATGATCCTATAACAGACTACATGGAAGAGTCCTACAGTCCAAATTTCTAGTTATATTTTCATTAAAAGGATCAGATACATTTTTTGTTGCCTTCGTCATTTCAGTATCATGCTTACTTTTGGTTCAAGTGCAGTCAAGAAGTTCAAATGTCAAATCAGATTAGTGACTGGCTTCATTGGAAGTTTCATGTTGCTTGAATTAAAAATGGAGATTGCAGTTGTTAGGGTAGGTAGGAGTGTGTGAATAAGCTCAAAGTTGACTAAGCATATTTTCAGTAGGTACATATTTGGTTCTTCAGCAGTAATCATCAAGCTTGAGTTTGAGGTGAAGGCCATAAGAGCTTGGCAAAATTTTCATAAATTTTAAAATTTTATTTCCAAGGATGGATGGCACTGGAACTACAGGTTCTTTGGTGTACCATAGGGGCACACCATCCCAAGTGGAGCCATTGTAATCACTCATAAAAATGAAGCATCATTTGACAAAGTCCTAGAGGTTCATGTGTCAAAGGTAAGGTCATAGAATTCATTTTTCATTACTTGGTCAAAGAAATTTTTTAATTTACTCTATCCTAAGGTCTAAACCCACCCTCATTCAAATCCTCTCATTTTACATCAATCATGATTTTCTGAAAGATTTCAATTTCCAAGGTTTCTTTACCGAAAATGTATTTTAAGTCAAGAAACCATAGTTTCTTAGCGAAACACACTCATAAAAGTCACTTTTCGCTACGGAATTGCTGATAGTTTCATAGCGAAAACAGTCAAATTCACACTAGATACGCTACGGATGTGTGTTTTCCTATCTGTCTTACCAGATTAGATGTTAGGTGTTATAATATCATTGGGAAAGGGTACGTTAGACGTCATTCGAGTCATGGAGGGATAAAATCAAAGTACATGGTTAGGTCTGTAGTCATCATCATCAGTTTAGGTATGTATGAGTCATCATTGAGTCATGAGAAGACATCAAAACTTCAATATCTTTCTTATTCAGTCATTTCTCATTCTTCATTCCTCATTTTTGGGATATTGAGCTCTGGAGAGCTATTGCATTGAGCCAAAACTGTGGCTGGTGTTGTCAAAGGTTTACAAAGATTATTGATCAAGCGAGGTTGAACAGTATCAAGTGAGGCTAAACACTATCTAGCGAGGCTACAAATTATCAAGCGAGGCTGTGAAGACATTAAAGAAACCATGGCAGAAAAAAGGAGGACAAATAAGGCTAGAAAATGTTTGAGATATGAACCAGTAGATTTGAATTTGATCAATGAAGACCTAATCACTATGGAATTCTTCAGTAGGAAAATTGTTCATAGTGAGTCTAAGAATTTAGATGACACACAACACTTACTAAAATTGACCCAACCATTAAGGAAAGAATTCAAACATGACAGAAGGATGAATTTTCAATATAAGTCTACTAAAAGAAGGTTGAGAAATCAGGTTAAGGACCTCCAGGAGCAGCTTGAATTAATCCATGATGAATTGTAGAGCAAAGGTCTAAAAACAATAATGCTTGAAGAGCCAATAGCTCAACCCATCATAAATGAGGAAGAAATTCCGCAAGGATAATAAGATGAGTTGCTTTAACGTTTTTAAGGCTAATGGCATGTTAGAAGCAAGGTTTTGGCACTTATGAGGTTTATTTTTCAAATTACATAAAAATCTGGAATTTTAGTACTTTTTCAGCAGTTTCGTAGCATACCTGGGCTTGAAGAACAACAAAATGCTATGAAACTGTCATATTTTCGTAGCGAATTTTTTTTAAGGTTTCTGAGCAACTGAAAAATAATTTTGGAGATTTGAAATATTTTTTCTTCATCACAAACCTAGCTACAAAAACCTCTCTCAGATTCTTCAAATTCATTAGGAGCTGGCTAAAATTGACAAATTAAACTCGCTACGAAACTGTTGTTACGAAACTTTCTTGTACATGACTATTTTAGCAGTCAACTTCAAGTTCCGTTTCTGGCCACATGAAAAAAAAAATTGGAAATACTAAAGAGGTTTTTCTTCATCACAGCCCCAGCTACCAAAACGTCTCTCGTTTTCTGCAAAGCTATCAGGGTTTGGAAATTTTATACTCATCTTGGAGGCCTATTTTTTCAGAATTTTCACTAGCCAGAATGGTGAAAAAATTGTAAAGTTCGACTTGGAGGAGGTCGAACTCATCATTCACATGGCATAATGATACATCAGCACTCCATCACACTCAAAATATTAGTTGGTTGAAATTGATAAGGGATATTAAATGGATTAGTTGAGTTATTTAAAGAAAGAAGAGTCCTTTTTGGATTCAAACTCTGCAAAATAGAAATATCACTTGGAAGTCTCCAAGTGAGCTAATCCTATTTGAAATAGGTCTCTGAGGTGGGATTTCGAGGTTAGCAAGGTGGAAAATCATTTGTATGAGTCGTAATTCTATAAAGGACTTAGTTTTAGAGTTAGAAACGATTGGGGGATATGTTATGGCTAACTGCTACTATTGTAAAGAGGTTTTTATATCAGTAATACAGAGTGGTTTTATTCTTGACAGATATGAGATTCTCATGGGGTTTTTAATGTTTTATCGATCTACATCTTATGCTTAACTACTTACGTTATATTTCATTGCTATTACTAATAATTCATAACTCTATGCTCTGATTTCCTTTAGTAATGAGATGACTGTGTTTTTCTATGTTTTATGAGTGAATTTCGTTTGAACCACTAGCAGTAAATTTCATTGCTATTACTCAAAATTAATAACTCTATGCTATGAATTCCTTTAGTAATGAAATTAATGTGTTGACCTATGCTCTATGAGTCAATTTACTTTGTTAAAGACCCCTATCTGCCTCATCTCCCATGTCAAGAAACCTTGCCACTAAACCTACTGGTTTGTTGACTCCATAGCCCAATGGTAGTAAGCCTTCATCTTTTCAACTTGCAGACATACAAAACCAAGACACAATTCATAGAGTTAGACATCTATCTTTATCACTAATAAATATCATAAACCCCTTTGAGAGAGCCCTCTCAGACTGAAGAGGCTAAGCTTCAGTCAAAATTTGGTTTGAAATAGTTACACTGAATTTGTGTGATCAGCAACCAATCAAGTACAATTTTGGTGATAACACCTATGTTGCAAATCTTCATCTGCATATCTATAGGTTGTCAGGTCCAAGTCGTAGCTTGCAAGTTTTAGTCTCTAGACCTTTTTAGTGCATTTAAGTATGATTGAGAAGATGTATTTCCCACTGCATAACATGCACGATATCTTCCACAAAAGGTTTGGAAGATATCACTGGGCAACATTTTCCATTTTCACATCAAGAAAATGATCAGACGTCTCCTCTAAATTTAGAGTTTGGACAGAAATTTGTATTCGCTTTCATTTGGTAGTAAATTATTCACAGAAATAGAAGTTTTATTTTCTTCCTCCATAATTTGAGGATCCAGTTATATGGGAAATTTTGGTAAATATGCTTATGAAGTTGCAATTTTTTACAGTCGCTAAGAAAATTGTATAATCCCTATTTTTCTCATGATGTAGCAGAATGATGAATTTTTCTCCCAAGAATAAAAAACTAAGCACATATACTTTGACAAAGACACTGGTCATGTTGCTCCCCTGAAATTGAAGCTTCAACATTGCATAGGAAGAATAATTCACAAGCCCTATTTGTGTTTTTTCCCCTTTCCGAATCCAAAAACTAATTATTGAAAGCACCTTCCTACATACTCTGGCCCATTTTTGTTGTGGTAAAAATAACCATTTCTTTGAATAACGTGTTTGGGCAATGGAAAAATTGAAAAGCTAGAGCGACTTCTCCAAAAAATTCACTGAAGTGCAGTAGGAAAGTGATGCCTTAATTGAGGGATGTGTTCTTGTATTTGGCTCTCATGAGTATTACAACGGTGCAACCTAAAACAATATATGGGTAGTGGTTCCTTTGCCTTGGTAGCCTCTTGGCTATGGTATCTACACTTGATGCCTATGGATGGTTAGAAAATTTCTCATAATTATAGCTGTCCCCCGAAGATCTTCCCCTATGGATATTGTGGTGCAATGGTATTTTAAAAGCCTGAATTCAAAATGCCTTATTTAGTGGCTACCTGTCTTGTCTCTGGGGATGTTGGGAGGGGATGGCACACTACGTTATTTTCCCCCCTGCAATTCTTGTTTTGGATTATCTTGTACCCTTGAGCTGGGTAAAATATTATAATGTTTCTCTACCTCACCTAAAGGTTGTCATCGGCATATGGAAATAACATAATCCAAATGGGGCATAGACCATGATGGAACACTATCCCTCGGGCTTTTGCTCCTTTATGATTCCAAAAATTCATTATTGCAAGCACCTTGCTACATACTCTGGTCTATTTTTATTGTGGTAAACATAACTGTTTGTTTGAATAATGTGTTTGGGCATTGGAAAAATTGCAAAACTATAGTGGCTTCTCCAAAAAATTCACTGAGCTGCAGTAGGAAAGTGATCCCTTAAATGAGGATGTGTTCCTATATTGGCTGTCATGAGTATTACCATGTTGCAACCTTAAATAAATATGGGTACTGGTTCCTTTTCCTTGGTAGCCTCTTGGTTGTGGTATCTGCATTGGATGCCTATAAATGGCTGCAAAATTTCTCATAATTCTAGCTCTCCCCTGGAGATCTTCCCCTATGGATATTGTGGTGCAATGGTATTTTAAAAACCTGAATTAAAATTCCTTATTTAGTGGCTACTTGTCTTGTCTCTGTGGATGTTGGGGGGGGGATGCCACACTTTGATTTTTCTTTGCCTTTTCATGCAATTCAGATGCAAGAACATCAATTTAGATAAGTCTCTGTATTTGTTTTTCAATTTGATGTTATATGGTTTTAAATGTATCTATATTATTGTCTATTTGAATATTACATGTTTTGTATGGTTATCTCGTGATGATTTCTATATAATGGCTTAATAAAATAGGTTATTCAGGAAGTATTTCTAAAGATGCCACTTGGTTGCCGACAGGTGTCACAGTTAAAATGTTAAGTTTTCTAAGAAAATTTAACATGATATAGTTTTCATAAAACATCTGAAGCTAAACCTTAAAAAACTAACTCATGTTATTTTGACCCCTGCAATTCTTCTTTGGGATTAGCTTGTACCCTTGAGCTTGGTGAAATATTATAATGTTTCTCTTTCTCACCCAAAGGCTTTCGTGGGCATATGACAATACCATTATCCAAATGGGCATGGACCATGATGGAATGGTGTCCCTTGGGATTTTTCCCCTTTCCAAATCCAAGAATTTATTATTGCAAGCACCTTACTAAATACTCTACCCCATTTTTGTTGTGGTAAACATAACCATTTCTTTGAATAACGTTTTTTGGGATTGGCTAAATTTCAAAACTAGAGTGACTTCTCCAAAAACTTCACTGAGTTGCAGTAAGAAAGTGGTCCCTAAATTAGGAAAAAAGTAGATTGGGTGAAGCTTTGCATGTGATGTTTGGTAGAATTCCTACATAACTTACTATGAATGAAACATTTTGAATTCCCCTTGTCAAGCTCTGTGCACAACCTCCTTTTTGGCATTTGGGTTTTCCTTGTTTGGATATTTACGTTCATAAAATGATGTCTTTAATTTGGATATTTCTGTTTAGATTTGTATCTCCAATTCCTTTTGGGCATCTGGGTTTTCCTTGTCTGGATATTTATGTTCATAACATGATGTATTTTATTTGGATATTTCTTTTCACGACATGATCTATATCTCTAATTGCAATTATTTAGGAACTTGATGTGAATTGTTTTGAGAATGTTGTTTATAGTTGTCAATGATGGGCGTTTCTATGTTATCAAAATTACCGACATCTATTAAGGATATTTTAATGATTTAATCCTATGTCTCATCATTAATAATACATATCCAATCACTTCACATCTTGCAACTAGACCACACACCTATTCATATGAAATTGTAGTGATAAATTAATCTCAGTTTTCCCTGCTTAGATTTTTCAGTCCATAAAATTATTTATGTTTATTATTGCAATTATTTAGGAGTTTCTTGTAATAAATCGGTTTCTAGATATCCATGTGAAATTTAAGTAGTTATAAATAACTGTAACCAGATAGTAGAAAATCTTTCATTCTAGACATCCCAATAACATTTAGTAATTACAAGGACTGCCACTAAATAATAAAAAATCTTGCAATCTTGCCTAACTAATCTTAGATTGCTCAGTTTCATTTTTTTTTCAGTGTTTTGTAGAAGATTCTTTATTATTAGTGATACTTTGTGTTGATGTGTTTTGTTAAAACATGAAACATGATATTTTTAGCTAATTTGATTGCAAAGATATTTTTAATTAGAAAAATAGTTAAATTCACTTTTTTTTCATGCAGTCTTATGCATGGATTATTTTTCATGCGGAGATATTATAGTGCAGCGAATTATATGGTGCGTCCTTATAACTCCAAGTCATAACTCTTTTTGTATAAATTTATGGAAATTCTATATCAACGGATTCATGTCTAAATTTTGTCTTGTATTTAGGTATGTAAGTGTATATTGAAATTGAAAAACAAAATATAGGTAGATTAATAGATAAATTGAATTAGTAGTTTTATTTTTTCTATTCAATTCTCTTATTATTAAATTATACAATTTTTGGACAATATTAACTTTTATTATTCATTTTTTTTATTAGATTATATAATTTTTTATAAATATTAACTATCAGGCGTTTTTTTATTTTGAAGACCATCAACATTTTTATCATTTATTTATTTATATTCAACATAATCATTAGTTTTAACTTAACTAAGATTTACATACTAAGAATTACCTAGAATGATCCATAATTTTTATATATTAAAATTTAGATTTATTTACAAAAACTAACTTTTCAAACAATAACTATAGCTTCATCCATGATTTTTGAAAAAACCTTTAGTTTTACATATAGCCATATTTTTTTCACTCACACAATCATTATTTATTAACTTACATATACCTATTAATGATCCATTTCGACTCCCTTTAACTTCTCATGTAGTGCTATAGGAATTGTAGCTATACATCTAACTCAAAGCCACATATAAATAATTTTAACTATTCTCTTATCTCTGTTTTCAGAAAATGACAAGAATACTTACTAAGAATGTTATTTCCTCAATACTCTCATGGAAAATTCATATTCAACCATTTCTACAAATCATTGAACTTCAGCGTATTACATCAATGCAAATCTCAACAGCACGATATTGCACCGCCATCTCTGATGGCACACATATGAAGCGCCTTATGCTTACAATAACTTTCAATGACCTCGTTGAAGCAAGATTTCTTAAAAAAGGTTCAATAATACATGTTAAAAGTTGGACCACTTCAACTATTGGTCCATCAATGTAATTTTGTTACAAAATTGTTATTTAAACTTTACATATTTCCTCCATATGACTTTGAACTCTAACAATTGCTCTTATTGCTATAATTTCCCATGTAGGTCTATAGCGCTATTAGATTTCGAAATTCGTACTACATCTGCATCTTTATTTGGTATTCCAAAAAATCTGAGTATCTCGATCATTTCTCAAGAAGAAGCTTCATCCTCATCAAACCAACAGCTTCGTCGAAAAGGAACTGCACCCTTTCTAACATTCCTACTGCATCCATTATACCAGTCCAAATTCCGATCAAAGAAATAAACCCTTACCATTCAAACTGGTGCATTAAAGGATACATTCAAAGAAAGACACCTCTTCGACAATTTAAAAATAAATATGGTCTTCGTAAAGTGTTTGGATTCGACCTTTATGATACAGAAGGTGGATAAATACACATTACATGTTTCAACAATGTTTTTTATTATTTCTTTGATAAAATCCAAGTTGTAAATATGTACATTGTCTCAAAAGGCAATGTAAAAATGGCTAATGAATAATAAAATCACTTAAACAATGGGTGGGAAATTTTGTTAAATGCTACATCTACCATAGATCATGTTTCCAACAAAAGAATATCCAACCCAACAGTGCATTTCAATATAAAATCAATCAATGATATCAAAACAACAAACATCAACTCCATTGTTTATGTTCTTGGTATTGCTACTAGCATTTCCAATCCATGCACCATACATAAAAAAGACGACTTAGAAGTTACAAAACGAAATAGTAAATCATCAAGACATGTCAGGATATAACATGGATGCAACCTTTTTGGGAGGTAATTTTGATGGAGTATCAAAATAAATTTCCAACTTATGTGCTACAGGAAATAATCCCATCATAGCAATCAAGTCCGCTCATGTTGCTAAATTTAATGGAAAAAATTTTGGTACTAAAACAAGATCGATTATTCTTGTAGATCCTAACATTGAAGAGGCTCATATCCTAAAGTCATGGTTTAGAAAAGAAGGTTCCAATACAACTTCTACACCACTGACAAAAAGGTATTCACCTTAGTTTGGCCATCAACACAAGAAAATAACGATTGTGGATATTTACAATATCAAGTCCTTAGAGATACCTGCATTCTACCAATTCGAGGGAAAAAGAAAAAAAATATGGATGGAAAATTTTTACTACCTATCATGCCCATCTATTGTTGATAAGAAAAAATGCATGAATAAACGTATTCCAAAAAATGCAAGCACATGGCATTTCCCTAAATGAAACACTGAAGTAACTGACTGTGATTACATATACTTACTAAAGATAGATGTACAAGATCACATTCGTCAATTGGTTTGAACAGTTTCTTTCAAAGACGCGGGATCTACAATTCTTAGAGTTAATGCAAAGGACTTCTATTTGTTATCTGAGGATCCTGAA
Source organism: Pinus albicaulis (assembly GCA_034641835.2). Lineage (NCBI taxonomy): Eukaryota > Viridiplantae > Streptophyta > Pinopsida > Pinales > Pinaceae > Pinus > Pinus albicaulis. The sequence continues at coordinate 1,502,313,117 of CM076579.1, read as the reverse complement.
GTAATAAAGAAAATTGTCTCCAAAGCACTCTAGACAGATCACATCTTCACACAATCAGTGAAGACAAAAACATTTAGAGACATACCACGCTTGAAATGTGTTATCATCAAAGAAGAGAGCTTGCAATTCTCAACAGAATACAATAACATCCTTCAAACAATCAATAAAAACTCAATATCATAGATAAATATTGTTACAAGTACTTATGTGTTATTCCTAATTTCTATTATTTTAATTTAAAAATATGTTTATAGACCATATTATTTTGTATTCCTTTCCAAATATATCTCTTATTCTTTACTCATATGTTTTCCAACACAACATCTAATTGTATGTAATTTCATTTAAGGTAATTCACATTACTTTAACTTTTTTCCCTGTTAACAAATCAAGCAACTTTACACATTACATATCCAATTATATTCATGTACATCTCTAAAGTACTTAAATATTCTCTAAAACATATTGTTATCAACACGTTACACATCTGATTATCTTCCTCTATAGCTACAAATTACTAAAATTTACTTTCAAACACATTGTTATAATAATATATTAAGAAAAATAAATCGTAAACTTCAATTTCCTTTTTCCCCTTCCATACAATAACATTGTTGCTCTCTCTCCAAATAACATTTTCATTCCACCTCTCTTTCGTGTAGATGCATTAAGTTGTCGAAATGTCTACTACTTCTAATGATGAACATGTGCGGAGATACTATGCAACAAATAAAGAACGAATAAATGCACATCGAAGTGAGGCTTATCATGCTAAAAAACCCCTCAAAGATTCCCAAACAAACAAAAGGCAAAAGAAAACTCAAAATTCATCCTCAAGAACATACAATGGAAATTCAAAATTTCAATCATGCAATTCCCACTCTGAAAGAAAAACTCTTTCCCAATTTTCAATTCGTCCATATTTTTATCAAACCACTCCAAAAAATTCATCCAGAGCTCATTCTTCACCACCCTCCATTCCACATGTTTTCAACAATGTTCACAATAATGATGCTCAAACAAATTTATCCATAGCTCATTCAAACCCTCCCTCCATTACACATGCTTTCAACAACGTTCATACTAATGATGCATAACGTGAATTCTGTGCAAGAATTGGTAAAATTTCACCTAAATCACCATGCTCCATTTGTCTTGAATCCTATCCTAGAATTCATATATGCATCTCGAACCAAATCTATTGTTGCTACAGATGCATGTCTGAAAAAAAAAAAAATTCATCGTTTCTCATTATCAAACAACATGGATCCTAGTCCTCAAACACCTATCGTGGATGCTCTCTCACAAATAGAATAAATGCTTATTGCTAGGGTTAACCCTATTATCCAAGTAACACATGCACATGGTGGCCAATATATATAAACTAGCCACACAATTTTCTTTGCGCAAGAAATTACAAAAATAAAATGCATGTTGCCACGGCATGTTGAAGACGTCGATATTTTAATTGTTACCTGGAAAAGTAATGAACATCAATTTTATGATTGCATTGTAAGTAGACATCGTGTTCCCACCACATTATAATACAAATTGACAAATGATCTTTACTATAGGAATGCTTGCATTGATAACAATGCACTAGCATCCTTACTAGAACTCCCCACTGATATCTCCTCCTCCCTTCACCATTCCAATACCACGGATCCAACTACTCAGCTATAAATTGAAACACCAGTTTTCCCCACTGAAGATTCCATACCAATACTGACACCATACATCATCTTTCATTCCCACTATTCCTAATACAAATACAAGAATCCAAGAAGTACGACATTATTTACATGCATACAACCACCATTTTGATACTACAAATCAATGGGCACCAATAGGCCTATCTCCAATCAATGAATACAACACAGAAGGTCTCCTCTCTATGGATTTCCCAACCCTATTCCCCATAGGAGTTGCACTACCAAATCAACCAAGAATCAAGACAGTGCAGTTACATGAACACACACTTCATCTTCCGCATTACCATGATAATGGATTCGGCAAGCACCCTCACTTTCGCTACTACATATACAATATCATGACGCATCATTGAAGTCAAGAAAAAACCTCCTTCTTTGTAGAAAAAAACATCGGAGATGGCTTCCCAACATCAATCCATGAATTGAACATCTGATTAGAACAATTTCCAGACGACAAATTGGCAAAACAAGTGATGCGCTTCGGTAGCTCTCTATATGGCACAAGATGTTTTTGGCACAAAGCTAAAAATGAACTGGCATACATGATACCTCAACTTCACTGCCCAACATTCTTCTTCACATTAAGTGCAGATGATAAAAAATGGCCTAATCTTCATGCAATCATGTCAGGAATACCACCTCCTGATGTTGTAAAACAATACAAATAGAGTAAAGATAACATTATCTCGAACCCCAACTTAACATCACTATATATGCACCATAGATTCACAATATTTTGTGAAGTTATCTTGGAGAAACACTTGCAAACAAAACACTAGTAGTACAAGTATACACTCTACCACATTACCTTCATAATTCTTTATACATCAAACTCCATCTAACTCAAAATTTTCTAACAAAAATACATCCTTCACAGGTATGAATGGCAACATAGAGGATCGGCTCACATCCATGACTTCCTCTGGATACAAAATTCACCTAATATGGAAACTCTTAATTGGGATAACACAAAAGTATTTGATAGTACTAAACAATTCTTCGACATATACATATCAGCTTGGAACCCTCAGCTTTCTACAGTTTCTAACCAATCCATTTCTCAAACAAATTTAGAAGACCCTTGCTTATTATCCACATCATATATTCTTAGAAACAATCCTTTTAATGATTATGTCCAACTTATTAATTGCATTCAGAGACACACAAAATGCACTGAAAACACATGCCTCAGGAAAAAAGGCTCCTCATTCAAATGTCGATATAAAGCACCTTGGGAATTACATGCACATTCCTCCTTGTTCATTGACTCCAATGGTCAAAAGGCATACAGCACCGCTCGTAATGATGATCAACTAAATACCCATAACCCTACCATCCTATCTATTTGGCGTGCAAATTTTGATTTCCAACCCATTCTCTCAATCCATGCCATTCAGAAATATATTGATAAATATGCATCCAAAGTAGAAAAGAAATCTGAAACATTCCATGACATTCTACATAGAATTTTGCTCGTTTCACTTACTGTTGACCCAACAACATCTGAATTTCGAATATTCCTTACATAAACTCTTGTAAATCATGACATAGGAGCACAAGAAACTTGTCATATGATACAAAAATTACCATTAACATTGTGTAGTTGCTCCTTCTTCCCTTTAAATGTATGCCAACAAATCTATATGCACCTTCTAGAAGAGAACACCACCACTCCTCCATCACCACACTTCATAGATAAATACATCCATCGCCCATCTACCTTAGAATCCAAATTACTTATATAAATAGAAATATCTTGGTCATATGATCCTAGTCGTAAGACAAGCAAATGGAAAAAAATACCCGAAAAAGAAATTATTCGTATCATACCACGCTATTCCTCAATACCATCCACAACTGAATATTCCTATGTTGAATTTTGTAGAGTTTAACTTATGCCTTACAAACCATTTCATCTGTGACATAGGAAATTCTGTAGAAGAATTTATCAGAAACTGGCAAGCATTTCGTCCATTCTATGAACCTTGGCATCAACACCGAACACTATCTGATATTGATCCTTCTAAAAATGATAACTCAACTATTCATGAATTCCATCCTCTAGAAACCATGAACCTAAATGAATGGGAACTACTCTCTCGATTGTATCGTATAGACCAATTTCTCATAAATGACCTTCAAATGCTTGGGCTTCGTGGTTTTGATGACAGGCATAACTAGAATCATACCACTATCCCATTGCATTTCCAAGAAATGGGCCCACAATTCATTAAGAATAATCACTTTGTCCATCGAATTATTCAAACAAATATAGATATTCTGATGTACTTTAACTCATTATCTCCAATGAAAAAAAAAAAACGTTGAATATTATTTGTACTCACTCTAGTAAGAAGGATATCTTATCTGCTCTACGAATGATAATACAAGGCACTGTTGGACCTGGGAAATCCCTTCTTATAAATTGCATTAGAGAAATGCTCATAACACTTGCTAGCTCAGAACCTTCACCGATCATGCTCCTAGCCCCTACTGGTGTTGTAGCATTAAACATACAAGCATCGAAAATCCATGCCGCCGTCCACCTTCTAATAAAATATCTTAGACCATTAGAAGGCAATGCTCTTGAAAAATTCCAAGAAGAACTTAAACATATCAGGTACATACTAATCGATGAAATCAACTTCATTGGACCTAAGCTTCTTAGCCAGATTGATGAACGTCTTCGAGAGGTATTTCCATTAAAAATAAACTTTCCATTTGATGTTTGTTCCATTATATTAGTTGGTGATCTCGGCCAGTTAACACCCATCAAAGACATACCACTATATGCAGGCACAAGTCATGGAACCACATTGTGGAACACATTCAACATAGTCATCGCATTGGACAAAATATTTCATCAACAAGGTGAGAAAATGATCAAGTTACTTTCAGAAACATCCTCCAAAACATCATAAGTGCAAATCCAAAAATGACGACTACAACATACTTATGATGCAAACAGACTCTTTCTTGTCTGAAGATGAAATACATTATTTCTATGATTCTATGCATCTATTTCCAACAAATGCTCAAACATTGGATCATAACAAGCAAATGATAAAATCTTTAAACACTCCAGTTGCAATATCCATCGCAGAAGATGACAACACATATTCTCACTTCTCTTCAGATGACAAGCAACTCGAGTGAGTTTTCTACCTCTGCAAAGGGAAAAAAATAATGTTGACTTCCAACCTTTGGGTTTCAGCAGGGAGTGTTAATGGTTCCCTCAGGGAAACCATATCCATCTTCTACAAAGAATAAACTTCACCTCCACCACTTCCAACATTTTTCGTCGATGAATTTCCAAAATACATCAGGCATGCTTGTGATGAAACAAACCCCACTCACTTTCCTATTCAAACAATAAAAATAAATGGTTGTATGAAAATTCCAGTAAACATGGCTTGGGCATTAACTATACATAAATCTCAAGGTATGAATCTGCCAAAAGCAACGATAGACATTGGAAAAACTGAAAAAAAAGGCCTCACATTCATAGCAATTTCAAGAGTCCCTTCAGTATAGAATCTTTGAATTTTCCCTGCATTCATTTTTTATAATTTCATGAAAATGAAAGACAACAAAAATATTTCTCAGAGAAAACTAGCAGAAGAACTTCTCCATTCAATGTCTCCTACAGATGACCAACTCCATTCCATATGTTAACATCTCCTACAAGTTTCCACATATCATCAACTCCAAAATATTTTCATCACAAATCATTTCTACCAATTAACAATAACCTAATTTACTCACTATTAATACATGGTTTAAAATATTACGTTCCTTATATAATTATTAACTATTTCCTTCTAACATTTTCTATATTTTGAAACAGAACACATTGGACTCAAAGATATCAGAGCTACACAACTACTGCATTCCATATATAACATCTCCTAAAGGTTTCCATATATTATCAACTCCAAAATATTTTGATCACACATCATTTCTACCTATTAAAAATAACCTAATTTACTCATGATTAATACATGGTTCAAAATATTACATTCTTAATATAATTCTTAACTATTTTCTTATAACATTTTATTTGTTTTGAAACAGAAAACATGGACTCCATGATATCACAACTACACAACTACTGCACATAAATAGATACAACAATTCATGCATTACAGGACATACAAAAAAGACTCCTGTCAGTGCCAAATCCAAACGTACTGCTTTACAGACTTCGACCAACTATAGAATTGTTACTTAAATTAAAATCTACTATAAAATGTATGATCCATATACATGAACGAGATAAAATCAGAAAAAAAAGAGCAGAATGGCAATCCAGAAATAGGAATTTGCAATTGAGAATAAATCTCCAATGGTGTTCAGTATGCCATCGATCAACCTACATCTACGACTAAACGTTTTCAATTTCCCAAATTACAGGTAACTTCCTTTTGATTCAATACAATTTCTTTCCAATAGAATTCACATACAACCTCATTATAGTCAATTTGAACAAGTTAATTTCCGTTTTTCAAAAAAAAAAAATTCTTCTAATTTTTGAAAAAAATATTTGTCTTTGCAGGTTGCTTATTAGTTTGGCATATCTCCTAAGTCTTCAACAAGCTCAACATCAATCATTTTGTTCATGATGTACTTGTAATAGTTTACAAAAAATAAAAATTTTATTGCAAAATACTAAAATGCAATGTACATTTCAACAATTGCACACTCTTCAAATGGACATTTCAAACATTGTACATTCTTAAAATGTCACATAATAGAAATCAATTGCGATCAACTAACCTTTCCATTACATCTTGTACTTATTTCAACAATATATTTATGTATTCTTTTCAGTATCATATTAATATATTATTTTAACACCTACTAAATAAAAACAACTTCAATAATTCATTTCCATAATTTTACATTTCCATATTTCACAAAAAATATTCTTTTACAGATCCACGATAACTTCAAAAAATTCTACCATAACTTTCTTTTCAAATTTGAAAATGAAAAGTCTATTACAAACATTATACATTCTATATATATATCTCCAATGACATTAAAATATATATATATATAACAAAACATCAAATTAATTACAGTTGATCTCTTTCCAGCATCTTTCTTACAGCATTTCCTTTACAACATTAGGTGCAATTTCTAGTTTTTTTTTTTTTTAATTTATTTGTAGTTTTTATACTAGACATATGATTTTGTTAGAATTTACCTTTCTAAGAATTTTTTCATGAATAAGGATAACTATAAGATAAATATTGAACTAGATGAACAACCCTTTACTTGTGCCAACGAATGACATCTTAAATGTTCTATGCCTAGATGACAACCGATAGTTTCATGACTATTGTGTTTGTTGGTGTAATATATATTTTATAAGTAGTTTTATATTTGTTTTTAATTCTTGTTGTGAGAAGGATCGGTTATTCTTAAACTTGAAGCCATTTTTTTAAGAACATCAATTCTTTTGTGCTAGTAGGGTGAAGTTGTTTGATCAACTTTTGAACATATTAAATATCCAAGCCACCTTCCCAGCATGTGTTGAATAGCCAAAGGTGAAATATATGACACATGGTGGAAGGTCCACAGAGTGGTCTATTACTTGAAAACTCTTATCACGGAAACCCCGACATAATGACTTTGTCAATATTTTTGACCTTACAAGTTCATAAATGATGGTTAGAGGAAGTTATGTTTTAAATGGAGGTCAAGTGGTAGCTCAAACTTTTGTGGTAAGGAAATGTAGCATAGCCAACCACTCAAGTAGAATTAGAAGAATGGGGTAACGAATAAAATAATTGTTTAATAGTATTTTTTCCTCTTCATGAAACATTATGATTTGAGACTTAACCCTACATGTTCATATACCTAATTATTAGATTATATATATATATATACATACATATACATACACATATACATATCCATATCCATATCCATATCCATATCCATATACATATACATATACATACACACAATAATACAGAATATGACACACACATGCATTTACGGATATATTATATATATAAATAAAGATATATGTATAATATATATATATATATATAATATATATATATATATATGTATATATATATATATATATAAATATATATATATATATAATGTATATATATATATATATATATATATATATATATATATATATATATATATATATATATATATATATATATATATATATATATATATATATATATGTATATATATATATATATATACATATATATATATATATATATATATATATATATATATGTATATACACATATGTATATATATATATATATATATATATATATATATATATATATATATGTATATAGATATAATATAGATATATATATATACATATATATATATATATATGTGTGTATCTATATATATATATATATATATATATATATATACATATATATATATATATATATATGTATAGATATGTATATATATATACATATATGTATATATATATACATATGTGTATCTATATACATATGTGTATCTATATACATACATACATATATATATATATATATATATATATATATATATATATATATCTTTCCTAGGCCTACTAAAATCCAATTTCCATCGCCTGATCTCACGAATTCATATTATCTCCCATTATGCCTCCTAGGTGGGTCGTATTAGATACAAAACCCTACTTACCTTCTCCCAACAATATCCTTAGTGTGCCCTTCAGTTGCAAAAATGGTCTTTTACATGGCTTAGGTGGATAGTGGGACCATACTGCCACTTCTTCATTGGCCGATAACTAGCCTACTGATTTTTAATGTTGCATGCTCATGTCATCACGACCATGTTATCACAACACTTTCTTCATTGAACCCTTTGATACCTATAGGTTCAGTCTGTTGGGATGACCTGGCAAGTGGGACGCCTTCCCACCAATCAAAGGTAAGTCCCTATGATAATGCTAACCTATGTAGGCTCATAACCTTTCTCTCGATGAATTCATGTTCATATACCTCTTTTGATTGGCCCACATGTCTACATTAGCATGTCATCCCATCACTCTATAATGTCTCATTTATTAAATTGAAATGATTATTAATCTAATTATGAGCTATCACATGGTGCCGCCTCTAGCCAATGGGAACACTTTCCACTTCCAAGTTATGGGCTTAGCTGGCCAAGCCTTGTTAGCCCGAAGACCCCTTCAAAATGCTAACCAATATTTCTAGGGTATTTTCTCTAGGACATGTTGCTATTGGGTCATATCTCTAGTCCTATTTTAATTTTAATTGGTGAAACAACTGACAATACCTCGACATCCCACACTGAGTTAGGCAATTTTTTTCCATAACATTCTTCCTTCAACCTCTGGCTTATCCTTGTTGGATGAGTTGTTCAATGGGTCCCCCATCTACACCAATCATAACTTTTCAAGGGTATGTGGAGGCCAGCCAAGGCCGACCTAACATCATTATGTGTCTCCTGGAAGCTCACTCAGTTAAACTTATGGTATTTATGGTTTACAAGTGAGATGTATGGTGGGATACATCCCTACTAATGGAGATGCATTGAGCTAGCCCTAAGTCATGTCATCGTGCCATATTCCTTTGCGACACAAAAATTTCCTCTGGGTCATCGCCTAAGGGATGACTTGTTCTATGGGCACCACTCCCGACCAATGAAGGAACCTATCGGGATAACATGTCTACTAGTGCATCCTAATTGACATTGTCCCTTCCAATCCCCTAGGTGTCACAAATTAACTTCTAAGATAAATCTCCAAGCCACATAAACTAATCTCAACCATCATTGATTTGTTACATTTCGATAGCCATTCCATGGTTTCCATGGTTAGGGATTTTTTCTAGGTGAAGGATAAGAATCGCCATATTGTGTTATACATTTGAGAATTTGTCTCCCTATTCTGCATCCAGTTTTCACTCGGACTGTATCATGCCTCGACTAAGGTAACATTGTTCAAACTCATGTGATGCGTCTGATTTGGATTTAAATGATCATCATGATAGCTTGTTCTAGCTCTATGGAAATCACCTCTGCCTGGTCATTTCAACCATGATTCAACCTCAGAGGTATTGAAGACCTCCATATCAACACCAACGTTCAATACCAATGGTGATGGATTATTAAGGTTCCCTATGGTGCTACCCTTCCTCAGCTTGGGCGAAAGCCTCTCCAATGTGTTCCTAGCCCTCAAAAATTCCTAGTGCATCGATAGGGAATTATAGGTAGGAGGACTTAGGCGATCCTACAACCATTTCGAGTCAAGTTTTTGTAGTGAAATCCTGAAGGGAATCCACCTCTCCTACAAAATTCCAAGGGTTCCATACCTCTGAATAAATTTATAAGAAGCTATAGGGCAGAATGCAGATCCCTTCAGTTTGTTATCAAAAAATCTTAGCGACTAGCAGAAGACATCTAGGATGCTAAGAAGGCTAGGATATATAAGCCTTCCTTTAAAAGCTTCCAACTACCCTTGTGCTTAAATGAGAGTATAGATCCTTTAGCGTTAACAAAACACCGCTTGTGCAAAATGATGGCCTTATATCAAAGTGGCTCAACATAGGTATATGTATATACAAACCTTTATAAGTTGGTAGTCTCTCGTAATCATTTATTACTAATGAAATAGTCCTTATATGCTTGTTTCCATGTATTAATCTAGATCTATAAGGATCCTTACATGGTTTGTAACATTTCATAATGTAGTTGTTTTATATAGATATATGTAGTTACAACACAGTTAAGAATTTTATTCAGAATAGAGTTCCATCTTAATGATATAGCATGGTAATTTTTTTAATTTGATTCATTACACATCATGTGCATATTATATTTTCTAATCAACGCCAACAAATAATACACATTTTACTTCATTTCCAATCTCGAAGCACACATTTTATTTACTTTTTTAATAACACCATTTGTATTAAATATTAAACACACACACACACACATATATATTCGCACAAGAAATATATATTCCATCTCCACAGAAATGTGTAACCACACACTCATTAATTTAATTCCATTGTTTCAATTCACAAATTCAAAGCCATTTTTACTAGAGTGGAATTATAAATTCATTAACACATGAAAAAGCACAAGAGACTACTCATCCTTAAGTATGTAGTGAAACTGAGTGTATGATAAAGACTCTCCATTCAACCATAGACTGTTGTAGCCACACTTCCTTGTAGTTATCTCTGCTGAGCCAAATTCCAGAGACTAATGGGGGCTTTCTCAAGGTATTTTAACACTAGATGAGGCTACACCAATATTGGTCTATTTTCAAGCTATCTAGGCCTCCACAATCTACTACGTCAACCCACAACATCTAGGTGAACCAAGTTGTTATAGGGCTCCAAAGATTCTATCCCAACCCACAACCTCTAGGGACTGAAGCATTTATATGGCTGTAGAAATTATGTCAACCCACAACCTCCAAGGACCCAAGTTGTTACAAGGCTATAAGGATTCTATCTCAACCCACAACCTCTAGGGAACCCAATATGTTACATGGCTCTAGATACTTGTAGCTCAAACCATGGCCTCTATGGAACCAAATAACCAATCCCCTTCTCTTCTCTTACCTTGATTTTGTGCTTCCTATTTATGAAACAAAACTTCTCTATTTTTTTTTTCTTGAATGGGTATCTACTCTCCCTACTCCTAGCATGAATCTGAATTCCCTTATTTTCCTTCATTGACATATTGTCCTTTAAAGGGATTTACTTCCTTTCACTCCTTTCTTAAACTATGTATACCCCCTCTTAATTTCATGTCCCTTTTTCCTTGTTAAATTTCTAAAAAAATGGGCATGTGCACTTTCTTTGTATCCCATTTTAGTTTGGGAACTAATTCATTAAAATCATGTACCAATCAACCATCAATGATTGTCCCAAAACAATGCATATTTCTATCCCAATAAATCAACTTCCTCCTTAGCTCTATAATATGCTTCCCTTCAATCAGTTTGTTTTTTTTGTAAAATATTTACAATGCATTTTATGAGAAAATCATGGTTCGAGCTTTCACAAGAAAGATTAGTCTCTACGAGATTCTAGAGTGGATGTCAGTGATGATGAAGACCAGTTAGGCAAAGATCAATTTTATTTTTGTAATATGTGCTTTCTATATTGTAATTTATGTTATTTTTACATTTGGCATGTAAGCATTGAGGAAGGGACTTGAAAGATAATGATTTGATGCTAAGTTTGGAATTGTTTTTGGAATTGTAGGAGGTAGTTAAGATGTTTTCTCCAGCACATATATAAGAGTTCTATAATAAATGGATCTAGATTTAATATATATATATATATATATATATATATATATATATATATATATATATATATATATATATATATATATATATAGTGTAATTGAATAATGTGTGTACTATAGAATATAGTTTCGTGGGTATTTATGAATACAATGTCTCCAATTTCAAGTTCTAATTTAAATCACTCTAAACACAACACAAAAGTAGACATCATTTTTGGCATCAATTTTCTTCCTTTTTTTTTTTCAATTTCATATTTTGAGTGCATATAGTTTGTAACATATTTATAGTGATATAATGAATGCTAGAATGAGTCATTTTTCATCATTTCTAAATGTAGATTCTTAAAAAAACACTTAATTTTGCATCATTCTTGCATCAAACATGTGCTTTTATGTATTGATAGTATCATTTTATGTTATTAGTATATGTTAGGCTTAACATTAATTGCGTTTCATATTCATGTTTCATAAGCATAGAACACACCATTTATGTTCAATTCCTATTATAGTTTACTTCATTGTCATCAAGCCTAACTAGCTTTATTTGGAGCTTCATGGTAATCAAGCCTACTTAAACTTATTTACATCTAAAGTCCCTTCTTTTCCGCCCCTGACAATAGTTCTTGATTACATTTTGGTGTTACTGTAATGCTTTTGATTTAGAGGAATAAATCAACTAATAATTTGACTTGAATAGATAGGAAAATATTCTTTCCACATTATATCACTTAGAATACATTTAAATTTTATTTATGATGGAATTCATATAATTAGGTCTATTTGACAATAAGAACTTTATACCTTCATGAATAATCTACCCTCCTCCAAGCTTAAATCAATTAAAGGACTTGTAATTGAGTTGGCCTTTCTGTAATTTAGTGCATGGTATAATTGGCACTAACATTTAGTGTATGGTGCAATTTGGGTTCACATTAGTCCTCTCCATTTACTCCATTCCGAAGATATTATAGAACATACCCTTTATGTTCAATTCTCAGTTTACTTCATGGTCATCAATCCTAACTATATTTATTTAGGGCTTCATGGTCATCAAGACTAATTAACTTTATTCAAAACCTATGTCCCTTTTCTTCCTTCCTTGAAATTGTTATGGGTATTAAGACGAATCTTGATTGTGTAAAATATAGTAAGCTTTATATTCCAAATCAATAGCTTTGTTCATGGACATATAGACTTACTAAACCTTTTTTAGGGCCAAAGACCCTTAAGTTCCTCTCCATCTCATGCTCTAAGCTTTGGCTCCCATATGTGTAGTGAAAAAAAAACTTTTACTGGCACCAACATCATACAAAGAGGCCACATATTATTTATAGAGGATTTATGTGGTTGGTCAAGCACTTATTCATGGAAATTGAACTCATGAATTATTATTATTATTACTATTATCCAATTTTAAGGTCACAACCAAGCTAGACCCCAAATTGGTGTATGAGACCCCCTTGTTTGTGGGACAAGGGACCCACCTCCGCGCAGTGATTTGATTGCTAAGTCTACGAAGGCATACATACTCTAACCCCCTCTGATCTTGAACATGTGATCTCTTAGGAGGAAACACATACTCTTAACCATTAGGCCCACTCAAGTTGTATCATTTCTAGTCTAAGAGGGTTCTTATCCCATAGCCATGGTAGAGGCATTCAGACACACTTACATTGTATAAAACATTGTAAATCCACAAAATATATGTTATAGATATATTGTTCATTGTTCAAGGAATACTACATGGATCCTTATGGTAAGAATACACCTGTGCTCCTTTATTAAACATGTCAAAGACCCCAAGTGCACTATGTGGTGCACAAAACCTCATAATGGCATTCATGTTCAACAAAAAAGGTGGAGACCCATTTGTAGTCACAAAAGTACAAAAATGGTGCGCATATTCAATCTATAGGCTAGTGATCCGTAAGATAGGATTCACGTTGTTGTTGAGGGTACTTTTCATGGCTAGCACACCGAAGAAGATTGACTTGAGGCCTAATTCCCTTGTTTTCCTCTCATAAGCATGGTAGATTTCGAATACCCATTCTTATTGTGTAAAACATATGATTGATGGCCATATTCCTATTGATAGTACTTATTCATGGTCATTGAGCATGAGAAGGCTTTGCTTAGATACTCAAGCCCCAATTTTCCTCCCTTGGCCATGTTATAGGACCTTAATTGCATATGTGATGCAAAAGAACTCCTAATAGTTCTCGTATCCACTTAAAGGCCATATATCCCTCTAGATACAATCTATGTGGTGATATAGGTTACAAGACCCATTTTTATTCCCTTTATAATAGTATATCCCTTGAGACTCGATGTAATTTGAGATCTTATTCATGTGTATTAACATCTAGAAAATTTGGACACTAAGACCCTTATTTTCCTCCCTTAACCATAACATAGGTTGAATGCGCATTTCTTATAATACAAAACATACTAATGAATACAAAAGTAAGATTTTATCCTATTTTAAAACCATTTTGCTGACCATTAAACTCAAAAAAATCATTTTTAAAGTTTTAACCTTTTCCCACCATCTTAACATAATAGAGTCATAAAAATCTCTTTTTATTATTCAAAACATACCTAAAACATACCTATATTGATAATCCCACATACCAACTTTGTTCATATATGCAAAAATGAATTTATAAATCTATAAAACAACCACCTACCCCATATTCAATAAAGACAAATAGATATTTAGAAATATAAAAAACAGAGAAAACTCTATAACGACATCTAAACTTAAAACAAAAGTCTCATCACGGGAAACCATAGTCGGAATTCTCTAAAAATAAACCACGTGGCTGTGCTTGCTTTTCGCAATACCGAACGACATCATAAAAATGCTCCGGCTCGCACATTTAGCTATCACATTAACATATATCCCCATCATGTAATCGTTTAGTTAAAGTTTTATAATGACTTTTTTCCATTATAGGTACGCTATGCATGTTTCCGATTTTTATGTATAAAACTGAGTGCAGAGGTTGTTGGCATTTGTTGGCATTTGTGTTTTTATATTTCTTTTATCCCAGGATTGTTTTAGAAATATAATAATTTAAATATTTAATTTTTTCTTTTTTCAGAAATTAAATTATATTTGAGAAAATATTAGATTTTATCTTAAAATTCTTAAGCAATTAGAACAATTGAATTTTTAAAAGTTATATGTTAAAAATAATTGATGGAATTATTTTAATGAAATATTTTATTGGATTTCATCTTAAAAGTTATTAAGCAATTAATTGAATTTTTTTAAATTATATGTTAAAAAATAACTAATAGAATTATTTTAATGGAGTATTTTAAGTGAAAATTTATTATTTTTTGTTTATTAATTAATTATTTTAAATGATTTTTTAAAAATAGTAATAAAGAATTAATTTATCTTACTATTAGTTCTTTTTAATATTCGTTAACAACTAGCTTAATCCTATTAAATGGTGGTAAATGGTGGTTAAATATTAATAGTCATCTATCCATAATAATATCTAAACATTTACTACATAATATTAATATTTACTACATGATATTTTTTATATAGATAAAATTAAAATAAGAAAATAAAATTAATTATTTTTTCTTCATGGTGATAATGATAATGATAATGATAATAATAATAATATATAAGTTGAATATATAGATTTGGAAAATTTTAAAACAAGATTATTAATTATGGAAATTTACATCATTATATTATAAAAAAATTTAATTCCTAAAAAAAATTATTACAATATCACAAATTAATTTTATAACTCATCAATGCGGCCTCTCGCTCCGGCTTACCCTCCCGCTCTCTAATCTGTTTGGAATATAAACTGCAATTTAATAATATTTTTTTTACAATTTACGCAAAAAAAAGCTTTGTTAAATCAATTAAAACAAATTTGAAATATTCTGGCCGTGTAATCCTAATGTGTTGTAAAACGAATCGATCATTGACGAATAATGCGGCGGAATCAAACTCACGAATGAATATTTGTTTGAAACTTGTTTATCAATCTGCTAAAATTTGGGATGATCATTATTTCTCAGGCGATAGCTTTATTAATGAGATTTGGTAGTATATTCTTATTATTTAATCTATTAATCTATTAATAATCGTACAATAATATTAATAAAATAATAATGCTAAAAATATGTGATTTCTAACTATAATTTGAAAAAGTCCAAAACTAACGACACACGCGAAGCTGAGAATTCCAATGCTGACTCGCCATAATATGTAAAGTTATTTCAAACTCTGGTTTATCCCAGGCCTGACAGCCATTGGAGTGCGTGAATTTGAAGGCAAAATAGTACTTTGTATTACGCATGCCTTTGCCAAACTTGTATCAGCATTCATGAGAAATTTCTTGAGGTTTTCCATCTCGTCAAAAATGCAGTGCAGTATGAAGATAACGCCACAGCGTAGGTAATTCCCACCACGCCTTTCCCATTAAAAAAATACGAGATATCGTCCGTTGCATAGCACTAATGTCTGTCTGCGGTGTTATAAATTATCCAATGCAAGTCCAACATATAATTTTTATATATGTTGAAGTTAACTTGCAGAACACATAAAGTGTTCAACATGTAATTTTTATATATGTTGAAGTTAACTTACTAAACACATAAAGTGTTCAAGACAAAGCCTATTAAGTAATTTTTATATGTTAAAGCAAACGAGGGCACATAAACTATTCTAAAGTAATATCATTAATTGTTTTTTAATAGGATGATGATGGTTAACGTCTACTTAGACCAATTTTTAGTCTATCGAACTTAAAGAAAAGAGTTATTTAGAAGCCTATGCTCAAAAAGCTTGGAGAGAAGCCTCCGGAGCTTACTATAATTTTGACACCTTATGTTTTATCAAGATGGATACTTATGATAAGTATTAGAGAAAAAACATGAAATTAACTCTAAAAAATACTTTTGTCTAAGTAAATTAAAAAATTAAGATAATTATAAACCTATAAAAGATGATGAAAGAAAATTATCCAAGTTTAAAGGATACCTTTAGCGTATTATCAAAAAGTCTGACTTTCCATGCATATTTTAAAAGAAAAAGTTAAGATGAAACGAAAACTCTAGTCATGATATTATTGTACAAGCAGAACTTCAATTAAAAATGGTAGAAATCAAGTGAGATGAAACAAAAATGCAGTAACTATACTATTATAGCTAACCTAAAAAATAAAGACTTCAAAGGTATATAGTTCATTTATTGCCAATGTTGAAATTGAATATTGATATTTTACCATCAAAAAAGAAATGAACAAGATTCTCAAACTCAAACATGAACATAAAACAATGTCTACAACATTTGTAAGCTAATGATAATATCTCATGATGGGTTAGTGATAATGTAAACATAGAAAAATAAAAATCTATTAATTTATAGAGACAATTCTAGATATTTCAAGATGAATGGTGTAAGAATATAATATCTAGGATACCAAATTAACTTATAAAACATACAATTATTTATAAAACAAATTGTATGATTATGGTTAGTTTTAATAATGTACACTTTTAACATATTTTTTGTGCACAACTATTTTCTCAAAAAAATTAGAATTTTTTTTTAATAATTATGAAAGCCTTTATACTATGAAATTTTCTTAAAATGGAGAAATCCATAACAAAGAATGGTTTTTATCACCTTTAAGTTTTACACAATATTTTTTTTTATCTAATATATGATTATCCTTACATTTTAGAAAAATTACCCTGAAATTATTATTGTTTCTTTTGTTCTTGAGATAATCTATTTGAATAAACAAATATTATCATCAAAGAAGAATAAGTTCCACATGAGCTTGTATTTTAACTCATCAAGTACCATTTGATATTTTGTGATCATTTTCTTGCTTTCAATATAAACGTCCATTAGTGCTTGATCACATTTAGGAGTTGGTGCAATGTTCTTGATTTAGAGAGAAAAATCAACTAATCATTGACTTGAATAGATTGGAAACTCCATTTTCTCCATAATATCACTTCTAATAAGTTTAATTCCATGTATGAGGACATTCATATTATTAGTTCTATATAACATTAAGAACTTTCTACCTTCTTGAATAATCTAACCTACTCCATGATTAAATCAATTGAATGACTTGTAATTGAGTTCGCCTTAGTGGAATTTAGTGTATGGTGTAATTGGGCTTCACAATAGTCTTATCCTTTTACCACATTCTCCATATATCATAGAACACACCCTTTATGTTCATTCCTATTATAGTTTACTTCATTGTCATCAACTCTAACTAGCTTTATTTGGAGCTTCATGGTATCAAGCCTACTTAAATTTATTTACATCTTAATTACCTTCTTTTCCTCCCTTGACAATAGTTCTTGATCACATTTTGGAGTTGTTGCAATGCTCTTGATTTAGAAGAATAAATCAACTAATCATTTGACTTGAATAGATAGGCAACTCCTCTTTCAACATAATATCATGTAAAATTCATTTAAATTCTATTTATGATGGAATTCATATAATCAGGTATATTTAACAAAAATAAATTTGTACCTTCATAAATAATATACCCTCCTCCAAGATTAAATCAATTAAAGGACTTGTAATTGAGCTGGCCTTTGTGCAATTTAGTGCATGGTGTATTTGGGGCTAACATTTAGTGTATGGTGCAATTTGGGTTCACATTTGTCTTCTCCATTCACCACATTCGAAGATATTATAGAACACACCCTTTATGTTCAATTCCTAGTTTACTTCATGGTCATCAAGCCTAACTAGCTTTATTTAAGGCTTCATAGTCATCAAGCCTAATTAAATTTATTTAAAACCTATGTCCCTTGCCCTCCTCCCTTGACAATGTTAGAGGTATTAAGACGAATCCTTATTGTGTAAAATCTAGTAAGCTTTATATTCCAAATCAATAGCTTTGTTCATGGACATATAGACTAAAAAAACCTTTTTTAGGGCCAAAGACCCTTAATTTCCTCTCCATGTCATGCTATAGTCTTTGGCTCCCATATGTGTAGTGAAAAAAAAAATTCTATTGGCACCAACATCATACAAGAGGCCACATATTATTTATAGAGGATTTATGCGGTTGGTCAAGCACCTGTTCATGGCAATTGAACTCATGAATTATTATTATTATTATTATTATTATTACTACTATCCGATTTTAAGGTCAAATCCAAGCCGAACACCAAATTGGTGTATGAGACCCCCTTTTTTGTGGGACAAGGGACCCACCTCTGTGCAACTATTTCATTGCTAAGTCTACGAAGGCATACATAATCTACCCTCCTCTGGTTTTGAACCTGTGATCTCTTAGGATTAAACACATGCTCTTAACCATTAGGCCCACTCAAGGTCTATCAATTCTAGTCTAAGAGGGCTTTCATACCATAACCATGTTAAACGCACTCAAACGCACTTACATTGTACAAAACTTTGTAAAGCCGCTAAATATATGTTATATATATCTTGTTCATTGTTCAAGGAATACTACATGGATCCTTATGGTAAGAATACACCTATGCTCCTTTATTAACCATTTCAAAGACCCCAAGTGCACTATGTGGTCCACAAAACCTCATAATGGCATTCATGTTCAAAAAAAAAGGTAGAGACCCATATGTGGTGAAAAAGGTACACAAATGGTGCCCATATTCAATCTAGAGGTTATTGATCCATTAAGTAGGATTCATGTGGTTGTTGATGGTAATGTTCATGGCTAGCACATTGAATAAGATTGACTTAAGGACTAATTCCCTTGTTTTCCTCTCATGAGCATGGTAGAGGTTCGAAGACCCATTCTTATTGTGTAAACCATATGAATGATGGCCATATTCCTATTCATAGGACTTCTCCATGGTCATTGAGCATGAGAAGGCTTTGCTTAGATACTCAAGCCCCAATTTTCCTCCCTTGGCCATGTTATAGGACCTTAATTGCATACATGATGCAAAATAACTCCTAATAGTTCTTGTATCCACTTAAAGGCCATAGATCTTTCTAGAAACAATCTATGTGGTGATATATGTTACAAGACCCATTTTTATTCCCTTTATAATGGTATATCCCTTGAGACTCCATTTTATAATGTAATACATAGTAATGGTGCAATAATCCTCCATAAAATCCCAAAACATATTAATGATATGAAAGATTCATTTAATGGTCAAATATCTTTGAGAGAGGATTTGTGTGATAATTTGAGACCTTATTCATGTGTATTAACATCTGCAAAATTTGGACCCAAGGCCCTTATTTTCCTCCCTTAACCATAACATAAGTTGAATGAGCATTTCTTATAATACAAAACATACTAATGAATTCAAAATAAGATTTTGTCCTATTTTAAAACCGTTTTACTGACCATAAAACTCAAAAAATCATTTTTAAAGTTTTATTTTGTTTCCTACCATCTTAACATAACAAAGTCATACATACCTATTTCTATTATTCAAAACATACATATATTAATCCCACATACAAACTTTGTTCACAAACCATAAAATTATATATAAAATTTATTCTTCATTTATATATTACCGTTACATTATATAAAATAAAAATGTATCTTAATTGTTACTATTATATCATATATGATATATTTAATTTTAATATTGAATTATTTTATAAAAGAAAACATAGATATAGATTTATAGCAAAAATGAATTTATAAATCTATAAAACAACGACCTACCACATATTCAATAAAGAAAAATATATATTTAGAGAATTAAAAAACAGAGAAAACCCTATCACGACATCCAAACTTAAAACAAAAGTCACATCACGGGAAACCATAGTCGGAATTCTTTAAACTAAACCACGTGGGTGTCCTTGTTTCTGCCAATACCGAAGGACATTATAAAGCAGGACGAGATTCAAATTTTATAGGGGAAGGCATGATGTGATTGCACTTTGCAGGTGTCATTTTGAGGAATATCATGTGACCCCATTGTATAGTGTTCTTATCACATTTATTGTATATTTATTTTTATTTTATGGAGAAAACATAACATATTATTGTTTAATTATTAATGGATATTGTTTAATATATTAATGATGTAATTATGGATCATAAAATTTTTAGATTTAATATAATTAAAAAAATATTATATTAATAAATATCATATAAAATGAGTTGTAATTTATTTAGACATGTGGTATTGATAAATTATAATATTAATTTATGATATTGTAATAATTTTTTTTTAAGAATTAAGAATCTCTTTAATATATTGATGCAAATCTTTATAGTTAATAATCTTGTTTCAAAATTTTCTAAATCTACATATTTAACTTAGATATTAATAAACTAATTATTATTTTTTATTATTATTAAGAAGAAATAATTAATTTTATTGTTTTATTTTAATTTTATCCATATAAGAAATATCATGTAATAAATATTTGGATATTATTATGGATGGATGACTAGTAATATTTACCCACCATTTAATAGGATTAAACTAATTGTTACTGAATACTGGAAAGAACTAATAATAAGTATAAATTATAAAATTAAATTAATTCATTATTATTATTTTAAAAAATCACTTAAAATAATTTTAAATAATTAATTAATAAATATAAAATAATAAATTTTCATTTAAAATAATCAAATTAATTATTTTTTAACATATAATTAAAAAAATTCAATTACCCTAGGCGATTAATAACCTTTCAAATGAAATCTAATATTTTCTCAAAGATGAAACCTAATATTTTCTCAAATACAATTTAATCAAAATTAAATATTTAAATTATCATATTTCTAAAACAATACTGGGATAAAGGAAATATCTAAAATAAAATAGTAAAATGTTTAAAGCTGATATGTGAAAAAACACAAATGGAAACCACCGCTACAATCAATATTATACATAAAAATGGGAAACATGCATAGCGTACCTATAATGGAAGGAAGTCATTATAAAACTTTTACAAAACGATTACATAATGAGGATATATATTATTGTGGTAGCTAACAGTGCGAGCCAATGTACAGAAGGTTCCTGGCCTTCTATTTTATTTAGAGGAGGATTAGTCCCCAGTTTCATCATTCTTCACAAACGCTACAGAAGGTTTCTGGCCTTCTAAATAAAATTTTATTTAGAGGATTAGTCCCCAGTTTCATCGTTATTTATAAACGCTCCAGGGCATAGTCCAGGTGGAGTTGGAACATGGTTGTTGCATTGAGAATTGGGTAGAGAGTCTTCACTAGAAGAATAAACATGTGCCGAAGAAAGAGTTGGAGCATCTGGGTTGTGTAGCCGTGTGGGTGGAGCAGCAGCCACTGGTGTTGGGACTTCCTTGCACAACGATGTAGCCATAAGTAAGGTGAAAGCAGAGGCATCTTAATTTCTTATGTCATCAGTATTTATAAACTTGTATCTCAATTTATTTTGATCTTTCCCTGTGTAAATTCTAAAGTCAAAACTGTATCTATAGTAACATGCAAAATTGTGGTCGTAGCAGTGATGAAAAATGCTGAACCAAAGTCAAAACTGAAACTATACTAACACGTAAAATCCTGTTCTCAGCGGTGATGAAAAACCCTAAGAGAAGCAATAACCTCATACGCATATTCATCTGAATTTATTTCGATCTTTTCATGCTTAATTTCCAAAGGTAAAATTGAATCTATAGAAACATGCAAGATCTCGTTGTCAGAAGTGATGAAAAACCCTTACCTGCATTAGTAACGTTCATAGCACTGTCAGAACGGCCAGGGGTTATTGCTATTTGAAAGATTCCAACACTAAGCAACAACGCCAAGATGAGATTTCCAACGCTTCCAAACATATTCCCCATGATATCTAAAGTTATTTCAATCTCGTGTTTCGCACACAGCCGTGTGAGAGCGTGAGTTTAAATGGAAAAATAGCATTGTGTATTACGGATGTCTTTGAGAAATTTCCATGAAATTTCATGGTGATAGCCGTGGGAGATGTTGAATTTAAATGGAAAAATAGCATTGTGTATTACGGATGTCTTTGAGAAATTTCCATGAAATTTCATTGTGTCATGGTGATAGCCGTGTGACAGGGTGAATTTAAATGGAAAAATAACATTGTGTATTAGGGATGTCTTTGACAAATTTCCATGAAATTTCATTGTGTCATGGTGATAGCCGTGTGAGAGGGTGAATTTAAATGGAAAAATAGCATTGTGTATTAAGGATGTCTTTGACAAATTTCCATGAAATTTCATTGTGTTCTATGTGGGGTCAAAAATCTAACTAGGGATTATAGATTTAAAGCATTTCTATTGCATGTCGGCATGGGCCAGTTTGCATGTCTTAAAAGGTGGTTGTTGATAAAATATCTAATAAAAATCCTTTGAAGCATTTGCATTCCTTGCATGTGAAGCTTTAAAGCATTTGCATTTGCATTCCCTGCATTTGAAGCAGTTGCATGGCCCATTTTACTTTGCCACTAAGGCATCAAGGGGAACGCATGGGTAGATTAAAAAATGGGTGTTTGTCGATCAATTTTCCAATGCAATTATTATATATGTTAACTGTCGACATAGAGTGTTCAACACAAGGGCATGAAGTAATTGTTTAATCTTAAGTCCAACTTGCATGCAGTAATGAACAAAACAGAAAGCCCATCGAGTAATTTTTGTATGTTAAACCCTAACTTGCATGCAGCCATGTACAAAACGACAAGAAAAATCCCAAAATATATATATATATATAATCTTCAATCCATGCGTATAAGTTGATTTTTAAATTTCCAAATAAAACAATGAGGGTAGCAATATGAAAAAAGTGAAGTTCATTTTAATTGATTTTATAGGATATACCCACCAATCCCATAACTCGTCATAATCAAGCTTACAAGTTTCTAGATGAATAAAGTCGAAGATAGTTACATAGAATCAGATTTCGCATAAGGAGAAGGGGCCTATTAGACTCCTCAAGTACGTTCCCATGCCGAATGCTTGACCTTGTGATTGCTATTTCGTTATGAGAGAGGATGCATCTAGGATTTCTCTCATGGCTTTTACAAACGGAACCTTTTCAATATCTAATTTGAACTCACTCTTCTTTGGCGTAGTTATCAAATCGATAATTCAATGCAAATGTGAGATGAATTAGGCATTAACAATTATCGATTTGCTTGGAAAGAAATTACTAAACATATTTTTGTTAGATAATAGACCATTTGTACACTAAATGTAATACAGAAGATGGCAACAAGAAATGGAATCCAAAGGGAGTTTCTGATTTAATTTTCTCTTAATTAAATTGGAAGAGAAATTGTAATTTAATCTCATAGCAACTTGTATTAGTAAACTAAGTCAGAATGGCTAAGTTAGCTTAGGAAATTCGAGTTGAGGGTAAAAGAGGAGGCTTGTAGAGTGATTCCATGACGTAAGGGTGTCAAGTTACAACTATGCATCAGTTGTAATTAGCTAATCCAATTTGTTGTGAAACCAGCTCCAAAAAGAGAAGAAAAGAGATATCAACGTCTTAGAAATAAGCCACTTCGAGGGGGCAACTCCAATACCTTACGTGAATGAACAATTTTTGGATGATACAATTTACAAAACCTTCTTTCTATGTATAGGAGTTCATGGGGCCATAATGTAATCCTAGTGGGGCCACAACGTAATCCTAGCTGACCTAACAATAATAATTTAAGGGCACAATAATAACAATATGGGAGTTACAAAGGTACAATAATAAAAATAAGGGGGTTACACTAACGACAATAAGGGACTATAATAGTAATATAGGCACCTAACATGCCCCTCTCCTTCAAAAAAATGTTGTCCTCAATGCTTGAGTAGCTCTGGGTGCCTTTGTATAAAATTATCATCTTCCCATGTAGAATCTTCAGTGGGTAAGTTCTTCCCCTTGATGAGATACTTTGAAATTGATCGATTCCATAGCTTTCAAGTTATTGTTTTCGTGACCGCTTCAGGTTCCAATATGATTTTTCCTTCCTCATCAAATTCTGGCAATATTGTTTGAACTGGAAGATTTTCACCTATAACCTTCTTTAAGCATGAAACATGGAAAATTCGATGCACTCGTGAAGAAGAAAGAAGCTCCAATTTGTATGCCATAGTACCAATCTTTTGTAACACCTTGTAAGGACCATAGTACTTTGGCAATAATATATTATCCTTCTTAGCTTGCTGGAGGGAGCCATAAAAATACCGAGTCTCCTACATCAAAACTTCTCTCGCTGCGATGTTGATCTGCCTGTTGTTTCATTCGATTTTGTGCCAAATTCAGGTTGTCCTTTAAGAGTTGGAGAAATTCTTGTTGATGCTCAATGTGATCTTCCTCTGCCTGAACCTTCGAATTTTCTCTTAAGATGATGTGATGGATGGTGGATGATATCCATAAAGTGTCATAAATGGAGTCATTTTTGCTGTAGTATGGAAGGAAGTGTTATACCACCATTCAACTAAAGGTAACCGCTTGACCCATTGTGTTTGTTTATCAGATACAAAACAACGAAGATATCCTTACAAAAATGTATTTACTATCTCAGTTTGACCATCAGATTGAGGATGATAAGATGAGCTATGAGCTAATTGAGTACCCAAAGAGGAAAATAACTCTGTCCAAAAATTTCCAATAAAAATGGGATCTCTATCGCTCACAATAACCCTTGGGTTTCCATGTAGCTTTTGAATTGTGTCCATAAATGTAGTAGCAACTATACTTGCTTTAAACGGATGAGATAATGCACAAAAGTGTGCATACTTGGTAAGTTAATCAACTACTACCATGATGACACTCTTTCCTTCGAACTTAGGTAAACTAGTGATAAAATCCATTGAAATCTCCTCCCAACATTGACTTGGAATGGATAAACGTTATAGAAGACCCGGGGTCTTAATTATCTCAACTTTATTCTGCTGGAAAACCAAAAATTCCGCCACAAACTTTTGAATATCAAATTTAAGGCCATCCCAAAAAAATTCTTTCTTCACCCTGTGGTAAGTTTTTAAAAATCCCGAGTGTCCTCCTAAAGGAGAAGTGTGCATTTCCAAAAGAATATTTTGTTTTAGTTGGGAATTCTTCCAAATATATAAGTGATCTTTGCACCATAAGGAATCATTTTTCCAACTAAATGTATCAAATGTACTATGATCTTGCTGCAACTTTTCAATGAGTGTCCACACTTCTTCGTCCTTCTTCCATTCATCTCTTGATTCGGTTATCCAATCTAGTTGGATAATAGAAATGGCACAAAGCAATGCTTACACCTCTTCATTCTTTCTTGAGAGTGCATCTGCAACAACATTTAGCTTCGCTTTTTTGTATATTATTTCAAAGTCATAACCCAACATCTTTGTGACCCATTTTTGCTGCTCTTCTGAAGATAGTCTTTGTTCCTAAAAGTGTTTAAGACTATCATGATCAGTTTTTACCTTGAAGTGTCTTCCCATTAGATAATTTCTCCATTTCTTTAGTGCATGCAGTATTGCTAACATTTCCTTCTCATAAATAAGTTTCTGTAAATACTTTCCTTTGATTGGATGACTTTCAAAAGCAATGGGTCTTCCTCCTTGCATTAAAACGGTACCAATTTATTTCCTGAGGTATCACATTCCACAATAAAGTTTTTTGTGAAGTCTGGCGTAGCTAAGACTTGTGCTAGGCACATTGCCTCTTTAAGATGTTCAAAGGCCTTAGTTGCTTCAGGAGTCCATGAAAATGCATCTTTCTTCCATAATGTTTCTAGAGGTGTTGTTATTCTCCCATAATTCTTAACAAACTTTCGATAATACCATGTTAACCCAAGAAATATTCGCAACTGCTTTATGGTTGTGGGGACTTTCCATTCCTTAATGGATTTAATTTTGTTAGGGTCTACCTTAACACCCTTGTGAGATACAATATGACCCACATATTCCACCTCTTGTACTCCAAAGAAACATTTGGATGTTTTTTCATATAATTGTTTCTCCTCCAATAGTTTGAGCACCTTTTCAGCATGTTGAACATGATCCTTCCAAGACCTGTTGTAAATTAGTATATCATCAAAAAATACTAGCACAAATTTTCTAAGGAAAGGTTTGAAAATGGAATTCATCAACCCTTGAAATGTAGAAGGTGCATTGGTAAGGCCAAAAGGCATGACCAAAAATTCATAATGACCCTCATGAGTTCGAAATGTTGTTTTCAAAATATATTCAGTATTCATTATAATTTGATGATACCCTGAACGATGATCCAATTTGGTAAAATAAATTGTTCCATTTAATTCATCCAATAATTCATCAACCACAGTAATGGGAAATTTATCTTTAATGGTGAGCTTATTGAGCTCCCTATAATCTGGACACATGCGCCATGATCCATCATTCTTGTGTACCAATACTACAGGAGCAGAGAAAAAACTTTGACTAGGTGGAATTATACCTGTCTCTAACATTTCTGCAATCATACGTTCAGTTTTTCTCTTTTAGACATAAGGATATCTATAAGGAATGATGTTTGGAGGAAAACTTCATAGAATCAAATGAATAGCATGATCATGATCACGCATAGGTGGGAGTCCTTTTGGAGTTTTAAATACCTTGGAATGATTGTCCAAGAATTTTTGGAGATCTGCAGAAATAGATGATTTTGATGTTGGAACTTCTAGTGAGCATAATTGTGAAATTATGCCTCGTTGTTATTTTTTTAGAAGCTTTGTCATGAAATCAGAGCTTATTATCTTTCTCGGCTTCCCTATAATACCCCGTAATTCCACTTCCTTTCCTTCTGAAAAAAATTTCAAGAAAATTTCTTGAAAATTAAAAGCTACCGTCCCCAAAGATTGTAACCATTGTACTCCTAGTACAACATCAACACCTTCCATAGGAATAGAAAGCATTGGACTATTCAATACATATTCCCCCATAGTTAGCTTGATATTATGGCATTTTCCAGAGAAATTCATAGTTCCTTCATTTGCAACCATCACTTGACATTCTGGTGCTGGGTATAGAAATAATTCAATTCCTTGGCTACCTTACAATGAATAAAATTATGGGTACTACCTGAATCAATCAACACTATTACCTTTTTCTTCTTGATATGTCCTTCTATCTTGAGAATTTGAGGAGTGGTAATTCCTGCCAATGCATTACATGATATGGTCGGACTCATTTCTTCCTCTTCTAGGGTTGGTTCCTGGTGTATATCCTCTTCTTGTTCATTTTCTTCTTCCTCTTCACAATCTATGTAAAATAATTCTTCTCAGCACACTTATGACCTTTAGTGTATTTTCTATCACAACTGTAGCAAAGCCCTTTTGCTCTTTTTTCTTCCAATTGTTGTGGTGTCAACCTTGTAGGTTGTGGAAATCTAGGTGTAGCAACACTTCCTTCTTTACAGAATTGAGTGGTAGGCTTCCTTGTCGCAATAATTTTACATTCAACTTTTCTTGCCAACCTAAATGCCTTCTCCAATGAATCAGGTTCCAAAACACGAACTTCATGTTGGATGTTATCCTTTAGAGTACCTATGAAGAGATCAATCCTGTGTTCCTCTGGAATATCGGTTACCCTTATATTCAATTTTTGGAAGTCCTCAATGTGCTGCCCCATTAAACCCTTTTGTTTGATATTTATCAATTGGCTAAAGAAGGTGTTTCTCTTTGTATCCTCATAATGTGCTATCATTTCCTCCATAAAAATTGACCAAGTGACAATTTTTTTACGAGAGAAAAGCCATCGATACCATGCAAATGTATTTTCTTCTAAATTTAAAGTTGAAATGCATACCTTTTTGTGTGTTTTGCACATTATGGAAATCAAAATATTGCTCCATCTGTAGTATCCATGTTACAGGATCCTTTCCATCAAACTTACTCATATCCATTTTTGGAATATGGTGGTTCTACCCGCCAACATTAGATTTTATGAAATCATGATTAACATCTATTTTTTTCTCATCACGAGTTTCCTCTACTATATTTTCACCATTAGCAAACATTTCTTGTATCAACTTTGTCAGACCTTCCATGTCTGCTTTTAGATCATTCTTCATGTTTTCCATGCCAGCTTCCATGCCATCTATCTTAGATTCCATGCCATTCTTCAAACCATCCATCTTGGATTCCACGCCTTTCTTTAAACCATCCATCTTAGTTTCCACACCTTTCTTCAAAACTTCCATGTCATTTTTTGTTGCTCTTTGCGAGAATGAAACTTGTTGCACTTGCTCTTGTAATTTCGATATGTCATGTTGCCATTCTTCGTCTTCATGAGTCATATTAGAGATTTCTAAAGGCTTAATAGGTGTTGAATTATTTTTAGGGGCCATTTTAGAATCCAATAATGATAGATATTCTACAATATGCCCTTGGAATCAATTCAACTTGATTCTTCAAACAAGATTTATGAAATTCGGGAAAAAAAAAATACACAACTTTTACTTGCTTTTGAGGATATCGATATTGAAATTAAATTATCTCTATAATTTTGGATCCTCAATATCTAAAATTCAGCCCTATAGTAGCTCTCTGAAGCTTCTTTCAAATTCCACAGGTTTGATCTGTTTTGGATTCTTCAAGGCAAAGTTATGTCCAATCTCCCACAATGACCCAATTTTGGACTAGTTCAGTAGAGCAAAATTGTATGACTTGCCACGTGTCTCTGTTTCCTCCTTTGGCTCTGAAATTGATAGACCAAAAACTACGATCTGTGCACTTGTGGCCACTTTTTACAACATTCCAATCTGATGCACAGAGAGAGAGCTATGAATATTTTCCCATGATCACCTCTTTGAGATGAAATTCAGAAGCCTCAAAAAGCCCTAACTTCCACATATCATATCTCCGATGGATATATGACTAATTTTTGGATATTATTATGGATGGATGACTAATAATATTTAATGACCACTTAATAGGATTAAAGTAATTTTTAATGAATATTGAAAAGAACTAATAATAACTATAAATTATAAAATTAGATTAATTCATTATTATTATTTTAAAAAATCACTTAAAATAATCTTAAAATAATTAATTAATAAATATAAAATAATAAATTTTTATTTAAAATAATCTCATTAATTATTTTTTAACATATAATTAAAAAAATTCAGTTACTGTAACTGCTTAATAACCTTTTAGATGAAATCTAATATTTTCTCAAAGATGAAATCTAATATTTTCTCAAATACAATTTAATCAAAATTAAATATTAAATTATTATATTTCCGAAACAATTTTGGGATGAAAAAAAAAATATAAAATAAAATAGTAAAATATTTAAAGCTAATATGTGAAAAAACCACAAATGCCAACAGCCTCTGCAATAAGTTTTATACATAAAAATTGGAAACATGCATAGCGTACCTATAATAGAAAGAAGTCATTATAAAAATTTTACTAAACGATTACATCATGAAAATATATATTAATGTGGTAGCTAACTGTACATAGAAGGTTTCTGGCCTTCTATTTTATTTAGAGGATTAGTCCCCAGTTTCATCATTCTTTATAAAGGCTCCAGGGCAATGTCCAGGTGGAGTTGGAAGATGGTTGTTGCATTGAGAGTTGGGTAGAGAGCCTTCACTAGAAGAATAAACATGTGCTGATGAAATATTTGGAGCATCTGGGTTGTGCAGCCGTGTGGGTGGAGCAGCAGCCATTAGTATTGGGACTTCCTTGCACAACAATGTAGCCATAAGTAAGGTGAAAGCAGACGCATCTTAATTTCTAATGTCATCAGTATTTACTAAGTTGTATATCAATGTATTTTGATCTTTCCCTGTGTAAATTATAAATTCAAAACTGTATCTATAATAACATGCAAAATCGTGGTCCTAGTAGTGATGAAAAATGCTGAACCAAAGTCAAAACTGAAGCTATACTAACACGTAAAATCATGTTCTCAGCGGTGATGAAAAACCCTAAGAGAAGCAATAACGGCAGAAGCATATTCATCTGAATTTATTTCGATATTTTCATGCTTAATTTCTAAAGGTAAAATTGAATCTATAAAAACATGTGAGATCTTGTTGTCAGAAGTGATTAAAAACCCTTACCTGCATTAGTAATGTTCATAGCGGTGTTAGAACAGCCATGTGGTATTTCTATGTGAAAGATTCTTGTTGAAATGTTACTTTCAACAATCGTTGTGCAGAGCCACTTTCCATTTTCAATTTCCAGTTTTATGTCCTCCAGCCGCTTTCTAAATGCAATGAACAATTAGTCTCAATTTTGTTTGAATCGGCGTAGTATTTTTATTTGAAAGACAATCTTTTTATTTTTTTCGAGGACAGTCTCTGTTTCTGGAAAAACAGAGTACTTATTCTTCTTACACGGAGATATTTTGTTTTGAATCAATGCAGGTGTTTTTTATTTTACTATGGTACCCACACAACACAAGTGTCTTGTTGATGTGGCGAGTTCCGCAAGCGGAATGATCACTTAAAATTCACAACCCTTTTATTTTAGGCTAATGCGATGCACACATCGTAATCGAATTTCATATTATAATCGCCCTCCACTGAAGCCAAGGTCCGCGGGTCCCACAGACCACATGGCATGTTATATCTTGAATCAAAATCAGGAGCGCATTGTATTATGGCCCGATTGCAACATTCAAATGGCAGATCCGATATATATTATGTGCCACAATTTATGGTTGGTCTTGGGTCCGATCCCAATCGGAGATCAGAACTTTTTATATGGCTCGTTTGTTTTCGTCATAGCCCGGACTTGATCCACTTTTATGCAGTGGAGTTAAATGTCTCATTGCATCCGTTTCAATCGGCCATTGGAATTTTTGGATGGTCGTGTGTTATGTGTTAAGTTCGGACCTGATAACTTATTAGGGCAGATTTAATAGTTGGTTTTAATGTCACATTTGGTGCTTGCGTCAACAAGCCCTGGCGGATCCAAAACGATTTTATGTGCTGGATTTAAAGTTTCATCTTGCGCACAAATGCATACGTCAGCAGGGAGAGTTTTGGTACGCGAATTTTGGATTGTGATATAGTTCAAATTCCTTTGAAGTCCGGGTTCATCACGTGACCAAAAGGTTTAATGTTTTGTGTAAATTTTTTTGATGTGCGACGGAGTCTTATTACAAATACTTTTGTAATGTAGCCAGTGGGCTTGACGACAATTGTTTTAAATAGAATTTTCTTTAAAGTTTTAATTATATAGTTTGTAATGTTTTTAAATATTTCTGGCATATAAAAGCAAGAAGGCCCAAGAGCCTATTGTATGTAATTGTTTTAGTTTTTTTTTTTACAATAGACAGTGAATGAAAGCACAGCAGTGCATATTTTTCCAGCAAGATAGAGTGTTACGAAATACACAGACAGTGTGTAATTTCTATTGAGACAGTGAAGTCATTTTAGGCACTGCGTTTTGCAGCAGCCCTATTTTTTTGCAATCCCTCTTAGTGAAGAAGCATTGTAATTTTTTTATAAAAGGAATAGAAGTTTTTTTTAAGTGTGGAAACTCTGTCACAGGTGAGTAAATTTTTTTATATCTCTCTATGTTGAAGAGGAGAGTATTACTCTCTCCATTTTTGTTCAGGAATTTTCAAATATTCCAACAATTATAACACTAAGCAACGATGCCAAGATGAGATTTCCAATGCTTCCAAATAGATTCCCCATGATATCTAAAGTTATTTCAATCTCTCTTGTTTTGCACGGCGGTGATAGCCGTGTGAGATGGTGAATTTAAATGGAAAAATAGCATTGTGTATTACAGATGTCTTTGGGAAAGTTCCATGAAATTTCATTGTGTGTGGGATCAAAA
Organism: Pinus albicaulis; assembly: GCA_034641835.2. Lineage (NCBI taxonomy): Eukaryota > Viridiplantae > Streptophyta > Pinopsida > Pinales > Pinaceae > Pinus > Pinus albicaulis. The sequence goes on along the minus strand of CM076579.1, from coordinate 1,502,280,367 downwards.
ATCTATCTAGGGATTGTAGCTTTAAAGCATTTGTATTGCATGCCCACATGGCCCATTTTGCATGTCTTAAAAGGTGGTTTTTGATAAAATATCAAATACAAATCCTTTGAAGAATTTTAATTCCATGCATTTGAAGCTTTAAAGCATTTGCATTTGCATTCCCTGCATTTGAAGCAATTGCATGGCCCATTTTACAGTGCCACTAAGGCATTAAGGGAACGCATGGGTAGATTAAAAAATGCTTCTTTGTTGATAAATTATCCAATGCAATTGTTATATGTTAAATATATTAATAAACGTGCAATGTGTCCACATGGAGTGTTCAGCACAAATTTTTTAATGTTATGTCCAACTTGCATGAAGTAATGGAAAAAACAAAAAGTCTTTCGTACAAGTCCATAAAGTAATTTCTGTATGTCAAAGTCTAACTTGCATGTAGCCATGTCCAAAATGACAAGGAAAATTCCCCAAAAATATATATAATCTTCAATCCATGCGTATAAGTTGAGAGTGTAACGACAAGAAAATTCCCCCCCGATTGGGGTGTACAACTGTCAAGGAGATGATCCTAGTCGTAGCAACCTGGTGTGCGCTCGTCCTCCATGCAACTAAAGACAAAAATGAAGTATTGTCAGCCCAGTTCAAGGAAGTGTGCGATCACCCGGATTCTCATGATGTCGCAGTGTGGCCAGGCTGTTTCGTCAGAGCGCCGAAGGAAAGTTTCTGTTAAGGTATGTGGGTTCCTTCCCTCCCTTCATTCGTTCATGCACTGCTTTCTGCATGCAAGCGTCTGGAGGCTGCAGTAGAGGAAGCTGAGCGATAGACATTTTGTCAACCTTTCAATCTTGTCGGGGTATGTATTTGTTATTCTACTTGCTTTCAAGGTGCCAATTGCCACGGTTTCGTTTAGATTGTTGTCTTTTATGGATGTTTCGGGCTGGTTAATGACTTTTTGCTCTGTTATTCCCATAATGAAACCAGTTCAACCGTGCTTCCGCGACCCCTGTATATTGTTTGCCCACTCTGTGTTACCTGCTGTCATCGCGGGTAGTATATGGCCCTCTGCACTGTTCGTTGTTTTAGGTAAACATTGGGTTATTTGGAGAGGGTTTCGAATTTGTTTATGTATGGTTTTGCTCTGTCGGGCTGCTAATTGGGTCAATCTATATCATTTTTAAGTGCTCCATGTCCTTTTCATTCATTGCTCTATCTCTGAGAGATGGGTTATCATCTTCAACCTACAACCATATCTGTTCCATGTTTTCAGACCCAGAGTTTTTCGGGATTGTTTTTGGAAGTGGAGGGTGGAGCTTGTGGTTCTCTGTGCCTCAGCCATTCAAACTGTCCCCCCACTCAGCTCACCGAATTTAGCCCCAAGCCTTCAAAGACTCCATGCTCTGTCTGTCTTAAGCTCAGGACTCACATATCCAAGGTGCGCAGCCACCTTTTCCTGTATGAGGTCTACTAAGCATATGGTTATCTGGATCTTTTTCTGGGATTTTTTTTCGCATAGAGTCAAGGGGTCTGTGGTCCTCTGTTCTCCTACCAGATATTTTGGCTCTCCGCATTGGTTACAAAATTGGCTCTTGTGGTTTCGTTTTCCTTGTTCTTATGCTACAAACATTATCTCTTCTCAAAGGGTGCGCACGGGTTATTTAGATATGGTTCCTCACTCCTTTTTTGTTCCTTCATGCCGGTTTGTGTTATTGAATAGGATTTTTCCAGCCATGGGGAAGAGACGTTCAGGGTCCGAGTCTGTTAAGGGCAAAAAGAAAGTCCAGTATGAGCTTGCCCCTAAGAAACGTGGTCATAAAACCAACCAGGAGCATCTGGAGACCTTAGCTGCAAATTATGTGATGGGTAATTCTTCAATAGTTCGTCAAGAAATTCGTGGTTGGGAGAGGGATATACAGACTGATCCTAAAGATAATGAAGCAGAAGCTGAGATTTTAGATTTCATAACAGACCCTGGCAATACCCGTGGTCGTCTTACTTTATTCAATCAGACTATTCATACATACTTGATAGTCAAGTGTCTTGTAGAAAAATCCATTCAGAGTCTTCTTCTTGTCCATGCTAAGGCAAACCTGGCAAAGATAGAACCTCTCCTTCAGGACCTGCTTCAGGACATTCAGAACTAGTTGCAGCATATCAAGATAACTCAATATCAGGCAACTGATCATACTAGTAGATTGGATGATCGGGTAGGCCGTATGGAGAAGCTTCTCTAGCAACTATAGCAAGTTGATATGCCTGGGTCTAATGTGAAAGACCCAGCTCCATTTTCCTCTTCAGATGGATAGTTATTTTCCGTATCGTGTTTTTTGATGCACTTTTTAGTTGTATATGAACTCTCTTTATGTCATATGTATGCACAAACTGCAGTAGTAGGACAGATAGCTCATGAGACTTATAGACAGATGAAACAATTTCAATTTTGGTATGCTTTTCACACTTTTAGGTGGCCAACAGACCTAGTTTCCTACGGGTAGGTTGAGGTCACAGCCTAAATTTTATATTTTGTAGCCTGTCCTTCAATTATAAATAGAAAATAGTGTGGTCCCACCAAATTTTCAAAAAAAAAAAAGACAAGGAAAATTCACAAAAAATATATATAATCTTCAATCCATGCGTATAAGCGTAGAGTGTCCCAAACGACAAGGAAAATTTCCAAAAAGTATATATAATCTTCAATCAATGTGTATGCGCATAAGTTGAGAGTGACAAGCCATTGTCTTGTAATAATAGGAGTTTGGTTTTCAATTGTAATTACGAAAGGAAAATTTAGAATCGAAATTATATAAGAAAATCCAACCCCACATCTAATCATTTTATTTTATTTTAATATTTTTTAAATTTCCAAATAAACCAATAAGTGAAATGCTCTAGCAATATGAAAAAAGTGAAGTTTATCTTAGTTGGTTTTGTAGAATATACCCACCAATCCCATAGCTCGTCATAATCAACCTTACAAATTTCTAGATGAATAAAGTCGATGATCGTTACATAGAATACGATTTCGCATTAGGAGCAAGGGGCCTGTTAGACTCCTCGAGTATGTTCCCATGTGGAATGCTTCACCTCCTGATTGCTATTTCGTTATGAGAGGGGATGCATCTAGGATTTCTCTCATGGCTTTTAAAAATGGAACCTTTTCCAATATCTAATTTGAACTCATTATTCTTTGCCATAGTTATCAAATTGATAATTCCTCGCTTATTTGGTTGTAAATTAATTAACGTGCAAATGTGCATCAAAAATTGTTATCGACTTGGTTGGAAAGAAATTACTAAACATATTTTTGTTAGATAATGACTATTTGTACACCATATTTAATACAGAAGATGGCAACAAGAAATGGAACCAAAAGGAATCTTCTCATTTAATTTTCTCTTAATTAAATTGGAAGAGAAATTGTAATTTAATCTCATAACAACTTGTATTAGTTAACTAAATCAGAATGATTGAGTTAGGATAGGAAATTCAAGTTGAGGGTCAAAGAGCGAGATGTAGAGTGATTCAATGATTTAAGGGGGTCCAATTAAAATGATGTACAAATAGCTCATAGTGAGTGATCAATTAGTTAACTCATAATTCGCTATAAATAGTTTTTGCATGTCAGTTCTAAGGAAGACCCAGTTGAGACATAGCTTAAAGGGATAATAATTATGAGTTGTATAATTAGAAAATTGTACAGGGCACTTATAGAGTCACTTGGAGGGCTAAGAAGGATTGTGCAATCGAGCAAGGGATTTTCCTATTTAATAGCAACTTAATTCCTCCAAGAATGCATGAGAAAGGCATCCTGAGCAAAGGCTGAGAATTGGTTAAGTATTTGTCTGATTTTTCCTTTATAAGTGTGAGACAGTTGGCATAGTGCAGGGGTTTCTCTTGAGAGAGAAATATTTTTATTGTTTCATGATCCTTGACTTTATACAATATACAGATAACATGATTTTAGGAAAAAAAAATTCCCCAAATACATCTTGTGTTTTTCGATTGATTTACTTCTTTCTCTTGCTTATATGTGCTTGTGTGATCGTGTTTTGTTTCCAAAAATTTGTAAAAGGATTAAATATCTTGTTTTAGTACATCATAAGATTAGATTGAATCCAATTGGTATAATTTATACATGGAATCAAAGAGCCAACAGTCACAATAGAAGAGAATAAATTGATTTTTTTTTCAACAAATATTCAAATTTGTAGATTCCTTATTCACTACCAAGCAGTTGATCAGGATGTATTTCAATTGTTTGAGGCTCAAATATGCAGTCAAGGGAAATTAAAATCATATTCCATGGAAGGATAGGAAGGAGGAAGTATTGGAGGACAACGGACTACAGGAATTCACTAACACTGATATTCCTGAACCCACTATGACCGATGCTGCACAACATGATGCATGGAAGAAGAATGTTGCAAAGGAAAGAAGGATCTTGTTAGAGGGAGTTCGAGATCACATTTTCGTGAGTCTCCATCACAAGGTGACTCCATATGCTATGTGGAAGGCCTTGACAGATATGTTTCAAAGCAACAACGACCTTAGGAATATGGCACTGAAAGACAAGGTCATAAATATCAAAATGGAGAAAGGTGACACGATTCAGAAATACTTGATCAAACTCTTTGTCGATATGAGCTTCAAAGTGTGGGGATACCTATTGTTGATTATGATTTTGTGAGGCTATCACTTCTATGCCTTCCCAAGAGCTAGCATAGTTACCATGACTTTGTGAATGGGAGGGAGCAACTACCAAATTGGGAGCGACTGTGGTCTGACTTCGTACAAGAAGAGTTTTGGCGGAGCACCAGAGATGGATCCTCATTAAATAATGATGATGAGGAAAAATATGCCCTGGCTGGAAAGGAAAAGAAAGGGAAATTGAAGGCATCTCATTCCAATAATATTTCATCTTTTACCAAAATTCTCCACAAGAAAGTCAAAGGAAATGTCCTTAACTTTGTGACTAGCTTGTAATGACACAAGCTAATGAGAATAAGTGGGATGAAACGCATTAACAAAAGTTGTGAGAGGAACATACATTTTAACATAAGTGGCACATTATTTCAAAGGCTAAGGCAAGCGAACCATCATCCTTCAATTCTAAATTAAACGACTAAATCATTAACTAGAAAAATTCAAATCTAGAGTCTAAGTCATATAAATACTTTCGATTTTTTTCAGCTTCAAATTCATTTGTGAATGGTGGAATATAATGAATCTCATCTTCATCGACTGATGCTAAAATAAAGCATAGGACTTATTGTTCTTCTTCTCTTAGATAGAGAGTTCTTTGTCTCAAGTGGGATTCTCATGAGGATTTCCTCCTTTCTCTTCGAAAAAAAAATTCCAGAACTCATTAAAATGAAGGTATTTTTTAATCTTCCTAGACCATTCATGGTAGTTATATTTGTGAGAGATAACTATTCCAACTATGGAAAGGAGTGAAACCATCATAAAAAACGACTATTTGCTTTCAATTTCCAAAATAATTACATGCTTACTCTCTTCTTTTTTTGTTTTGTGTTTGTAATTATTGGACCATTGTTATTAATACCCTTTTATCTAGGTAAGAAACTGAATTATTATGTAAATGGCATAACTTTAATTTACTATTTCAATTACTTTTATGTAGGAATATACATTAAATGTCGCATGGTATATATACATCACCATTCATCAAATATATTTCATATAATATATCAACATATGAACTTTCATATCATATTGTAATTTAATACCATATATGCCCATGAAAACTCATAAACAACCATTTGAATCACCACACATAGGAATTCAACATACATGGTCAGTAAAGACTTTTCATGATGCGATGAGTTTATATGTGTTTTGGCAGAACACTCCATAAGCTGACAGGACACAAATATATATACATAGTATTTAAAATCATCCATACACAATCAAAATTTCAATGCACATATAACATATAATTCCCAATTTGAAAACACACCAATGCATAACTCACAAATTTCCTAAGAATTTATACCCTTTTCAAATTGGATATAAATTAAACGCAACATAGAAAATTCATATTAGAGAAACAACACACCATATGAATACAATGGAGAATGGCATATCAATTAAAAATTATAGTATCCTTGATGATGAGAAGGAGACGAGAAGTGAAACATATGCACACTCACACCATTAAACAACATATTAACAACCAACGCAAAAACATAGATTTATATTTTGATACCAATCAAAGTAGCTTGAAAATTCTTTGATACCTATGCACAAAGCCTTCAAAATTATTCAACATGGTAAAAATTACAGATGGTTGTGATACTAAACATGGAGCTCACCACAAAGGACCAATGCATATGATATGGCTGAATTTCGAATTTTGGCATGCACTATCTCCAACGCACACTTCAAAATGTTCAATGAAAAGAGCAGACAAGGCTCTATCAAAATGGAGGGAAAATTAGGACAAAGTATAATGCCAATAAAATAGGAGTTACATAGTGGAGAGTATGCAACAAAGGGACTTGTAGCTCTGATACCATGCCATTCCAATAAAGTAACTCCATGAATTTAAATATTGCATTAATATAATACGTAAATATATACAAGGAGAGGGGGGCTATTGGGATTCATCTTCAAATGTCTCTTCACTTTACTATTTACAATATTTACACTAATTTATCAATCCCTTTGGATTAGGTGACAACAGTTCCACAACCACATCAACACCTGCTTTGTTTAAAATAAAGTACATATACAAAACCTAGTGTATAAGATTCACACCACTTGACAAAATTAGTTCTTGTCATAGTCAAGGTTCCTTCCCAAGTATTTCTAGCTTGCAAGAAATCCTTTTGTCTCTAGAAATATGATATAGTGTTCTACACTAGTTTTCAAAAGTAGATATTGAACCATATGTAAGTTGATTCATGCATAACTACTTTCAAACATGATATAAAATAATGCAACATGAATTCAACATAATGATATTGCATTCACCACACCCATAAGGTCATTTCATGTAGTTAATTGTACAAAACTATAATTGTAATCATTATACATGAGTGGTTAGTATCTAATTTATTAGCACCTCTATTACCAATTTTTTCCCATTCTTGCACCAATTCTAAGCTCTTAAACATAAATTTTTCCTCTTTATTAATTTTTCTTGTATATTTTAAACTTTTTACAAGCTAAATCGACAAGTTCATTAATAACATGTAATTTTCTCTAAAATAAATTTTCGTTCAACAACTACATCAACATCTATTTTTTCTTAAAAATAATGTAAGTGTCCTATCAATTTATAACAACTGTAACAAGAAAAGCTTAATTGGAGTTGTTATGAATTATTGAAATAAAACCCAAGCTAAAATATTTTGTTCAATTTTAATTATAATTCCCATGATAGTTAAGTTTCCTATTCTAAAGGTTCAAAATCCTATTCTATCCATAAATTCGATATATTTGTCCCTCCCAGTGTTCAAAAGTAGATATCAGACCATCTAAAAAGTGGGTTTGATGTAGTTTCTTTGGGACCTAATACCAAATAATGTGATGTTGAGTTAGCATAGTTTTAGGGACCAACCCACCCATCAGTTTTCTCTGTGTATTAAATCGCTTCCATATTTCACATTTGATATACATTAGCAACAATTTATTTAGACATCTTACCATGCACCAACTCTTTCATGCAAGTTGATTTTTCATTGGAGAAAATATCTCCATTTTGGTGACATTATGTACATATCACTAACACCCTACCCCTCTCCCTCCTCTCTTATGTAATGAAACTCACACCCCAACAGTCGTCAGCATGTCCTCTGAGCCTATGAGACTGGCACTAAATAAAAATAGCAAAGTCAATTTTATATGATTATTTCAATATTGAAAAATATGTAATAATTGATTCTTTCTATTTATCCAAAGTTATAATATAAAATATAATGTCTTTTCAAGTAGTTATTTCAATGCAATACATGTGAACAGAAAAAAAAAAAAAATGTTAAATTCTAACCTGGTGTAAAATAAAAATATTGTGAATGATATGACAAGTTACATCAGTGAAGAATTATAAATGAAAATAGTCATAATTATATAAGTAGATATCACACTAGATATAGCGAAATAAGTGGAGAAAAAAAAAGAAACAAAGGAAGAAATTTAGTTATGTCCAAGTTTAGTTATATTTATATCAAACTTATTTCTTTTCAAGAATTAATTTCAATACAATTCCTATGACTAGGAAAAAAATCTAGTCTATACAAATATTAATTGAAGAGAATATTAACAATATAATAGGAATCATTATCCATCGTCATCTATTGGTCACATATATAACTTTTATGGACAAAGAAAATAAGAAAACATGAAGAATTTATGTTAATTTGATAGATAAGAATGTTGAAATGACATATACATTTCTTGTGCATATGTATCTTATCTAACAACATCAGAAAAGAAATGTTACAAATGTTGGGATTTCTATTACAAATTTTGAAAAAATTCCAAAAGACAAGTATGATAGTGGTGATTGTGAGAAAAAAATATCAATAACTAATTCCATCATTGTAGAAAAAAATTATTTATGTTTGTATTTAAAGCATCAATTTTTCCTAAATATGAAAAATTAAGCCATTGTTATTTCAACAACACAAACAAATATGCAACACTTGTTATAATTCAAAGATCACAATGTCGATGAGGATAGGGAAATAGTAAGCTTAGATCTATTTGAATGTTTTAATGATATAAATTATTGTCTACCTATGAAATGATTTACATGTATTTTTTTATAAATATTGCATATGTAATAGGTTCAAGTACAAAATAAAATTCTCCCAATTTAACCTTCAATACAAAAATAATTTGAGGAAAAAATATTTCTACTCATATTACAAAAAAATAATTAAAAAACAAAAAAGAGTTTTCTGGACTTCACAATATACATTCATATGTTCATTGAGCATAGTAAAGAATGTGGAAAGTCTCTAAAAACTTATTTTTTCAGTGGACGGAGTGTTGGAAAATGGGAGGAGTAGAGACCATCAAAATTAGGATTTCCTTACACAACGGTGAAGCCATCAACAATAGTAACCACAAAAACGTATTAATATTAAATTCTAATATTATTAACATTAATAAAATTGCATCCCAAATTAGTATTGATCTTTCTATTTTTTAATTTTAAAAATAAAAATGAATACATACTCACAAGAGAAATCATTTTCCCAATATTTATGAATAAACCTTACTTTTAATAGTAATGATCATTGATATGCTAGAATCTCTAAGGGGTATTTCTCTTTGAAAGACTACAACACTTAAACAACAAATCCAAGGTGAGAAGTCCAACACATCCAAACTTATCTCCCATGTATCTATAGTTATTTGAAACTCTCTTTTTTTTCTTAGTGGTGATAGCCATGGTAATGAGTGAATTTAAAATGTACCATAGAACCATATTAGAAATGTCTCTCTTAAATTTCAATCAGTTTATATGAGAAATTTTGTTTCATGTTCCCTCTCATAAAAAATATAGTGCAATAAAAAGATAGTGAAAGAGAATTATTATTTTTCACCACCATTTTCTCGTTAAAAAAATTGTTATTGCCTTTTTTTTAAGATATATGGAATTATTTATATTATGAGAAAAAATGTTTTACATTAATAATGTTTATTTTCCAAAAAAACTCTCTCGGAGCTCATAAACTGATAAAATGACCATAACTTTTTTCCATGATTCCAAATTTATCCAAAAAAGAAAACAAAATATAATTGGTGATACACTAACTAATTACCCCATTGAGAGGTCGATGAATTGGATATTTTGAGCGTAAAAAAATAAAACCATGTGCACATATGGTATCGTAAGCCATATTGATTTCCATGAAAACATAATAGAATTAAACATAACATTGACAAGAATGAAACCAAGTTTCGTGCAAGGCTACTAGTGTATCAAAATAACTAGAGAAATTGCACTCAAGTTTCCTTGAGTTATTTCATGTGCTGGTTCATTGCTGAAAATTAGAGTGCGAGGTTGCGAACCAATACTAGAATCAGAGTTAGACCCCATGAACGGTTCCACCCGATTTAGTCTGGAGACTATGTCATCCAAGTTGTATCTTAGTGTCCTAGAGAATCCTTTTGACCTCCTCTTGTCATGCAAAAAAGTTATAATTATTGGCTTCCTTGTCATTAAATACCATGTGAAGAAATGTCTCTAATTTCCGGTGCAACACCACTAAGTGAAGAAAGTGTAGTCTCCATTTGCAGAATTTACTCGGGTCTGAATTCCATATAAACGTGGTGCCACTAATCTTAGAATACAAATAATAAGTTCAATCGCTAAATTCGTTGGCTTCGAGGAGAAGAATATTGTTCCTAAATTTTTTATGGATAGTGTCAAAATGGTACGCCATAGAATTCCAACCCAAAAGACATTGACATCGAGAAGAAGAATCTCCTTCCGTACCACCTCAAAAACTAGGCTAGTGGAGCCAAGGTGATATTAGAAAATTTTTCCGAAGCAGACTCGATTGGGTTAGGGAAATTGGTAGGGTGGAAAAAAAAATCAAATGTGATCATCAACCAAACCAAATTACGACAATGTTGGAAGGATATAAGCTCAAGTTTGTAGAAACTAGCAAATTAATGAGAATAGTACCGTAAAAAGACGTTGTCAAGGATAAACTAGACATAAAAACAAATATACCCTAGGAAAACAACATTACTTTTATAGGTTTTAGATGGGACACAACAGGTAAGAATACTTTAGAATGACCTTTGGAGCAATGTTTCTAGAAGCTATCAAGCAAAACTAAAAACGTTCTTGGGTAACAAACAACACAAACAAAGATTGGGTAGCCAAATGAGATGTCCATGGAGTTAAGGATTTAAGAGGATGCAAAAGGAAATGTAATGACTAGTTCAAAGGAATGACTCATCGTTGTATTGTGGAAAAATAAAATGAAAAACGTGAAAACCCATAGTAAGGAACCATAGTGTGAAACGCAAACGAAAAAAGATAGGAAATGAAGTGACAAGAGAAGGGTATCTAGGATGGGTGCAAATAGTTTGAAAAAATTGTCTAAAATTTATAGAGCACCAAAAAGCATAAGTTTTATTCAAGAGTGCTGAGAAGATGGTGTGTTTCCGTAGAAATGGTCCTAAAGATACACCAAACTCAGGAGATAGTGCTACATTTATAAAGAACACTCACAACTTGCGAAAATAACAGACAAAAAAAATACCTCATGGAGTAATCATGAAGGAGAGACAAGTGGGTGTTATGGAACACATATTAACACCTACATTAAACACATGTTCAAAATTCCCTGAGATGCCTCCATTACCAAACTGATATGCTGAAAACTATGAACTAGAGGAATGTTGGATGAGAACTCGCCTCCCTCCACCTCCCTCTCTTTAATGTGATTTAAAAAAATTATGATATGTTGATCGTATATATTGTTGGGAGGCCATGTGTAAACCCACTCGAGATAGGTGGTGACATTGTCTCATCTTCCCATTCTTACCTCCCTCTCGTCCACTATAAACCAGTGAATTTCAATCATGTGAGGCAACACCCTTCCCATCCATAAATTCACCCGATCATGAAGGAAAATGAGAAACCCTCAGTTGCATAGCACTAATGATTACATTGTAACAAATTATCCATGCATGTATGACATATAATTTTTATATATGTTGAAGTGAACTTGCTAAGACATAAGTGTTTAGTACAAGCCTGTAAATCAATGTTTTTATCCTAAAGTTAATGTACGTATATAAGCAAATTTCCCACAATCCCATTAATTATTTTTTTATATATTAACATTTTTTTTTCATTATTATTTTTCATTATTTTTTAAATATTGTTTTTTATTTTATTTTAGTTATGAATTTTTATTAATCTTTTTTTTCGATATTATTTTTTGGTCTCTTTTTATTTCCAAATATGATGAACTAAAATGATGTAAATTCAAAATATTCTTTGAGTTCAATACCAAAAATTAAATGCTTCATATACATTGTACAACTAAAACTTTAATTAAAAGTGGTAGAAATGAAGGTAAATTGAAACGAAAACCTTAGTCATTATGATACGATAGTTTACATCAAGATTGATATTTCATCATTAAGGAAAGAAGTGAACAAGCACAAAACTTCAATAAAAAATGTTAGAAATAAAATTAACAGGAAACCAAAAGTCTAGTCATGAAAAATGAAAACATTCGATAATATAATTATTCCCCTTAACAATAAAATTATCGAGGAGATAATTTATTTATTGTCAATGTTGAAACTATTAATATTTAACCATGGAGGAAATAAATGAATAAGCTTTGAAAACTCAAGAATGAACATAAAATAGGGTATAAAGTGTGTGTCCAAGCTAATTGCGGTATCTCATGATGGGCTAGTGCCAATGAAAACATGGAAATAGAACAACTTATTATTTTCGAAATAAAATTCTAGATACTTCACAATGAATTTTAATGTGGTGTAAGAATATAATAGGTAGGAAATTAAATTAGATTCTAAAATACATAATTTTTATTTATGAAAAAATAATATGATTATGGTTTTTTTTAAATTGTATACTGGTAAAGAACATTATTTTTGTGGATAACTATTTTTATAAATTTTTAATATTATTTTTTTAAATTAATTACGAAAGACATTATAGCTCATTTCATTTTTTTTGGTTAAATTAGGTGAATATATAAAAAATAATACCATGAACATATTTATATTTGAATGTGTATGTTAAGACATTTTTTTTAAGTAGTACACATGCACAGACACAATTCAATATATATATATATATATATGAGATATTCCAGGCTAATAAAGAGTGAAGAACTTAGCTAGAAAGGGCAGAGACCTTAGGAAAGATATAGGGGTTATCTTAGGGATAGGGCAGCTCAGGCCACGAAGTGTAGATTTAGACGATCGGACCAACTCTATGAGGATATTAAACGACTAGGTTTGTTAAACCAAACCGAAATCTAAGCACTCTAAGCTGACAGAAATGACTTTTTTAATTACCGAAATAAACTAATTAAATTCATATAATTTCTTAGAAAGTTAACATTTGTCAGTAAAAATTCACAATAGGAAAACAAGTATTTCCTTTCACTAACAACACTAACACCTTTATTTAACAAAATAAAATAACAGAGTTTATCACTTATGTGTTATATTCTACACATTATCACTATTTTTATAATATATAACTTTCCTTATAGCTTATAAAAAGTATGATGAAATTGATATTGTTTATTTTGTTCTTAAAATAGTGTAGTTCAATAAAAAAAATAGAATCATCAAAAAGAATAACTTGAGAAGTAAGTCATAAGAGGTTTGAATTTATGTCAATTGTGATTTGATATTTTTTTTATCCTTTCTTTTATTTTATATAAGTGTCCACTAGAGCTTGATCAAATTTAAGAGCAAGTGTTCAATTATTTTGATTCAGAGGGAATTTAACCAATCATTTATTTGAATGGAGGGGTAACCTCTCTTTCCACATAATATCACTTACAAGATTTTGAATTATGTTCATATTTAATTTTATATAATTAGATATATATAACATTGAGAATCCTATAACTTATTTAATAATCTTCCCTCATCTATGCTTAAATCTCTCAATGAACTTCTAGTTGAGCTTGCTTTTATAGAATTTATTGTATGGTGTAATGCGGTTCACAGTGTTCTTGTCCCTTTACCCCATTTCCAACCTATCATACAACATGACACTTACACTCAATTCCTATGATATTTTACTTTATGGTCATCAAGCCTAACTATCTTTATTTAGGGCCTAAGTCCCTTGTCTTTCTCCCTCAACAATGGTAGGGGTCTTGGGACACATTGTTATTGTGTAAAACATATAAATAATACATATATTACCATTAAATGCCTTATTCATGGTGATTAAAAGTAAGAAATATTTGTTTATGGCCAAAGGCCCTTTCTTTTCCTCTCCATGTAATGCTACAAGCTTTAAATCTCATATTTTCCATGAAAAAAACTCTTAATGGCACCCATATCCTACTCAAATTCCATATGTTCTTTAGGGGGGATATATGTGTCTATTTGAGCACTTATTAATGGTAATTGATCTCATAAAGCTTCATTTCTATTCAAAGGTATTTTGCCTCCTATACCCATGGAAACAACCTTTAAATACATTTATGTTATATACAAAATTACAAATCCACCAAATATCTATTATAGATGTCATGTTCATTCTTTAGGGACTAAAATGAAGCTGTAACTTAAGAAGACACTTAATTCTCCATAATTAACCATTTGAAAGGTCCCAAGTACATTATGTGGTGCACAAAACCTCATATTGGAATTGATGTCCAACATAACAAAGTGGATATATATTTGTGATGATAATATACAAAAAATGGTTCCCATATTAAATATAGAGGCTAAATAAATTCTAAAGTGAATTCATATGTTTTTTCAAGGCCTTATTCATGGCTCTCATAATGAAGAAGATTTATTTAACCCATAATTTCATTGTTTTGTTCCCATGCACATGGTAGGGGTTCTATGACCCAATCTATTTGTTAAAAATATATGGTAGACATATTCATATTCATATGCCTTATTCATGGACATTGAGCATGACAAAGCATTTTTTAGTTCCTCAGACCCCAACTTTCCTCCCTTATCCATGTTACAAGGCTAAACAATTCCATATGTGTTGATTAAAAACTCTTAATTGTGCCTCTATATACTACAAGGAAAAGACCCTCTAGCGAAGGTTATAAAGGAGGTTTTTAGTGTTATAAAATTGGTCAAAATTGTCAAAAAAAACATATGCTACCACATCCATTTCTGGTAACGGAGGTTTTGGTAGAGCTTTTAACAGAAATTGAACACAACTAAAAAAAATGGGTAGCCGGAGGTTATTACGGATGTTTTTCCATCGATACTCTTATCAGGTTTGAACACACCAGTGCATATTGGTAGACAACGCACCAGGGCGGTCTAAGTAGAATGCACCGGGCCGTTAAGGAAAACAACAACACTGGCCCTGGTGTTGGTGATACAACGCACGGGGCCGTTTTAATTGGTCTTGGGATTTGAGTGGTGCCCATAGGTCATAAAAGCGCACTGGTGCATGTATCTTTATGAGGAACCGGTGCTCCGTATCACAAAAAGGAACCAAGATTTATAATTGGTATTGGTATTCGTGCGGTGCACATGGCATCTACAAATGCACCGCTACTTATAGATACATAAACACCCCAGTGCGCATTATCACACAAACGCACCGATATTTATAATTGGAATTGGTATTAGTGCAGTGCCCATAGAATCATAAATGCACCAGTGCGTATAGAAACATAAACGCATCGGGTTTCAATTTTTTTTTTTTAGAAACATCCACCTCTGACAGTCCAATTATTGTGATTGTTTTAAATTCATTATTCATCAAAATTCGACACATCTTATAACAATACTCATATTAATTACATTTTTATTAATGCATTTGAATGTGTTGTTTCGATTAATTAGTTATATCATATGAGAATTATTGTGGTTTTTTAAAATTCATTATTCATCAATAGTCAACACATATATATAATATTATAACAATATTCATATGAATTAAATTTTTATTAGTGCATTTGAGAACGACAATGGAGAATGCAATAGAATAAATTAAAACATATATATATATATATATATATATGAATAAGACAGTCTTTATCATACAAAATGGGACAATTATTCATATCCCTTTGTCTTTCAATTGGGACACTATGTCCATTACATTAAACAAAATGTCTGATTTCACAGACATATTTCAAAAAATAAAACGCCTTGCTTTGATATCCAAATTACATAGTGATCATCATTCTTCGCTTGAACTGCTGTCACTGCTAGAGCTACTTCCATGACTTGGGTTATTTTCAGGAATGTTGTGTTCACGACATTGATTGTTTTCTTCTTCTTCACTTTCCATCTACAAACATAAAAATAAACTAAAATGAGTGTATATACATTGGTGAGAATAATGAAAATTCCAATATTAAATAATATACATCAATGTAAATCAAAAAGAAAAATGATGTACCATAGCAACAATTGACTCATAAACTATACACATTCTTTCAAAACCATGTACCATGCCATCTTTCAAAATTTCATCTGTTGGCGCAATTCCATACTTTGTTTCCTGCAAGTTTTATACCCCATAACAAATCATATATTTAATATAAAAGATGCTTTTGTTCTATTAATTATAGATGGAGCTAATTAAAACAAGATCAATAGATGCTTACAAATTCCACAATTAAATTCTGAAATGCCAACATAAACTCACAACCCATATTTAACCCAATTTCAATCAATTCGTTGGATGATTCTTCTTTGTAAATAACACATGTTTGAAGACATTCAATGAAGATTTTTGTAAAACAACTTAAAAAATACAAAAATGAAATCTAGTCAAGTTGTTATAAGGAAGTAACAATTACTCACAAACTTAGAGATCAACCATTTTCTTCCTTGTCGTCTTGTTTTATGTGCTAAATGGGTTCCATTTATTTTATTTTCTGCAAGAAAATTATTGAAAATTAATATTTAATGCTAAATTGTTTATTTATTGTACCTAATGATAGAAAAATTCAATGATTACATATTACATTTGAAGCACATTGTTCTATTCATTCCACTAGATCCCTCAAACTTTTGTAAAAGTTTTTTCCCCTTTCGTTAACTTCCAGCACCACTCCAAATGAGCTAATGAGCAATTCTTTTTCATTTGCATGTTCTATTTTTTTTTTCTTAGAACAACATTCCTTTTCTGAGTTGTTGTTCCTTGTAGAACATTAAACATATGTGAATTAGTAGATTGTTTGACACATGTTATATAATAATTTTAAGTATATTACTAATGATAATTAAAAAAAGAAAGTCATATTGGATCGATAGTATTGTGTCATTCACCTTATTCATATTTTTGCAATTTTTCCATTAAAATTTTACGCTCTTCTGGTCGTAGATCAAAAATTATCATATTGAACTTCATCATTTTGTGGCTCTGCATGATACACAGTAAACAATACATATTAGCTAAAGTTACATATAGTTCAAAACTAATATTTTTTATAAAGAATTTACAAAGAACTTTCCTTTTTTTCTTTTCTTGATGTGTTAACAGTATCTTTGTTACTTGAAATCTTGTCAGTCATTTATTTATCAATCTGAAACCTGTAGCATATCATTCATTAATATATTTATAAATAAATTCTCAACTTTTTAGTTAGAAAATAAATCTCGAGATACTAGTGTGCCTTTCATGAAACCCGCACCACCGCTGATGTGTGTATATATTAACAATGCACCGCAAAACAATATAATATGTCATACGGTGCGTTCGGTATTATAAATGCACCGCAAAAATAGTGTAATAAACCTAACGGTGCATGGGGTATTATAAACGCACCACAAAAATAATGTAATACACCGTACGGTGCTTTCCTAGTTAAAGAGAGCACCAGTGCCCTATTTCAGATTTGGCGCACAGATTTAAAAAAATGTTTTCAATTTTTTATGACACATAACTTGCGTGGTGCACTGTAATAATACAAAGCATAGATGCGGTGGAGTACACAGGGCACACCGAGAAAGAAAAATCCATTTTTTCAAAAATTCACGCAATTGTCGAATAGATTGGGATCCGGCTTTGCAAGTCGTCCCATGGGTTGGACATCAATATAAAATGAAAAACCCTAATTCTGAAATCACAGAAATAGGTAGAAGAAAGGGTAAAAACAAAAAAATAAAGGGTTTATGGTAAAACTGGATAAAACTGCAGGGAAAAATAAAAAACTGCAGAAAAAGTTAAAAAAAAGAATTAAATTTAATCAAGAAATAGTTTAAAATTCTATGATAGAGGATTGAATCACTGGAGTTTTGGTTTTTAATTGTCTGAATACTTTTGTTGGAATGTATTTCACCATCCACAGTGCCCTCGTGCTCTCTTGCTCCAAGTTTGTCTCCTGCAAAAATCTCACTGAAAAGTTTTAGCAAAAATAGTGAAATAATGAAAAGTCTTTAATATTTAAAGAATTATTTTATCAAATTAGATTCTCGAAAATATTTTGCCGCCCATTTTTCAAATTACCGCTTTTTTTAACTTAAACAAAATAGAGTTGTGTTTTTTACTTTGTGTTTATTCATTTCCGGTGTGCCTAAATGTGACGCACCGGTGCATTTTATTAATACTACGCACCAAGGTTTGCTAGGATAATAAGTGCACTGGACTTTTAAATTTTTTATTTTATTTTATTTTATTTTTTAATATGTAAGATCATAAAAAATAATGATAATTATAAAATACATGAATTTATTTTCATTATTTTCTAAACTTTATATATGTAAGATCATAATAAAATAATGATAATTATAAAGTACATGAATTTATTTTCATTTTTTTCTAAACTTTATGTTACAAAAATTCGTATTATTCTAGATTTGTTATTTTACAATTATTTGCAAATTTACAAATTTTAATATTTTAATAAAATCATTTCACATTAATACAATTAAAATTTTCACATTAATAGAATTAAAATTTTACAAATTAATATTTTACATACAATTACATTAATTAAAATTACAATTACAATTTTAATTTTACATACAATTACATTTACAATTTTACATATAATTACATTTACAATTACAATTACAATTTTACAAATATTTTAGAGACAATTCAATTAAAATTACAGTTACAAATACAATTACATTTACAATTTTACATAGAATTACATTTACAATTACAATTACAATTTTACAAATATTTTACATACAATTCAATTAAAATTACAATTACAAATACAATTACAATTTGTGAAATTTACATACAATTACAATTTGTGAAATTTACATACAATTAGAATTACAATTACAATTTTACAATTTTTCATATATACAATTACAATCATTTCACAATAAATTAAATATTACAATTACAATTAAAATGTTACATTAATAAATATTTTACATACAATTACACTTAAAATTACAATTAGTACAAATACAAATACAATTTTACATAGAATTAAAATTTAAATTACAATTACATTCACGACATAATATTTAATAAATATCATGGTCATTTAATAATATTAAATTAATTAATAAACATCATCTCGATCACGATAACCATCGTACAAACATCATATTCGACTAATAAACACATTCAATTAACATCAAATTAACATTATATATTAACATCATCACAACACAAACATCAAATATACATCTCAATATAATGTCAAATAACTCATGTGCCTATCACATATACACATCTATCTGCAAGCTAAACATTAAATGAACATATCTAACATGACTAACAATATGCGCCACATCATGATGATCATCAACATGAAAATTAAGTACAACTACAACATGAACATAAAATACATGGACCAGATATAACATGACTAACAATATGCGCCACATCGTGATGATCATCAACATGAAAATTAAGTACAACTGCAACATGAACATAAAATACATGGACCATATATATATATATATATATAATTGAATAATGTTAAAAATATACAACTGTAATATAAATCATGTTATGGATCAAGCTCTGGTGGTAGTATAACAACATCATGAATAACACTAGTAGAAGTGGATGCGGCCTGCTCAGTAACACTGGGTGCAGCCTCGACAGTCGATGGTCGACTAGCCTGCTCATGATCATGATGATCACTAGTATTGATGGATGCATCCGCTAGTGGTAGTAAAACATGATCATGAATATGAGGCACATTAGTAGTGGAGGTGGCCTGCTCAGTCAATAGTACTGCAGCCTTAGCGGTCGATGGTCCAGCCTTCTCATGATGTTCATGAGTAGTACTCATGGTGGATGCTGCAGGCTGCTGACTGAATGTGGCCAATGGTCCAGCCTCATCTCTATGATGACTAGTGTCAGATGCTGGCAGTGGAGCCTCATGCTGATCATTAGGCGTGCCGCGAGGTGAACCATCATTAGATGCATCTGAGTGGCTCCTGGCAGACTGTCCATCACGTGTCGCATCTCGACTACATCTATAGCTACAGACAATCCTCCTCAATCATGTAACAGTTGTCGTAGCTGCTATGACATGTCGCATTAGGCCGTACATGTCACGTGGCATGCCTCTCCACATTTGTATCAATCTATCATCACCATGTATATCTCTATAATGAGTGGGCCTGATGCCTACATCTAAAATCAGTCCACAGAGTTGGCTGCCCAACTCCATCCGGTATTTGGTCTCTGGTCGACCATGCCTAGCAAAAGGCGATACAGGTGCACAATGAGGCACATGAGGATCATCCCGATCATTTGGTACATCAGCCATCCCCTGATCGAAATCATCAGGATCAACACCTGGATCATGTGGTGGATCCCTCATCTCATCACCATCAAAATATCTAATGTTTGCAAAATATATACAAGTACATAATAATAATTAGACAATTTCATTACATAATTTAATAAAAACAAGTTAAACAACATGCTAGAATAAATATAAATAAAACAATAATATTACCTCTATCATCTGGTGGCTCATCAAGAGTGAAGAGGATGTTGGGACACCCTCACCAATCTAGTCCAACATAAGGACATGGGACTATAATGAAGGGATGCAGCCCGCCAAAGCTGGCTAGTAAGTCCAGTGAATCATGTGATATCCTCGCTGGAAACATAGTGTCTCCCCTCTTGGGCATCATCTGCCCCCACATGTGCATTTGGGCCTGCAACATCAGCCTACGAGTTTTTCGAACAAAACTCGGTCTCATCTCTAGAAACCTCTCAAAAAATAAACAAAATAGCTATGAAGCAAAAGAGAAGTTGACCCTCCCTTGTGCATGAGCATGACATCTATCTAAGGCCGTACAAAACTGTCACAAAAAAATGGCAGACCACGTGAAAATTCGTAGGTGTTCTACTAAAGAATCAACGTAATATAAAGGCGAGCAACTAATGTGTTGCCCGTCACTGGTGTTGTGCGAAATGATCAAAGCGATAATAGAGAGGCATTGCACGTCCTATCTACCAAAAGCACCCATACGTAACTAACCTCCAGCTACCTGAAACTCTGAAGGAGACAGTACATGTGCTCTAATGTATCTCTGGGAGTAAACTAACTAACTCCCTGCTACACAACCAGGTGGCACATCTGGGAATGAGGGAAAATCCACCCCTCTCCTTGATAGTCCTATAAGAAAATAAATTTAGTGGGTGTGTACCGCTGGTCAGGACCAACCTGAAAAGCCTGTCAGTGGGCATTCCACCTACCGATAAGATGTCTTAAAAGCACACTATGGGCCTTTAGGCCGGAAATAGCCTCCTCATAGAACTTGAGGAGACCTACCTACTTAAGGATCTCCTGGGTATCTATAGTAATAGGGTGAGGGCATCCATCTCTCTCCCTCTCTCTCGCCTCCCATTGGTGAATCATGTCATACTGCTCTGCTTGTTGTTGCTGTTGTTGCCCATGTTCTCTCTGAATCATTGCCATATTAAATAATTTTTTTTATTAAAACATAAATGTACTTATAAATATACATATTTAATTTTTTTTGAAAAAAAACACACATAAAAGTTGGTGCTCCATAAAAAAAGTCACGCACCGGTGTCGGTGTGTTATAATATTTTAGCACACCATCCTCAGGGCCGTAAATAAAATGCCCGCACTGGATTCGGTGCCGATGTCTATTTTTCAAGCACCACAGACTGTTTATAATTCAGAATAGCGGTGCGCTGACTGAAATATATGCCCCAGAGTGTATATTCGTGTTAGCGCACCGAGTTCATGACAATGACATAGTTGACGGTGTGGTCTTTTACACAACCACACGGTTGACCCTCTCGGAATGCAAAATGCGATGCGTTGACATAAACCGGAGCGGAAAATGCAGTCAACGCACCGCACTGTGATTGTTGGGGTCAATGGTGCACCTAGATAAATGAGCGCACTGCATTTTTATTTTTAATTTTTTATTTAAAATTATTTAGGGTGTCTTTCGGAACCACCCTGGAAATGGTGCGGTTATGGTTAGCACTAGTAGCAGTGCTACCTATAAATTTTGTAGGTGGCACCGCGATCGGAGTGAGCCAAACAGCTCGAGCACACCGCGCGACAATTTTTTTTTTTTTAATGGTTAATTTTAGGTTTATTTCAATATATAATTTGGTAAAAGGCTTAATTATAGAAAAAATAGAAAAATACCTGTACATTTCGCGGCTGAGGAGGCATATTGGCTGTAAAATTTGGCCATTGTTTTTCAAAATGCAAGCTACAGATTGGTTGGCAATGCAGAGCAGCAGTGCATGTAATGAGTGCAATGAGAGCACCGATGGTAGGGTAGCTCAAAAACAAGAAAATAGCACTGGGGCTTGAGAGCTCTGGAGCACTGAGGAATGTGAATAATGAATATTTTTTGCTGTAATTTTTTTTTACTAACCCTATTCCGGTGTGCAGGGTTTTATAAGTGCATCAGTGCAGTTAGGAAAACCCCACCGGGCAGTATCAATTTTGGCGCATTGTTTATAATGCCCCAGGGTGTTTCCCTAACTGCGCACCAGGATGTTTCAGTTTTGGCATGAAAATTTTATGATGCACTGGGGTGGCGTAATGGTAAAGCACTGATGCGTAATAGTCACAAAGCACCGGTTTTTTGGCCTTAATTTTTTTTTTATATAACGCCATTCCAGTGTGTGTTGTTTCTGGCGCATCGGTGCTCTTAGAGAAGAATGCACTGGTTCATTTATGTTATGGCGCGATGTTTTATGATGCATCGGTGCGGAAGAGTATTGACGCCCTGGTGCGTTATAGTAATTGGATGTCCTGGTTGTGTGTACTTCGCACATGCTATCTGGTGTGCCAATGTTTGGTGCGCACCGGTGCGTTTTATGGTATCATGCATACCGGTAATTGATAGCTCAAGAGCACTGGAAAACTAAAAAATCTGGGTTTTTTATCGTTTAATTTAAACCTTTACCGATGTGCGTTATTTATAGGTGCATCGGTACTCTTTGCTGCAAACACACTGGTCAGTTTGCGCTTTGGCACGTTTTTTATGATGCAACAGTACAATTTTTGTCTACTGCACCGCGTGGTTTCAGTGTTGGCATTGTGTTTTATAATGCACTAGTGTGGACGAGTTGTGAGGCACCGGTTCTCTATTATATTATAACGCATTGGGCGTGTGTGTACGGAGTGCACGGTGTCTGGTGTGCCAATGATTTGGGCCGCACTGGTGCTTTATTTTTTTGAGAGCACCAAGGCGAGTTTTAATGATAAGAGCATAGATAGGAAAACATCCACAAAACCCTCTGCCCACCAACCTCCTCTAGTAACCTTTGCTAGAAATGGATGTATGGGGTATTTTTCTTTGTGGTTCCTCAAAAACATCCGCTAGAGGGTTTTTTCCTTGTAGTGATCCCACTTGAAGGCCATAGATCTCTCTATAGATTATTTTTGTGGTGATATAGGCCATGAGACCCATTTTTACTCCCTTCACAATGGTATATTCCCTACAACTCAATTTCATTTTGTGAAAAATACTAGTGATGCGAAAATCCCCCATAGAGTCCCATAATTTGTTAGTGATATGAAAGAACCCCTCCAAGGACAAATATCATTGAGAGATAATGTTTTTGGTGATTTGAGACCTTATTCATGGGAATGAACATCTATATAAGTTGGACCCAAGGACTTATTTCCTCCCCTAACCAGTGCATAGGTTGAATAATTAATTCTTATTATGCTAAACAAGATAGAGAGGAATTTTTTAGCAGTTGAAGGCCTTGTTGAAGACTAATGAACTCAAGAAATCACTTTTAAGGTAGAGAGACTTTTCTTACTCCCTTGATATTATAGGGTCGTTATATTTTTATCATTATAAAAAACATATGAATGTTGTTGATAATATTAGTTAGGGGCCTTATTCACAATGAATAAAATATTATATATAGAGAGATAAGACCTTATAGTTTTTATCGCACCATAATCAAATCATCATAACTATAGATTTACTTCTTATTTGTATATTATTGTTACACAGTATCAAAATTAATACTTATATTAATTATTTTTATTATATCATACATAATTATATTTATTCAAATGGAATATATAATTTAAAAAAAATATTAATTTATATGTGAAATAAATTAATAAAAAGAGATGGATGCGAAAAATGTCCTTGAGGTTTGCAAATATTGCAAGCTAAAATAAAAAATAAAAAAATCAGATTTGTTTTAATTTAATTGAATCTATATGATTATTCTTTCCTTAGAAATTTATAAATTGTAATTAATTTAAACAATGTAAGTGCGGATACATATTTTTAAGTTATAAAATGATATATAGGTTTCAAATTGTTTAGGTAAACCATATTACAAAAACTCATTCAAAAATACTCTTGGGTGTTTGGGCAAGGTTGTATTAATATTTAAGTGAAGAAAAGAACATTGGAAAAACGAATTGGAAAGAACTTGATATTGAGACATAATTCTCATGGCATATACTAAATACAAAGTATGAAATTGTTGGCATTGATATGTCTTGTGTGAGCTTGTTGCAGATACTATAATTTTGGAGAAAGGATAACCACATGATGACACGATAATAGTTTTCCCCGATAAACTAACATCACTAATAGATAGGAAATTGAAGCTTTTCAGTGAAATTGAAAACACAACTTGTTTTACAATGAAAGGTTTTACACAAATTTAATAGTTTTAGCATTTTGAGGAAAATAATAACTAACAACTTTGTTGAAATTTCAAGTTTTTTTCTTAATCATGAAATCGAAAACTCATAACTAGTTTGATTACTTTGATGTTTGCGAAACAAATTGAGATAAAAAATTTAATACTTATTCTTTCATGTTTATTTTCTATTAACAATGGACTAGTTCACAATTGAATTGTTAGGTCCCTACAATACTAGTGCAACCCCGATATTTTTATTCTTATGCGCCATATAATATCACATTTTTTATTATTGTGCCCCATATAAGATCATTATTGCTATCGACTTCCCTTACATTATTATTGTTATGTAGGCCGTAATTATATTTTGGCCTTATAGGCTCCTATATATACAAAGGATATTGTCCTTTGAATCATCCAATATTTGTTCATTTATTTTTTGTAAAATGAGGTTTCCCACTCAAAGTGGCTTATTTTCAAGTGACTGATCAATATTTTCGTCGGTTTTTTGAACTGGTCACATAACAATTCATATCATAAGTCTTGATCCTAAGGTTTTATTCCTTCAAACTGGTCATCGTGGAAAATTCGCTATAAATTTTTTTTTGTGAAGCTTCAAACCATGAAATTAATATAACATGGACATAAAATATTGAATAACATCATGTTAAAAGATCATGTATTGGGTTGCTATAGTTCAGATGATATAGTTAAAGGAAACTATCATTTTTGGATGCTCTGAATTTTTTTCTCAAACATGTGTTGATCTAGGGTAAATTATTGATACCCTTAACCAAGATCTTTTACTTTTTCTAGTAGTTATAATTGCATTTAATTAAGACGTTAATGAAATGAAATGAAAAATTGTAGCTATAAATAAGAAGAACATAAATGAACAAGATCAAAAATCATAAGAACACGTGATTTGATGACATAGTTCGTTCAGGAGGGACTACATCTCCAGGCCTCGATGTCAAGATGGTGTAGGTCACTGCATTATGTGCTGTAAGAAGAAGATGTACATGGATGTGCTTTCCTATGACATACAAGGAAAAATTTTCCTCACGCAGGAGTGGCTTGACTTCTTGAAGATATGTTCCATTGCGAAACTCTCATACATACAGAAAGACTCCTATTAGTATGACCATAGCTCACATGTAATAAATAAGAGTATCCCGCCAATCCTAGAAAACAAGGGATCTCGAAAAACACACATATAAAATTGAGTATCCCGCCAATATGGCATAAAAGGGATCTCATACATAACACAAACACATAGCTGAAAGTACATCAATAACAAAACAAGGCAAGATCCCACGACTCATGTATCAACTGGGATCTGAAAGACATAATGCATCTCAAAGAGAAATAAATGAAGAAGTACATCGAATCCACATCATATACCTCATGCTGACATTTTCTGAAAGTTGAACTGATCTGCAGCTGAATCTGAAAACACCATCAATCTTGTGGTATTGAAAAATGTGAAAATGACTGCTCACTTGTGGAAATTTGACACCTGCATAACCCACTTCCAAAAGTGGCTGAAAAATAAAAAAAAATCAAATGAAGAAACTGACCACACCAACAGACTCGTGGCATTGAGTAGTGCAAAAATGACAAAAAATTGTCCCTTTTGGGCAAAGTCAAAATTTTGCACTCCTGAAAATTGGCCTCAATCAAGGTTTCACCTGCCTCTTTTCTGGATCATGGTTCCACATGATCTGTAATAAAAAATTAATAAACCTCGGTTTGTGTGCACACACTCCTCTGTTCCATGGCTTGGGTGCACTTGCAAATTCTGGGTTTAATTATATTTCGTGGGTGGAGTTAACCAGGAGCTGCTGGTTGGTGCAATGGTTAAGATTCGATTTTCATGGGAGGAGGTCGGGTGGTCAATCCCCGCCTCCTCCATTTAAAGTCGAAAGCTGTTTATATAAACTTGCATTTACTTTGAAACCAAATGCATTAAAAAACCCGCAGTTAATTTTTGGAAAATCACACCATTTGCTGGAGATGGTGTATTGGGGGTCAAGTCCACATTGGGCAACCCGCCCCATATCCTGTTGGCTCCATTTGTTTTTTTTTATAAGTTGGGCCACCAGTGGAGCGGGCCAGTCTTTGAGGTCGGGCGAGTTCGATTCTCGTCGACCCATATATGGTATGGCTTTGTTTGCGGGGGCAGCGGGGTTGACAGCCCACCCCCTCAAAACTTTAATGTGGTTTGGTTATGGGGGTGGCGGGGGTCATGGCCCCACCCCATTTTTTTAGAAATACTTTTTTTTTTTTTTTAAATAAATTATGCATTTTGAAAAATTCAGTTTTGGACCAAAGGAGTGATTTTAACCAGGCGACAATTCTAGGCGACGATTTTGCCCGGAATCTTGCTTGAGTTGGTTGGAATCCGGTGGCCTAGTTTGGTCCAAATTTTTTCATCCTTAAGGTTGCCCAATCATCCAAGTCAACCCAAAACTTTGACTGCTTCTAAATTTCACATATGGGCTCGGTTTGACGAACCGTTCACACTGTTGCGATTAGGGTGACAAACTCTTTAGCTTGAAGCTAGTTTGAGAACAATCTAAACACTTTAATTTTTGAGCCCTCTATACTAAGCCACTTGTACTTATACCTGTTTAATCCACCTGGATCATACCTCCCCACTGAGGATCTTTTGTTCCTCCAAAAGCATCAAGCTTTACCTATGATCAACTATTTGTAACTGTTGTTAAAAGGCACATCCCCACATGACTCCTTCACTTGGCATACTTCGGGGTCAAGATGCAAAGCCATCATCTACAACTGCTGCAATTCATTGTCTGGAAAGGCACATACCTTGAAGACTCCTTCACCTATCGTACTTCGGAATCAAGATGCAAAGCCAACACCTACAATTGCGAAAATGCAAATGTCTGAAAAGGCACATCCGTTGAAGAGTCATTCACCTCACGTACTTCGGAATCAAGATGCAAATCCAACACCTGCAACTGCAGAAATGAAAATGCCTAAAAAGGCACATCCCTTGAAGACTCCTTCATCTCACGTACTTCATAATCAAGATGTAAAGCCATCATGTACAACTGTTGCAATGCGATTTCTGCAAAGGCACATCCCTTGAAGACAACTTCACCTCTCGTACTTTGGAATCATGATACGAAGACATCACCTACAATTTGTTGCAACACAAATGTTTGAGAAGGCACATCCCTCGAAGACTTCTTCACTTCTGTCCTTCAGAATCAGAATTCCAACACCTTCCTGAAGCTGCAAAAAATATTACATGAACAATGTGACCAACAATGACCCAAATTTCCATACTTTCCACAAGTTTATAAAATGTACTCGGTGGTCAAACTTACAGCAAAATGGAAATCATACCTCAAAAAAATTACAAGAACAAACCTCATCGTCGAATTTCTAAGTGATGTCAAAACTCCTTATCATTTTTACATGAAATAAATGCATCAGATGACTCATAGAACATGACCAAAACATAATCATTGCATCTCGAAGTGATGGCAACACATCATCACTTTTACATGAAAGAGATCCAACACATGAATTAAAAAAAAAGGCCAAAAAAAATATCATGGTCACTTAAACGAGTGATGGAAACACATCATCACTTTCATAATAAAAATGCGACAAATGATTTGGAAATATGGCCATGACAAGATTAACATCTCTAGAAAAAAAAAATATAGTAGAACCACTTCTCACTTATTAAAGTGAGTGGATCATTTCCCTGTGGAAAACTTGCTTGTCGATCAGCTCTTTAGACTTATGTATGCACGGGCGCTTTGTCTCTAAGGTGCTGCTCTGGATGAAGTTTCCATCATCTGGCTCTTTGGTGGCCACTTTGGTCATAATGGGTGAAAACTCTCTTTTTCTTCAAAACCTGCTTAACATATTTCTCTTCTTGTTGGGGAGAAGGCTTTTCATGCCTCTTCCTCCTTTTTGCTGCCATCCTCTTCCAGCACTCAGAAATCACATGGTTACTTAAACCACAAAAATAACAAGTTTTACAATGCCATATTTTACGACCGTGGTTGTCAACATTCTTATAATAAAAATGAACTTTAGAATAATGAGACTTAGTATACCTTCTGGGGTGGTCTCTGGTGTGATCATGATGATGGGAGCTCACCTTAGTTCCTTCACTGCAACATGCACTGCCATGGAATGATAGCGAAGTGTCCCCATCATTCCTCTTCCTTGGAGAGTTCATCATTATCTATTTTCCCTTGATGTCCTTTGAACATCCTTCGTCAGTGTACCTCAAACTTGCATAACGAGGTCACTGCACAACCTCCAATGGTTTGGTTATGCCTTGGCCATGAATGCCAATTCCTCCTCCTCTATACCCCATATTGGTGAGGACTCTCATGCCAATTCCTGCAATGGGTATCTCAATACTTCCAACTGAAATTTTATCATGTGAAGAAACTGAAGAAAAATCGACATTGTTTACCTTAGGTGTTGATTTCGAAACAGACGAAGAAATTTGTTGTAAGTCTTCGTTGCGCTTCACTTCCATCAATGCCTTTGACACAGCTTGTAGCTGAAGCTAAAATTGCTGCATCTCCTCCTTATATTTCTATAGGAATGCTTTTAAGGCATCATGATATTCTTGCAGAATTTTGTTCTTGTGCTTCAATCCTTCCCACACCTCTGTCGTGGCTTGCAACTGAAGCTGCAACTGCTGCTTCTCCTCCTTCTCTTCCTGTAGGAGGGTCTTCAATGTATCATGATCTTCTTGAACATTTTCACTATTGCACTTCCAATTTTCCCATGATTTTCTTGTGGCTTGCAACTAAAGCTGCAACAAATGTTTTTCCTCCTTCTCTTCATGTAGGAGGGTCATCAATTCTTCGTTCTCTACTGCTTGTTTTTCATAGGCCTTGTACAACATGTCTACTTTCTCGGACACCCTCAGCATGGTTTCCTACATTTCCTTGACATTCTCCATGGCTCAACTTAGCAAACGTTCAATTTTCATGCCTGCAATCCAATCAGTAAGAATACCCGCTCCGATACCACTTGATCTGGGGTAAATTATTGATACCCTTAACCAAGACCTTTTACTTCGGTTGATAGTTAGAATTGCATTAAATTAAGACGTTAATGAACTGAAATGACCAATTGTAGCTATAAATAAGAGGAACATAAATGAACAAGATCATCAATCATAAGAACATGCTGTTTGATGATAGAGTTCATCTAGGAGGGACTACATCTCCTGGCCTCAGTGTCAATATGGTGTAGGCCATTAAATTATGTGCTGTAAGAAGAAGATGTACATGAATGTGATTTCCTATGAAATACAAGGAAAATTTTCCCTCACGCAGTAGTGGCATGACTACTTTAAGAGATGTTCCACTGCGAAACTCTCATACATAAAGAAAGACTCCTATCATTATGACCATAGCTCACATGTAATAAATAAGAGTATCCCACCATTCCTGGAAAAAAATGGATTTCAAACAATAGACATATGAAATTGAGCATCCTGCCAATATGGCATAAAACGTTTCTCATACATAACGCAAATCCATAGCTGAAATTACATCAATAACAAAACAAGGCAAGATCCCACGACTCATGTATCAACCGGGATCTGCAAGACATAATGCATATCAAAGAGAAATAAATGAATAAATACATGGAATCCACATCATATACCTCATGCTGACATTTTCTGAAAGCTGAGCTGCTTTGCGGCAGAATCTGAAAACACCATCAATCTTGTGGCATCAAAAAATGTGAAAACGACTGCTCACCTGTGGAAATCTGATACGTGCATAACCCACTTCCAGAAGTGGCTAAAAATTTGAAAACTTAGATGAACAAACTGACCACATCAACAGACTCGTGGCATCGAGTAGTGCAAAAATTACATAAAATTTGTCCCATTTGGATAAAGTCAAAATTTTACCCTCTTGAAAGTTGGCCTCAGTCAAGGTTCTGCATGCCTCTTTTCTGGCTTGTGGTTCCACATGACCTGCAATAAAAAATTAATAAACTGCGGTCTGTGTTCGCACACTCCTTTTCTCGATGGCCTAGGCGCACTTGCAAATGTTGGCTTTAAGTATATTTCTTGGGCGAAGTTAACCACGAGCTGGTGGTTGGTGCGGTGGTTAATATTCGATTTTCATGGGAGGAGGTCGGGTGGTCAATCCCAGCCTCCTCCATTTAAATTCAAAATTTTTCTATATAAACTTTTATTTAGTTTGAAACCAAACTAATTTAAAAACTTGCAGTTAAGTTTCAAAAAATCGCATTGTTTGCTGGCGATGGTGTATTGGGGGTTGGGTTTGCATTAGGCAGCCTGCCCCATATCCTGTCGGCTCCATTTGTTTTTGTTTATAAGTTGGGCTGCCTGTGGAGCAGGCTGGCTTTTAAGGCCAGGCGGGTTCAATTCTCGCCGGCCCATATATGGTATGGCTTCTTTGGCGGGGGCAGCGGGGTTGACAGCCCGCCCCCTTAAAAATTTAATGTGGTTTGGTTATGGGGGTGGCGAGGGTCATGGCCCCACCCTCCTTTTATTTATATATATATATATTTTTTAAAGGAAATTATGCATTTTGAAAAATTCGGTTGTGGAGAGAAGGAGTGAGTTTAACCAGGCGACAATTTCGCCCGAAATTTGGCCTGAGTTAGTCAGAATCTGGTGGCCTAGTTTTTTCGAAATTCCATCCTCCTTAAGGCTTCCCAGTCATCCAAGTCAATCCAAAACTTTGACCGCTCCTAACTTTTGCATACGGGCTCAGTTTGACGAACCATTCACACTGTTGCGATCAAGGAGACAAGCTCTTCATCTTGAAGCTAGTTCGAGAACAATATGAACACTTTGATTTTTGAGCCCTCTGTGGTGAGCCACGTTTACTTGTACCTGTTTAATGCACCCATATTATGTGTCTTGGGGAAAATCGTCATAAATTTCACTTCGTGCATCCAAATTGAATTTTTGTAAAATAAATCTAAAATTTCATAGAATATAGATTTTTAGATATTATTCTTAGGGCCGAAGGTTGGAACAAAGACACATGGAATTCGGTACACATTTTATCTAATAAACAAGTCCATCAACAGGTCATCATGCGATATTTGAACTAAATTTATCTTAAAGAATTAAATCTCTTTCTAACTGGTGGGGTTGGGAAGACAACATGGTTGGGTACCACAAGACACAATTTCATATGTTGGGAATTGAAAAATCATAGAGATAAAATAGTTTCAATATTAGCCTATGAACAAGCTCAAAATGAAGGTCTAAAAGCGTGTATCAATAATTTTGCATAAATTTTGTTTGAAATTAATTTTCAAGTGATTCAAAGAGAATTACGAAGCATATATATCATTAATTTCTTCCAAAATTCCTCCCAAGAAACAAATTATCCACCAATTAACCCCTCATAAAGCTATACTATGACACATGAAGAAGACAAAGTAAGGTAGCATAATATATCAAAATTGCGAGAACAAGTGCCATATTTTTTCTCTTAGAAATAGCAACCAAAAATAAATTTAAAACAATGATGAGGGTCAGTACGGATGGTTTGAAATCAGAAATGAAGGGTAACATGGATGGTTTGAAAGGAAACATGAATGGTTGAGAATAAGACATGGAAGGTTTTAAGGAGGGTTTGGAAAAGATGCTAGAATAAAGGCTTCCTAGTGGTGATCAGGCATTTCATGAAAATCACGACAAGAACAAAATGAATGTCAATCATGATTTAGAGACTACAACCTTGGTTGAAGACCAACCATATTTCAAATATAGACATGAGAAATTTTGATGACAAGGATTCAATAACATGAATACTACAAATGGAGAAATTATTTAATCTACATGATGTGTATCACACACAAAAGGTACGCGTTGCATCATTATATTTTGAACCTAATCAATTTGTGTGGTATAAATGGATTTTTTCTCATAAATTACTTGTCACTTGGAAGATTATTATGGAGGAACTCATGAAACATTATGAGGATACAAATATCCATACCTTATATATCAAATTAATAAATCTCAAACAAAATGATTCAATGGTTGAGAACATAGAGGAATTCCAAGGATTTAATATCACAGTATATTATATTTTAGGGGATCATATGGTTGGTGTCTTCATAGGGACTTTAAATTATAACATCCAACATGATGTTCACCTTTGGGAATCCATTAGAGAAGGAATTCTAGGAAAGAAAGGTTTAAAGAAAAATTATTGCGAAAAGTAGGTATACCACTCGCAAGTATAAATATGTAAGTTTTATTTCTCCTAGCCCTCTAGAACCTAAGAGGTTGACACAACAACAGTTGGAGGAAAAAAGAGAGAAATATATTTTTTACATTTATGGTAACAAATACACTAAAGGTTATAAATGTGTTGAGAGAAAATTATTTTACATATATTATAAAGAGGAGGAAGTACATGAAGAAGAATCATCCAAACAAGAATATATACACTAGGAACTAACCCTAAGGGATGAAAAGGAGAAATGAGTCTAACCATATCGTGCAATGCATTGGTGGGAATTACCACTCCTCAAACTCTCAAGATAGAAGGATATATCGAGAATAAAAAGGTAATATTACTAATTGATTCATGTAGTACCCATAACTTTATTCATTGTAAGGTAGAAAATGATGAAAATTTCATTCTATACTTAACACAAAAGTGTTAAGAGATGGTTACCAATGGAGGAAACATAAATTTCTCAGGGAACGCCATAATATCAATATAACCATAGGGGAATATGTATTGAATAATTATTGCAATTCCAATGGGTGGGGTTGATGTTGTATTAGGAGTCCAATGATAGAATAATAAAGCAACAAAACTAAATTCAAGTGGTAGGTAATGAGTAGAGGTAGGCAAGTGGTAAAAGAAACACGTATAACGACAATTTCGTGAATCAAGCTTGTATATACTAAAAAAATACACCTATCCATGTATTACTAATATGATGAATAAGGACAATGAGTTAAGCCCCTTGTAATTCATACACAAGTGTTGTCCTTATAATGGGTTACATTACTAGGATTCTTTTCACCTTTCCCTCATGGTACTTGTACATTATTGATCATTGAGGAATACTTGGGCTTAGCGGGTGTTCCCCATTTCTCACTATGAAGCAGTCCTAATTCAAACACACTACACTTTACTTACATAATTTCTCCCTCATACATCCTTGGGTTCTTTTAGATCTTCCCTCCACCCCAACAACCCTTGGAAACAATTGTAGATCTCATTATTTGGCTTAGTTCCCCCCATACCCTTTAATAATATTCAAGAGTAGTAGTTTATATCTTTTTCTTTGGAGTGCACCCTCCCACCTAGGTCTATGTCGGCGCCTGCAGGTTACAATATTTGGGGAAGATAGCTTTAAATTTTCAAGAAATTTTCTTCATTATTTTTTATAAAGGAAAGAAAATTGAATTAATAGTTATCATTGGGATACGAAGGAAGATAATAATCTTTAATGTGTTGAATTTTTTTTTTAAGAAGAAACAATGAGGTATAATTTCACAATTACTCTCATTAGATGTTTAAACATCTAATTCACCCTTTTCTCCACATCTCATAAGATTCCTTAAAAATCATTCCAAGGTATTTGATATCTCGAAGGATATCCCACCTATTCATGATCATGATCATGCTATTCACTTGATTCTAGGAAGTGTTCCTCCAAACATTATGTTAGACTCTTGTAATTCACAATATCACAAGGCGAGTGATCTTTTCTTGGGTCTTTCATATTGAAAACAATATTCCATGGCTGTCATTTATTTCGAGAAAAAGAAGGGGAGATCCTGACTGTCAAGAACTTCAAAGGAATCAATTTTCCTTTAGGTTTAGTTGAAAGAGGAAAGTTTTCTAATTAAGTATGATGCCGAGAAAACTTCATTATACCCTCATTCTTTTATCTACCCTCTTTTTACCTTCGCTTTCCATTTTTCTAAAATTCACGTGCTTCATTTCTTTCAAACCCCTTCTTTAACTATTAAAATTTGATTTTTATATTTGAAGAAACGACTCCGCCCACCCACTAACAACCATACCATTTTCCCATTTTAACTTACCTTATTCAAATCTCTACCCCTACTTTAGGTCACCTGATACATACATATATATCATATAAACCGCAAAGAAACCTTACCCCATCCTTACCTTTTCTGCCATCGCACATCGCCATTCTTAACATTTAACTTCCACGGTCATAACCAAGACTTTAGATCTGCAAATTCTGATATGTGGGAAGCCCCAACCTCCATGCCATGTCACCTCCCACTCATCACAAATCTCATATTGCAATTTTTAAGGTTTAACTCTGTCGGTCATAAAAAAAACGTTAAAACAATGCGATGTGCGGTATTCATGGGCCCCATCTCTACCCTGCCACATCACCCCTATCCTCATCGTACATCGCACTTTTTGAAGTTTAGTCGTTAACTCACGCTCCTTGTCACAAAAATTAAAATTTACAATGTGCAGTATTGAATGGGTCCCATCTCCATCCTTGTCGCATCACTTCCCGCCATCGTCGCTTCTCACATCGCAATATTTAACTTTCACCTTTGTTGCTCATAAACAAATGCTTTTGCTTCGCGATAGGCAATATGATTTTGGGCCCACCTCATTTCCAAGTCACCTCCGACCGTATCATCATACGTACCCTCCTAGCTAAATACCCTCCACCTTATCCTCCATTTATGCTCTTCACCCAAATCTGATGGTCCTCGTTTCTTTTCGGCCCCCACTTAGGCGTTGAATGTTAACAAAGGGAGGGCGGTCCGAAATGGGCAGTATCAATTACCTCTCACTCCACTACATGTCACACCCACATATTTTTGCACCCCCCTTCGCTGAAACCACTTACCACCATTTCCCCCCTCCGAAATAGTTTGCCTCTACTCCGATACCGTTCCCAACTCATTGCTGCTCCACGCACCATCGCTGCTCCATGTCCACCTACACACCCCTTCCACCACCTCTCCATGTCGGCTTACCAAGCCAACCAGATGCCTCAACGACACTACATTTTGATGCCTGGTAACTTAAACAGGGTTTTGCGTCAGTTATAAATGGACAGTGGGTTTTCCATTAAGGTTTGTTGCAATAATAACCAGTGCAAACTAGGCAGAGGCAGTTAGAGACAGAATAGCCATCATTATAGCCAGTACACTCTGCTCAGAAACCGTCTTTGCACCAAGGTAGAGCCAAAATGTCAGAGCATTTGAAGAGGTAGAGCCAAGATGTCAGAGCTGTCATTTCCTCTTCGGAATCAGATAAGTCAAATTCCGATCATTTCACAATAAATATCGGACTTTCAGAGTAAATAGAGCCACCACTTTTCACTGGTATCCTATCACTGTCTGCATGTTTCCAATTATCAAATTTCTACTTGAATGTAATAAATGACCATCACTACAATAGATAGAAGAACCAACGTAAGATTTACATA
This sequence comes from Pinus albicaulis, assembly GCA_034641835.2. Lineage (NCBI taxonomy): Eukaryota > Viridiplantae > Streptophyta > Pinopsida > Pinales > Pinaceae > Pinus > Pinus albicaulis. Next base: position 1,502,244,138 of record CM076579.1, on the reverse strand, counting down.
AATACTGCATGCCTTAGCAGTATCAAGGAGGCCTGGAAGGGAAAAACCATTGTAATAGACTAATATTTTTGTAAGCACTCTCTTTTGGATGAAGGAATGAGTATGTTTTTTTCCATATTCTTGTACTATGATCTGTGGTGAAGTGCTCCTTTTCTTGTAATCTATCATCTCTAGTTTTCACATATTTTTTTCTTTCTTTACCGCAGATATAAATTTTTGTGTAGGATTTACCATGGGGTACCCTGTTCAGTCTTGAAACAATACTTTATGTTTTCCTCCGAGACCGGAATGCATAATTTAGAGATGATCTACTCTTCATTCCCATTGAACCTTAATATCCTCTTCCTTTCCATTTCACAAACTACCAAGATCCATTGACATGGCTAGCATGCCTGGTTGCATCATCTCTTTGAATTTGTTTACACCTATTTGACTCCATATCCCAATGGCCCTCTTCTATTGCATCAGCCAGAAAACTTCAAACAAAACCCTATGCTCTAATAGCTATCCTAAAATGCCTCTATAAACAAAGTTATATCTAATAGACAGAGAGTTGTCTATGAGTCCAGGAAGGCTAGGTCATGGACTCTAAAGCAGTTTGATGTTGGTTCTCCAGCAGTTTTGTCTTCAGCCTTCGAAGTTATAGGGAGCTAACATAATGGGGACCATACTGGGGATGAAATTTATCTTCCTCAGAAATTACATCAAAGTTCAAATCTGATTACTAATGGTGGATAGTGACCAGACACAAGAAGGCTGCATTTTTCACCTGGAGACTCCATGATTCAAGCAACCTGGCTTTTGAGCATTCATGGTGACTCCACAACATCCTAACCAGATTTTCTACTGAACAAGATGACAAGGTTTATGGCATACATTTTATCTCATGAATATTTAAATGCATTCAGGAATCAGTTATCACAATTTCAGCTTGATGAATATTTTCTATAGGCTATCTTTCTCATTTTGAAATCAAGAAAATTCAATCCTGAAGCTAAAACATGTTTTCTGGAGGTAGTTTTTGAATGATACGAAACTGGTATTGAACTTTTGAATTCTCAAATTTAGTCATATAATTTGGGAGACCCTAAGAATTCTTGGAAAATCTTCCTTCCCCTTAGCAAGAGGAAATTTTACTACCTATTGACTAATATATTGAGTATGATTGTGCTTTTAAGTATCAAACTGAAGATTTGGTTTCAAGGTTTCATATTGAGGATACAACTGATCAACTAGTCATTGAAGGCCTAGAAGAAAATATCATACATCATGCTTTTATTGATCTTATGGCAGATTATATGGAGTTTCTTTTTAGCTCAAATTTTCAAACATTTACTCTCTATAATGATCAAATACATCATCAGTTTCCATTACATATTACAACTTTGATTATGAGGACACATAATTAAGTTCTACTTTTGATTTTCTTGACAAACAATGAAGTTCTTTGTTTGTTTCTGTAGCTACTTGACTGGCTACATTGACATTATTGTATCATTTAGAAAAACAAAAATCTTAGTAGGATAGGGTAGGTATGTGTGCAAATAATCTCAGTACTCTAAGTATCTTTCCAGTTTTAGATCAGATTACTTTTCTATTTTCATATCAAGTATTTTCTAGACTTCACTTTGTTTAGAGTGTTGATTTCCTTGAATATTGTTAGCCATGGAGCTTTTATAGAAGATTCAGTTGTAGATTTAGGACCAACCGAATGGATCAGGCTACTAGTCTACAATGTTCTTGATACCTCCTAATGGAGTTGTCATCCCTAGCCGGAGCCACTGTTAGACTCCTGTAATTCATAGAATCACAAGGTGACTGATCATTTCTTAGGTATTTCGTATTGAAAATAATATTCCATGGCTAACATTTATTTCCAAAAAAAGAAGGGGAGACCTAACTGTCAAGAGCTTGAAAGGAATCAATCTGCCTTTTAGTTTAGTTGAAAGAGGAAAGTGTTGCTTATTAAGTACGATGGTGAGAAAACTTCATTTTTCCCTCATTCTTTCATCAACCCTCTTTTTTCCTTCATTTTCCATATTTATAAAAATCCCTCCCTTCATTTCTTTCAAACCCCTTCTTTAACAATTAAAATTTTATTTTTATAGTTGAAGAAACAACTTCACGCACCCACTAACAACCATACCATTTTCGCGTTTTAACTTACCTTATTCGCAGCTTTTCCCCCACTTTAGGCCACCTAATAAATACATATATATCATATAAACCACAAAGAAACCTTACCCCATTTTTACCTTTTCCGCCATCGCACATCTCTGGTCTTAACATTTAACTTCTGCCGCTCATAACCAATACTTTACATCTTTGATTTCCGATATGCGAGAGACCCCCACCTCCATGCCACATCATCTTCCACTCATTTCAAATCACATACCGCAAGTTTTAAGGTTTAACTCTATTGCTCATAAAAAAAACCTTAACATTTTGTGATCTTCGGTATTCATGGGCCCCATCTCCACCCTGCAACATCACCCCTCTCCTCGTCGCACATCGCACTTTGTAAATTTTAGTCATTAAATTCCGCTCCTTGTCACAAACCTTAAACTTTGCAATGTGTGGTATTGAAAGGGCACTATCTCTGTCCTTGTTGTGTTACTTCCCACCATTGTTGCTTCACACATCGCAAGATTTAACTTTCACCTCTGTCATTCATAAACAAAATCTTCTGCTTCGCGATATGTAATATGAGTTTGGCCCACCTCATTGCCATGTCACCTCTGACTGTATCATCATATGTCCCCTCCCAGATAACTACCCACATCCTTATCCTCCATCTACCATCTTCACCCCAAATCCGACGGTCCTCATTTCTTTTCAACCCTCCCTCAGTCATCGAACCTTAACAAAGCGGGGGGGTGGGTGTGAAATGGGTGGTATCCATTACCGCTTGGTCCGCTACGTGTTTCCCACGGCTTTTCACACTCACATTTTCCAAAACCACTTATCACCCTTGCCCCCCTTCGAAACAGTTTCCCTCCGCTCTAATATCGTTCCCAACCGACCATTTCTCCATGTGCCATTGCTGCTCCACGTCCACCTATAGGCCCCTCTCACCACTGCTCCACATTGGCTTACTAAGCCAACTAGATCCCATGATGGCACTTCATTTTTATGCCCATAACTTAAACAGGGTTTTGCGTCAGTTATAAATGGACAGTGGGTTTTCTGTTAAGCTCCTCTACAATAATAACCGACGCAAATGAGGCAGATGCAGTTAGAGATAAAATAATAATAATTACAGCCAGCACACTCTTCTCAAGAACCATTTTTGCACCAAGGTAGGGCCAAGATGTCAGAGGCTTTGAAGAGGTAGAGCCAAGATGTCAGAGTCGTCATTTCCTCTTCGGCATCAGACAAGCCGAACTCCAATAATTTCACAATCAATATCGGACTGTCAGAGTAAATATATCCACCACTTGTCATTGTTATCCTATCACCACCTGCATGATTCCACTTGTTCAAATTTCTTCTTGAATGTAATAAATGAAAATCACTACAGGAAATAGGAGAAGTGACGTAATTTTTATATCAATACTGCATTCCTTAACAGTATCGAGGAGGCCCAGAAGGGAAAAACCATTAGACTCATCTAGTTGTAAGCACTATCTTTTGGATGAATGAATGAGTATGTTGTTTTCTAGATTGTTGTGTTATGATGTGAAGTGCTCCTTTTCTTGTAGTAATTCATCTCTAGTTTCCACATATTATTTTATTTCTTTACTATAGATAAAAGATTTTGTGTAGTATTTACCATGGGGTACCTTGCTCAGTTTTGAAACAGTAATTTATGTTTTCTCTGATATCGGAATGCAGAATCTAGAGACGGTCTACTCTGCATTCTGGTTTAACCTTAATCTCCTCCTCCTTTCCATTTCAAAATTTTTCAAGATCCATTGACATGGCTAAGTTGCATGGTTTCTCCTGAACTTAGTTCTTCATCCCATTTAATTTGTTTACACATGTTTCACTCCATAGACCAATGACCCTCTTCTGCTACCTCAGCTAGAAATCTTCAAACAAACCCCTATGCACTAATAACTAGCCTAAAATTCCCCTATAATCAAATCTTTATCTAATAGAGAGAGCCCTCTCTAAGTCGAGGAAGGCTAGGTCATGGACTCCAAATCGGTTTGATGTTGGCCCTCTAACAGTTATATCTCCAGCCTTCAGAATTATAGGGAGCTAACACATTAGACCTTAGATATATCCACATGCTCATAAGAGTTAAATAAAATGCATGGTTGCAAAAATTCTAGAGGATGGTATAATTCAAATTAGCCAAATTCCTTTCTCTATTCTAGTAGTATTAGTACAAAAGAAGGATGGATCATAGCATATGTGTCAGGATTATAGGGATCTAGTGAACCTCACTATTAAAGATAAATTTCACATTCGTGTCACTAATGAATCGTTGGATGAATTAAATACAAAACTTTACTTCAACAAGATGGATCTTTGTTCACGATATCATTAAATTCAGATGAATATTGAATACTTTCTAAAAACATCATTAAGAATTCATGGTGGTGATTATGAATTTTTGGTCATGTCTTTTGCCTTTACTAATGCACCATACACATATCAAGGTTTTATGACTTCCATTTTCAAACCTTTCCTTAGAAAATTTGTGTTATTATTATTTTATGATATACTAATATATAGTAAGTCTTGGAAGGATCATGTTCAACATGTTGAGAGGGTTCTTAAATTATTGGAGGAGAAACAATTGTATGTAAGAAAATCCAAATTTTTCTTTGGGGTACAAGAGGTTCAATATTTGGGTCATATAGTATCTCATGAGGGTGTTATGGTAGACCCTAACAAAATTAAATGCATCAAGTAATGGAAAATCCATACAACTTTAAGTCATATTCAAGGATTTATTAGGTTGATACGGTATTATTTCATTTTTTAAAATAATTATGGAGAAATAGTAGCACCTATAAGAACATTACTCAAGAGAGATGATTTTTCTTAGACTCCAAAAGTAACTAAAGCCTCTGAACATCTTAAAGAGGCAATGTGCGAAGATCCAGTCCTCGCCACACCAGACTTCACAAAACCTTTATTGTGGAATGTGATGCCTCATGAGATGGAATTGGTGTCGTTTGAAGGTAAGAAGTAAAACAAAATTCCTTTTAAAGTCATCCAATCAAGGGAAATAATTTACAAAAACCCATTTATGAGAAGGAAATGCTCACAATTTTACATTCTGGAAATAAATGGTGCCCTTACCTATTTGGAAGAATTTTCAAGGTAAAAACATATCTTGATAGTCTTAAGTACTTCTTCGAAAAAATATTGTATTTAGAAGAGAAACAAAAATAGATAAAAAATATGTTGGGTTATCACTTTTAAATCCCCTACAATAAAGTAAAGAAAAATGTTGTTGCATATGTACGCTCAAGAAAGGATAAATATGTGGAGGCACTAATTTGTGCCATTTTTGTTATCCAAGCTAATTGGATAAATGAAGAAAGTTATGGATAGAATAATGACTAAAATGTGTGGACATTCATTCAAAATTTGTAACAACAATGAAGTGCATCTAGTATATTTATCTAATTCACTATGGTACAAAGATTAGTTATATATATGTAAGAACGCCTAAATGAAACATAAACGTATTCTGGAATCTCACACCTCTCCTATAGGAGGGCACTAAAAATTTCAAAAACTTACCATAGGGTCAAGAAGGAAGTTTTTTTGGATTCCCTTAAATCTAATGTTCAAAAGTTTATGGCCAAAATTATTTTTTACCAAAAAAATAAAGTTGAGACAATTAAAACCCCACACATTTTACAAAAATTGTTCATTCCATGTCAAGATTGAGCGGAGGTCTCAATGGATTTTATCATAGGTCTACCCAAGTTTGAAGGAAGAAGTGTCATCGTGGTGGTAGTTGACTGACTTAACAGGTTTGCACATGTTTTTTTGTGTTATTTCATCCTTTCAAATGTAGCACAATAGTTATTTTATTTGTGGAAATAGTTCAAAAGCTATGTTGAAACCCAAAGATTATTGTAAGTGAGAAAGATCCCATTTTCATTAGAAAATTTGGACATAAATATTTTTTTGTCTTAGAAATCAATTGCCTCATAGCTCATCTTATCATCCTTAATAATATGGGAAAAATAAGGTAATAAGTTTTTTTTTAGAAGAATATCTTCATTGCTTTGTGTCCGATAAACAAACACAATGGGTCAAGTGGTTACCTTTGGAAAAATGGTCATATAACACTTCCTTGTATATCACAACAAAAATGACCCCATTTATGGTGCTTTAAAAATATCATCCATCATCCATCACATCATCTCTAAGAGACAATTCTAATGTTCAAGAAATAGAAGATCGCATCGAGCATTAGGAGCAAGTTCCAACTCTTAAAGGATAATCTGAGTCTAGTGAAAAATTGAATCAAGCAATAAGCATATCAACATAATAGTGAAATAATTTTTGATGTGGCTGATTGGGTATTTTTATGACTGTGGCCATACAAACAAATTTCATTCAAGCAAGGTAAGAATGATAATAAATGATCACCCAAGTGTTATGGCCTTTATAAGGTACTATAAAATATTGGTACTATGGTACACAAATTGGAGCTACTTACATCCTCATGAATACACCTAGTTTTCGATGTTTCATGTTTGAATAAGGTTATATATGACAAGCTTCCAGTTCAAAATACATTTAAAAAACTTGATGAGTAAAGAAGAATCATATTGGATCCTGAAGAAATCACAGAGACAAGAATATCACAACTATGGAATCGATTAATTTTAGATTATCTTGTTAAGTGGAAGAACTTGCCAACTGAAGATTCAACATAGGAGGATGAATATTTTATACATAAGATTCCAAACTACTGATGTGTGAATGAAAACATTTTTTTGGAGAGGGGCATGATAGGTTCATATAGTCTAGTGTAGCTCCCCCCATAGTGTTATTATTCTTCCCCATAGAAGCCCACTATTGTTATTGTGTTCCCTTACATTATTTTTGTTATGTAGGCCCTATTTATATTTTGGCCCTTTAGAAACATATATACACTAAGGAGATATTTTCTTTTGAAGCATCAAAAAATTGTTCATTTATTTCATGTAAAAGAAGGTCTCCCCCTCATTGTAGCTTATTTTCAAGTCTTTGATCTATCTTTTCTTTTGTTTTTTTGAGTTGGTTACATACCATGAATATTTTGTTGAAACTAACAATTGAAATTTTTTTTTTGACTGTTAAAGTGTAGCTTAGTATCGAAATTCAATAGCTTATTTGATATCTCCATAATTGTGAAATGACTTTATATTAATAATCAATATTTACCTTTGCATGTTTCATCTCAATATTAAGTTAAAATTTGATGTTAACCTTTACTGCCAACATATTTCACACACACATACACATACACACACACCTTGCTCTATAATGATATTATACAGATGAGTGATCATAAAAATTTCTTACTTAACTTAAGTTTAAAAAAAAAAGGCACCTCTCCTTCATCCATGTGTGGAGCCTTATATACTAGAATTGGATCGATCTCATATTTCAAGTATCTCCTATTTGTGATTTTTAATTTCACAGTGGAGGAGAGAAATCCTGGATTTATTGTAGAAAAATCTTAATATATGTCAAAATATGCAGTTGAAATTGAGAATGAGAACTTACATCCAACACCAATCTCATTTCTTAACGAAGATGGAGATTGATAGCCTTCATTTGTTATTTACACAAGCATGCCCATAATGTTTTTCATGTGGTGCACATGCTTCATATAGTCACAAAGGACTACTCTAGTGAATGAGCTTTTTTCTTTTTCTTCTTGATGGCCACACACTAATATCCATTTTATATGCAATAAATTCAATACATTCATATTTGTGGCTATAAATTGTTGCGACAACAACATCGATACCACACATAACATATGATGTAACAAACCCACATTAAATTTTCATTTAATAAATGATATTAAAGGAAAAAAATAATAATACCAAGGTTATGGGATATGTATTCCATGATAAATGTTGGCCAAACATTATAGTGGTAATTTCTTGTGGTTTATTATTTCCATGTAAATGGGAAACGATATTTAATTATAAAAATACAGGAAAATAAAATAAAAGGAAGGTGAAGTGACACAAATTTTCATGCAAGGGAAATTAAAGGGAAAATGAAGGAAAATGAAGAAACGGGTGACATCAATAATAAAAAGGCATCAAATAAATAGTTCACAATTTTTTTTAGTTCAACTTTTGTTAGTTAAGTCATGGCTCTCTCCTTACACTCTCATACACTCTTGCACATTTAGAGAATTCTTGGATAAATATAGCATTCACTTGGATTTGGAGAAGCAAAGAAAAGCAAGGAAAATGACAAGAAAAGGAAATCAAGGGAGCACAAGGAGAAGATCAGATCAATAGCTTCAGCTGGTGGATTTTGTAGGTAGCAGGTTGGATGTCTGATTTCCTTACTGGGATGTGAACAAATGGTATATGTATTTGTTTAATTGGTTCATTTTTTTTCATTGGAATGGTTTTTTCCCTGGTTTGAAAGTTGTTTCATCCTTTCCTTGAAATTTCCTTGATAACCATCATGTGATGGGATTCATTCTTGGTTGAGATTTGGAATGCCGAACGTTTTTAAAACTGGGTGAGGTGGTCTGAGGAAAATCTAAAAGGTTGGTGGTAGAGATGGTTTTCTCCACAAAGACCTTGAAAGGTGGGCAGAGACAGGAAAATTCCTCAAGATATGGTGAATAAATTCTGAGGCATCCAAACTTGCTTTGGATATGTGATATCATGACATATTTAGGTGATATCATGGTAGTTTGAGGGTGGAGGTGGCTTAACCTATGGTTTTATTGTTTTATTATGTCTTGGTTTATCTCATGAGATCCCACATTCATGTTTGGAATAAGACACGAGGGTGATTGGATGAAAGAAAGATTTCTCTTAGCCCAATATATGCTCATGTGGTATGTGGAAGTCCCTGACTTGGTTGGATTTTACATATGTTAATATGATCCATTTTCCAAATGTGATCAATGACCGTAAGTACTTGTTATTATATTTATTTTATGGTATATTTGTCATGGTTTCTATTCTAGTTATATGCAGGTTATAAACACAGTTCTATAGTGTGATCTAGTTATGGCTCTTGGTCATGATTTGATAATTATTTGAAAGGTTAATGAATACAGGAGATAAAAATATTTCTTGCAACTACCTTGAGAGGGTATAGAGCCTTGTTGGTGATTCTCATATGAGGAAAACAATTATGATCATATATGTAGTCATGAAATCTATCTTTCATGTTTACCATATGTATGATAAAATGTATGTCATGTACTAGGCATGTTATGGTCAAGATATTGTTCACAGTTTGAAGGTTTATCATTTTTATCATCTTATTTATGTTTATGGAAAGTTACAAGTAGTTTCGGGTAGTGGTCTCTAGGCTTTCCTCAAAAAGTGGCATAGATCTCGTGACCACATGCACAAAACAAGGGATTTTGGCTCACAATCAGTCGTATACAAGCTTGTGAGTGCAATTGGGGCCTCATAACCACATGCATGAGGTGTTAAGGATGTAGGTTTGGAGTCAGGTTAGTGAAAATGAGTTTCATATCAAGGATTGATCACCTGGGGTACTAGTTGTAAGGCTCCTTAGTGATTTGTAGTCCCTGAGAGATGGTAGTAATCTTTCGTATAGTAGGCCCGACTTCCATAACTGGAACTTGGAGGTCAGGTCATGACATAATAGCACTCAACTCATGTTTAGTCAAGGGAGCTTGTGAAGTTAGGTACATTAGAAAAATTTTGAGGTCTAATATGGACCTCAAAACAAAAATGTAAAACAAAAATAAACTTTATAAGAAACAATAGGATTCAAGTTGATGATTTCAACAATGGGGGATGATTCACCATATTTGGAGTAAAAAAGTAAAAATATTAAAAAAATAAAAATTTATTTTGCAACTCATATTTTCAGCTTATCTCATTATAGTTTTACTCAAATTTCTCATGTGAACACTAGTTGCATGCATAATTTAATTCCTCATCCAAGGAGTACCCATGTTACATACTTTTGAGGGACCTTGCTACATGAAAATTGAGAAATACATGAGAAACATGATTTCAGTCACATTTTTTTCATGTAGGAAGGTCCATCAAAAGTATGCAATATGGGTACTTCTTGGATGATGAATTAAATACTTCATACATTGGCTCCTCCCACTCATAATTTGAGTAAAACCATACAGATAAAAGTTGAAAACACGAGTTGAAAAGTTGTTTTTTCTTTTTTTCCCTTTAAAATTTGATGATGTAATATAATATTATTTTATTATTTCCATTATTGTTTTCTAATATTCCATAGGGGGGCAATTTTATACCTCAAAATTTTTGCAATGAATAAGGGAGGAGGGGTTACATATAATATTCTTTGGAAACTAGAATTTCCACTTGCCATGATGTGGAGGTAAACTGCTTGTTAATGGTGAGTCATTTTGTCTCATCCTAATGCTAAAACAACTTGACTTGACACACCTATCAATTTCTCATTTTTATGAGGTATTCAAAGCCCGAGCTAAGAAAAATGAAATTTGAAATGGAACTTGTACTAGTGAAAAATGAATTGATCCCACTCGAGTGAAGATCATAAATCTCTTTCTGTTCCTGCATACATTCAAATTAAATCTCGTCAAAACTATTTGAAGTTTTAGGTTTAGCTTCTACTATAGGAAACAAGTTTCGATATTCATAGGCATCAGTACATATTATAAAATATACCAAGTTGAGGGCCTTGAGCCCAGACAAAATCTAGTAGAAATATTCAAGATGAACATAAGTTCAGATTTTCATTGAGCCAGTCTAGTCAACCATCACAATGAGTCCTATTGTGGATGATATTAATGATTGAAACACCTAAATAGTTCCCCAATGCAATCATGCACCAATATTTCTAAACATTCTCTAACATGAGGCATCACTCTCTCGCCCCATGTAGCACTAAAATATGAATCTAAAGTTCTCTCTAAGTTCTCCTATAACATTCTAGGATTTTTTTTTTTAATAAAAAAATAATTCAAATTGTATGCCCATGTTTATCTTTATACTGAAAATAACTAAAATATTGTATGATCAAGTTAATACATCCTCGTTGATCATATATGTCCCTAGAGACATAAAATGTGGATCAAAATCACACTTATTGTATGCACATTTTATTTTGTCCAGATGTTGATTTAAACACCTGACCTAAAATGCTTATGCCTAATAACTCACGATGAGTTGCATGTTTGTAGGGAAACCAAAAATTGTGGGTGATGTTCTCATATTACCTTCTTTTATTCATGACAATTGTTTCCTTTTTCTTCATATATGTATCAATATTACCTCTATAGAACTTTTCACATTAGAAAATTTTTATGGTATCAATTTATTTTATTTACGTTAATATATCTTGGTTTCATTTATTATTAAAAAATAATTATATAATATAAATCATAACAAGCTTTTAAATTTAAAATTAATTATATATAAAATAAAATAAAATCTTTATTTTTTTTTTTAAGTTTTCATGTTTCACTTCATATATCAATTTTTTAATTAATTATAAAATTAAAAATTATTAACTCATTCATACATATATATTGAATTTGACGAAAAAAAATTGAGTGAAGTCACTCTTTAATTAACTATTGCTCACACTCTTCCTGCGAGGAAACTCTCGTGTCAATTAAGTGTACAATGTATTTACCTTTCATTGACAATTTTTCCTTCATTGGTGGAATCTGGGATGTAAGAAAGCTAATTTATAATTTTTTTTATTATTCTTAATATTTTACCTAGTTTTAAATCAATCGAAATCTTCAAAATAATTTCGACCTTAATATTTGGATTATCTGCAACTCTATATGTGCTATCGAGTATCTTATGGAAAATTTGATGGCTAGTATTTCCCAAATGTCATCATTGGCTAGAGATATTATCTATTACATAAATTGATAGATACATAGAATAATCAACCTTCCCTATGGGTATAACCAGTTAGAGACATTGTATCAGATAGAGAAATGAGTGGCTATGGAAAATTATTGAGCTCCGATATTGATAGGAGAGCTTCGAAATTGATTTATTGATTCAGACTATAGGATGAAATTTCTTACATGGATTCACAACATGGAGATGGATATAGTGAATCATTTTATTCATTTAGCTAAACTTAAACAAAATTCCCATCCTCAACCATCATATTCGTGATTCTTTAAATTAAACCATGTGGGTGTCCTTGCTCCTGCAAATAGAAAGGACATTATAAGACACGACAAGATTCAAATTTTGCGACAGCCATTATGTGATTACACTTTGAATAGTTGTTGTTAATTGAGTGCATAATAATTTAGTTGAAAAGTTAAATTTTTAATGAAATTTGGTAAAAAAAATTCAAGAAATTTAATTTTCGAATGTTTAAATAAATATTTTTATAGTGAAAATGGATTTAGCAACATTAACGTGACACTCATAAAAAAAAAATTAGCCCTACTTACTATTTAATATAACTAGCTTGTGTTTATTGAATCATTATTTTAATTCCAATTAAAAACCACTATGAAAATAGATTATCTTTGTGGCAAGAACTACATAAACATTACACAAAACTAACTATTGATAGCACTACGTCATATCCATTATCCATATTCACATGTACCAATAAAGATTGGATTTTTCACACATAAATTATATGATATCTAATAGGCCTAACATAGAAATAATTTCTATTGTTCATCATAATATATGAAGCCCAACAGATCTGACAGTTATGACCTGTCAGCCACTATTACATAGATTTATTTGCACTTGTAGTTGATGTTCAATATTTATTTAATTATCATTCTTATGACATCCTTATATGATTATACATGTGAATGAAATCTAAGGTACGAAGGTTAATCCTATTCCGATCCTCAGTGCCACTGTGCAATTAATTTTAGTTGACACTTGTTATCTATGGCATCATTAGATATAATGTGCCGAGATCGATGGTGGAGAAAGATTGAGTCTGGGGTTAGGGTATCGACCTCCTCTCAACCCTAACCACTTTCCTCATTTTCACTTTCCGAGGTAGAGCTCTACTTCTTTGTGGGTAGAGCTCTACTTCTTTGTGGGTTCAACGCTGCTATTGTTCCACTTTGAGTTGGTTCAAAGCTTCTTCGCGGATTGTCAAACTATCCACTTCTTGGTACTATTGCACATACAATTTCAGAGTGGATTCTCTTCATTAGTTTATATAGGTTACAGATGTGGTTCCACTTCCTTTCTGCAAGCCTTCTATGTTATATTATCTGTTAAGTGAGCTCACAGAATCCATACATTCTACTTTCTTGCCTTGATGTTCATTTGAGCTTCACTAATGGTTTACTCTGTCTCGATAACGAGCTTGGAGTCTATAACAGTGCAAATTCATGGAAAGGGGTTTGAAACTCCTATCATTAGAGATTCAAGTTTCATCTCTAGCATGGTCACACATGTGGACTCATTCTATGGCTTTTATCATTGTTCTTGTTTTCATTTACAACTTAAGAAATTATTTTCGAAATTTTCTTGTGTTGATATTAAGTTTTCTTGAATGTTACCAAGTGTTTGAAACTACAGCCCTAATCATTCTTATGATGTCCTTGTAGGTAAAACTGTGACCTAGCGCCTTTTACTTGCATGGCATTGTTATTCATGGTGTCCTATCCTTAGTCTGGACTCCCTCATTTCGTTTGTCTACAGGTACTGCAGGACTCTAAATCATTTTTAATTTAGAACAAAACCCTTCTGGTTTCTAGGAATTAATCCTAAGTTCTTATAGACTTCTTTCTGAAGCCTTGAGGCTATGTTTTCATCTTTATGTCCAAAACTCATTGTAAAGGATCTGATACAGTCTTTTAAAGATGGCTTGATAATATAAGTTTTCTTTATTCATATGTGAATCTATGCATGTAGGTGGTTATTGGTTAATTACTAGATATTTCTCCCAATTCCAAGTTTTAAATATTGCTTGACTTGAATATTACCTTTATTCCTCTCTTAATGGTTTAGCCGAGGAGTCTTTCGGCAGAGAGTTATTGTCAAGTAATTTTAAATATTTATTGTAGTTTATGTATATTTCTTTACACATAATTTTTAGTTCTTGGAAATGGTTATTATTCCTACCTTATTAGAGCATCAACTGAGTATCTTTTCTTGTTTTCTACATGCTCAAAGATTATGTTTCATACTAGTTTCATTCTCTGTCTGATTCCAATTTTCTTTCGTGCATGTAGTTCTTCTATTCTCTTTTAGAGTAAGAACTACTTGTGTATTCTTTGAATTTGGAAACCTGAATGTAGTGTATATATATTTATTTCCACATATTTCCTCTTTCCTATAGATACATTTATATATCAGAAAAATATATTGTTAGGGGGAAATATTTATTTAAAATACATCCTTGTATTCAATATTTCTCTTTCTTGGTAAATTTATTGTTTCAGTTTACTATGTAAGGCCGATGTCTAGAATCAAAATTCTAGGTTACTCTCTGTATCCCTAGTCCTAGTATAGAGATTGAACCAGAGAGGAGACAAATTGTCCAGTCTGGGGTCCCAATCCTGGAAAGACTAACAGTCTCCTCTGCATTCTATTCCGATTTTTATATCTATAAGTGTTATGTTTACTTTCTTGGACATTCTACACCAACATAGTTATGATTTACCCTATTAATGTGTTTAAAAGGAATCACATAAAATAAAACATTATTAACAGGCTACATTTGTATTTATATATATATGTTTATATATACATATATTTCCTTTCTCCTGTTAAATAACTTTATATGTAAACCCTTTTTAAGGAGAATCATATTGATAGAATTCCTACTGTTTTCAAAATTTTCATCTCACTACAAGGAAAATACCCTCTAGCGAAGGTTATAATGGAGGTTTTTAGTGTCATAAAATTGGGCAAAATTGTCAAAAAAACATTTTCTACAACATTCGTTTTCAGTAAAGGAGGTTTTGGTAGAGCTTCTAATGGAATTTAAATGCAACTTAAAAAAATTAGGTGACTGAAGGTTGTTAGGGATGTTTTTCTCATTGATGCACTAATCAGGTGTCAATGGACCTGTGCGTTTTACACTGAATGCACTGGTACTATAAACCTACCAAGCACCGGGACCGAAAAAAAAAATTGGATGCCCCGGGGCGTTTACCAACATCTCGGTGTGTGTCAGCCAGAGAGTTGCCTGAGGGAAGTCGAAGGTGCATGCACTAGACCATTAAGGTATAAAACCACACCGGGCATATTGTAGGTTATACAACGCACTATGAAGTTCTAATTGGTATTGATCCTTGTGTGGTGCTCATAGATCGTATCAATGCACCAGTGAATCATATTATACAAACGCACCAGCGCCTAGTATAACACAAACACACTGAGCATTATAATTGGTATTGGTATTTGTGCAGTGCCCATAGGTCGTAGAAATGCACCGGTGAGCAGTCTCACATAAACGCACCCATGCGCAGTATCACACAAATGCATCGATCTTTCTAATTGGTACTGGTATTTGTGCAGTGACCATTGGTTGAAACGCACTGGTGTGCATTATCATACAAACGCACCGCTGCACAACAACTAACACGCACCACTGTTAATTTGTATTTTTTAGAAACATCGACCTATGACAGTGCAATTATTGTGATTTTTTAAAATTCATTGTTCACAAAAGTCGACACAAATCTTATAAGAGTTTTCATATCAATTAACTTTTTATTACTGCATTTGAATATGATGTTTGGATTAATTTTTTATATCATATCATCAAATTTTTCATATCTTCATTATAATATTTAATCATCCATATATTTAATCAATGGTGTTACATTTCATAACGACAGTGGAGAATGAAATAAAATAAATTAAAAAATATTTTATTATATATATATGGATAAGACACTCTTTGTCATACATAATGGGACAGTTATTGGTATCCCTCTGTCTTTCAATTGGGACACTATGTCCATTACATCAAAAAAATGGTAGATTTCATAGACAAATATTTCAAAAGTACAATGCCTTGCTTTGATAACCAAACATATTGATCATCATTCTTCACTTGAATTTTGTCATTGCTCGAGCTACTTCCATGGCTTGGGTTATTTTGAGGAATGTTTTGTTCATGGTGTTGATTGTTTTATTCTTCTTCACCTTCCATCTACAAACATAAAATAAATTGGAGTGAGTGTATATACATTGGTGAGAATAATGAAATTTGCAATATTAAATAATATACATCAATGTAAATAAAAACGAAATCACGTACCATATAAAGAATTGAATCATGAACTATACACATTCTTTCAAAACCAAATTTCATGCTATCTTTTAACATTTCATTTGTTGGTGCAACTCCATACTTTTTTCCTACAAGTTTTATACCCCATAACAAATCATATATTTAATATAAAAATATAGTTTTGTTCTATTAATTATAGACAAAGCTAAGTAGAACAAGATTGATAGATGCTTACAAATTTCACAATTAATTTCTAATATGGCAACATATACTGACAACCCATATTTAACACAATGTCAATCAATTCATCTGATGGTTCTTCTTTGTATGTTAGCACCTATTTGAATACATTCAATGATGATTTTTGTAAAAAACTTAAAAAATACAAAAATTAAATCTTGTTAAGTTGTTTTAAGGAAGTAACAATTACTCATAGACTTAGATATCAACCCTTTTCCTCCTTGTCATCCTGTTTTATGTGTTGAATGAGTTCCATTTTTTTCTTTTCTCTAAGAAAATACTCGAAAAATAATATTTAATGCTAAATTGTTTATTCATTTTACCTAATCAAAAATTCAATGATTACATATTACATTTGAAGCACGTTGTTTTTGAGTGGTTCCTCGTTTGATGCTATTATGTCCATTTCTTTGACCATCTCCTTGTACACCTTTTTGGACATTCCTACTGACATATTTTTGATATCAGCTCGTTCATCCTTTGATATTTTCATAATCTTCATGAAAATGTAACATGACAATAAACTATTTATTTTTTATATTGATATATGAAAAGTAAATATAACAAAACTGATATTTATAAATGATTACTTTCTAGTAATATATACAAATAGTTCTAGAGAAACATTTAAAGGAATAGTACTTTTTCATTCCTTTTTTTTGTACATTATTTCTATTAAAAGTTTGACATGTCTCATTGACCAATTCTCTGGAAACTAATCACGCAGTTTAGATAAATTTTGGTTCTTGGAATCATTGGATTGATTTTTGCATTGTAAGAGGAAATAACATATATACATTTGTTCCACTATACCCCTCAAAGTTTTGTAAAAAAAATTCCCCCCTTTTGTTAACTTCCAACACCACTCCAGATGAACTAAGGAGCAATTCATTTTCATTTGCATGTTCTATTTTTTTTTCTTTTCTTAGAAAAAAATTCCTTTTTTGAGTTCCTGGTCCCTATAGAACATTACAAATATGTGAATTAATTGTTTTTTAAAACATGTTATCTAATATTTTTAAGTATATTATTAATGAAAATTTTAAAAAAAACTCATATTGGATAGATAGTATTTTTTCATTCACCTGATTCACCCTTTTTCAATTTTTCCATCAAGCTTTTACACTCTTCTCGTCCTACATCATAAATAATTTTATCGAGCTTCATAATTTTGTGGCTTTGCATGATACACATTAAACAATACATATTAGTTAAACTTACATACAATTCAAAAATAATAATTTTTGTAAAGCACTTACAAAGAGCTTGCCTCTTTTTCTTTTCTCGATGTGATATCCGTATTTTTCTTACTTGATCTCTTGTCAACCATTTATTTATCAATATGAAACCTATACCATACCATTGATCAATATATTTTATAAATAAATCACAAAAATTTTAGGTAAAAAAAAAAATAAAGAAAACGGTGTGCCTTTCAAGCAGTATGCACCGACGACGGTGCGACGTGTTCTTATTAATGCACCTCCAAAGTAGTAGAAACATCGTATGGTTCTCTTTATCAACAAGGAGAACTGATGCATTATATGTTAACCATT
The DNA here is from genome assembly GCA_034641835.2 of Pinus albicaulis. Taxonomy (NCBI): domain Eukaryota; kingdom Viridiplantae; phylum Streptophyta; class Pinopsida; order Pinales; family Pinaceae; genus Pinus; species Pinus albicaulis. Next base: position 1,502,225,995 of record CM076579.1, on the reverse strand, counting down.
GCACTGATTAACAAAGAAAAATTAATGAAAAACCTCTAGTGTTAGTTTTTGTAGCATATAAGGTCGTGGAGTGGGCGGTGCAGCATGTTCTTATAAATGCACCAAGAAAATAGGGGACCATTGTATGACGCTCTCTATCAACAAGGAGTCATCGTGCGTTATATGTTAACCCATGCACTGATTAACAGATACATAATTTTATTTTATTTTTTGTCAAACAATATATGTGTGGTGCGCTATACTGAAATAGCGCACCGGTGCACTATTTTACACAAGGAACATATATATATATATATATATATATATATATATATATATATATATATATATATATATATATATATATATATATATATATATATATATATCTGTGTGTGTGTGTGTGTGTGTGTGTGTGTGTAAATTATTTTTATCAAGAAATGCATGTGTGGTGTGCTATGATAAAATAGCACACCGATACGCTACTTTACACAGGGCGAGCAGACATGGTTTGGGATCTGACTCTACAATTCACCCCACGGGTTAGATTTCATAGGCCTATATATATAGCAATCATTAAGGGAATTTTAAGTTCTAAAATGGGCCTCCTAGGGAAATTATAAAACAGTAGTGGAAATAGTAAAATCAAATTTGATTACATCAGCAAATTTTAGAGGGAAAAAAGGAATAACTACTTTTTCAACTCGTATTTTCAACCTATCTCCCAAATTTTTTAATCAAATTTCGAATGGTAGTACTCACTGGATGCAAAATTTAATTCCTCATCAAAGGATTTCCCATGTTGCATACTTTTGATGGACCCTTCTACACTAAAATGAGAAATATATGAAAAACGTGATTGCAATCACATTTTTTAATGTATTTCTCATTTTTCGTGTAGCAGGGTCCATCGAAAGTATGCAACATGGGTACTCCTTGGATAAGGAATGAAATTTTGCATCCAGCGAGTACTACTGCTCAAAATTTGAGTAAAAAATTTGGGAGATAAGTTGAAAATACGAGTTGAAAAATGTAGTTTTATTATTTTATTATTTTTTATTATTTTTACCCTTTTACTTAAAAAATGGTGAATCATCCCCCATGGTTTACATCATCATCTTGAATCCTATTGGTCCTAATGATAAAACGTATAAATCTAAAATTAAAAGCCCTAATTCTAAATTCACAGAAATAGGAAGAGGCAAGGGCAGAAAAAAAAAGAATCAAGGTTGATGATGAACTACATTAGATGGTTCAAAACATTGATTAAAACAAAAATCTTGATGTGATGGATTTGGAAGACGCAACACAACTTAATATTAATCACAAAAGTCTGAAAAATGAAATATGCTCATATCGCTAATACCTTTTTCGAAAGCCCTAAATTTTCTTCCACCGCCCCTCTCTTTGGACCTAACGGTGAGTCAAAGTCTACCCAGTTGGCGACAAAGATGTTACTGTAAAACTTGAAAGCAAAGTTTTGCTTATCGAATGCATGTTTCTCAAAAATTTTGAGGTAAGTGACCATAAATTCCTCCCTTATATGTTGAGAAATATAATCACACAATGAACATTACAAATGGTCAATTTTATGAACATTAATAATTATATCGGCATTAATGTACATTTAATATTTTCCATGATCACCAAGTACAACTTATTCAAAGATAAGGTTCATCTGAGTGATAATCTCTAGCCTGGTAGCTGTGAAGAGGCAAATAAATTGTTGAAAATGTTGGGTGTTGAGTACATATCATATCATGCATGTACAAATTATTGTATTCTATATAGAGTAGAATTTGTAGACAAAGAGATATATCTGAAATGTGGGCACGACAGGTATGATAAATCAGAAAAGAAGGGTAAATCACATGGTCCTCATTTTAAGATATTGAGGCACATGCCTATAATCCCAAGTATTAAAAGGCTCTTTCATTGCAAAGAATTATCTATGTTGCAAGGATGGCATGCCTCACACAGAAGTGAGTTGGGAGTTATGTGAATCCCAATAGATTCAGTAGCCAAGACGCATATAGAGGATGCATGCCCTGAAAAATTTAAGGATGAAGTACAAATTCTATGACTCAACATATCCATGGATGGCATCAAACCATATTCCCTCCAGAACACCAAATATTTTGTTTGATTTGTAGTAGTGATCAATAACAATGTCCCCCCATGGTTATCTGTGAAGAATGAACATATTATGTTGGCTCTCATAGTCCCTAGTAGAAGACAAGTGAAGAATATGGATATCTACTTACAACCACTGGTAGATGAATTGAATGAATTATGGATGGGATAAATGTATACGATGTATCAAGACCCATTGTAGAAGAGGGGATTTTTACGTTGTATGGCATATGTGCTTACACGACACATGATTATCCAAGCTGAGGAGTTTTCTCTGGAAAATTACATGTTTATTGATTTTTTTATATACGTAACAATAATCTTTTGCATATTAGTTATTTAATTCGTTGTAATTGTTTTGATCTTCATGATGTTATTTAACGTGCCATGCATATATATTGTATAAAATAGTCCCGCAGGTCTTGTGACAAAAGGGTATTTTGGATGTAAATGTTGTGGACCTTCTCTGAAAGCTAGATGGCCCAACGACCTACGAAAGCCAGTGTCTGAATACTCCATGGTATTCCTCTCAGAAGAAAAACCTTACAGAGGAGAGACATCCACTTTTAATGTTAAAGGAGAGAGAACCCAAAGGCCTCCAATAATGACACTAGCTGAATGGATTAGAGCATATGAGAGAGAGAAGGAGAAGGATTTCATATAAATGTTCGATTACAATGGGGAGCCTATGTTCGATGATCCATAATTATTCGACACTTAGGTTGAGAAATTTCCCATTCGAATGAAAAGTAAATGTATCTTTTATAACCTCCAGTATTGGGAGCATCTTAAGATTACCCACTTATTAGATCCCATGAATATATTTAAAAAAAATTCCTTCTTTATGGAGGTACATATCATCGAAACAAAGTGACACATTGGTTGTTAGGAACGATCTTATTACTTCAAAAACTAAAAAGAAAAATTGGCCAAGACGGTTAGGAAGTATAGGATCAGAGGCAGGTGTTGTTCCCTCTAATTCATGGTATTTCAAAGAAGGGGATGTCCCATGGATTTAAAAAAAATATGATCTTTCTTTGGCAAAGGAATTTATAATGGGTGTGAGGGTGCCATCTTCATACAAGTCTTCACTACAGTGTTACTTCACCATGGATGACAATTTTTCGAGGTTGAAATTGCATGACCATTTAAATCTTCTATGAGTACGTATAATTTAAAAAGCATGATTTTATTATTTTTTATATTAATAAATTTTATCCCATGCAGGGAACATAAAACATAACTAATTTTGTATATTATTGCATGTTTTTATGACATTTCAGTGTCATTATCCCTTTTTCATGCATGGGTGTGTGAAACATGAATTCCCCCAAGACCTAGGATGTGCCATATCTAAATTATCTTCATTTTTACGTTGGAGCACGTCAAAGTAGATTCATGTGGCTAGCATTCCATGGGGCCATCAAGAGATAGTTGAGATTTCTTGTATGCTTGAGAAGGAACTGCTGATGAGTTTCAGAGACTTGCAGGTTCATCTTCTAATCCACCTAGTAGATGAGGTTGAATTAGTTGGGGTGGTTTCTTGTCAATGGATGTTCTTCTTAGAGAGGTACATGAAGAAATTGAAAGGTTTTGTTTGAAAAATGGCAAAATCCGAGGGTTCTATGGCAGAGGGGTACATATCGTATGAGTCTTTCTATTATGCCAGTGAGTACATCAAGAAGATCGACAACATACTAGGTGCGGTGATTTGGGACGATGAAAAGGATGAAGCCAAAATAGAAGGGGAGCTACTCCAAATGAATGGGAAAATGTGCTTGATAAAGAGTAGGCGACTTATAATTTTTAAAATTTACACAAAGTAAATATTCATGTTGAACTTCATTATAATGTATATTTTGATCTCATATGTATTATATGTCAGTTTTATTTCATTAGAGAATGCATAAATTGAAGCAATCAATAAACTTGTTCTTTACAATTCTGAAGTGACATAACTGTGGGTCACATTGTACGAACATAATAGGATGAAATGGGATAGTGACAGAAAATAATTTAGATGGTTGAATGGTATAAGTGTGCCTTATCTCGATCATTTAAAATAAAATATGCCAAAAATATTCCCCAACAGTTGGGTTGCTGACCAAGTCAGATAAAAATATGATGCAACCAGTCGTTACCCGTGTGCTGAAGAGGATACGCTAAACGTAGGGATTGGGTGCACCCACTTAGTAATAATCTATTTCTGTACATTTTAAACTTAATAATGCGCCTTTGAAATGTAATTACATCTATATTTCATATTTTAACTGCTGGGTTATTATAAGACACATGACATTATGAATTTTTCAATTTTTTATAGGTTCATTTGTTCCCATCTATGTGCGCATATGGACACCATTTTCGTGAAAAAAATGTCGATGATGGATACATGACACAATACTTTGTAGTGGAATTCAAGTTTAATCAATCTAGTCGATCTAGAGACCATGATCAAAGCCTAGTACGAGGGATGTTAAGTTACATCGGAAAGATACAAGAGCTCATTGAAGTGGATTTCTCTTCTTTCCAATGTGCTATTTTTAGGTGCAAGTGGTGGTAAACCTTTTATCGGAATAATGTAAAGGAAGATCCCGATATTATTTTTATATGTATAAACTCTAGAAATATGTGGTATGAAGCTAAGGAGCCTTATGTTTTCCCCAAACACTGCAACCAGGTGTTTTTTTTACTGAAATGTGTTGGATAGGGATTGGTGGTTCGTATTGATACATGACCCTAGATCAAAACATATTTTTTAGAACAATAGTGTTATCATGCCAAGCGAGCTAGAAGATAATGAGATTGATCATGAGAACCGAGAGTGATATGGTACATGTGTTATTTTATCATTTATACCTTCTAAGATGGGTTTTTATAAAGAAGAGGACTTAATTACCTTATAACTAAGACTCTTTTTTCGAAACATTATAATATTTATTTTGAATTAATTGGTAATTTGCATTGTCTTAATGTTAATCATTTCACTTGATAATTTGCAATTATTTTGACCTCGAAAACAATGGCATACTATATAAAGTTCTTTTTTTTTAAATGTCAATTCCTAAAATAATACAACTACTTGATTGCTTTAAATGTGTGTGAATGATATCTTCAAAATGTATACTATTATTTGTGGTATGTAAGATCATAATAAAATAATGATAATTCTAAAGTACATGAATTTATGTTCATTATTTTCTAAACTTTACTATGTTACAAAAATTCATATTATTCTAGATTTATTATTTTACAATTATTTATATTCATACAATTTTACAATTTTACAATTATGGTAATTTAATAATATTTGCAGTATACATTTTGCTTATGGTAGTTATGGTTCAAAAATTGAAAATTAATTTACAAATCTAAAAATTTTAATAAAATTGAATGATGACAATACATACAATTACAATTACAATTTTAAAATTTCACAATACGATTACAATTACAATTTTAGACTTTTACATACAACTACAATTAAAATTACTATTACAGTCATTTCACATTAATACAATTAAAATTTTACAAATATTTTACATACAATTAGAATTACAATTACAAATACAATTACAATTACAATTTTACAATTTTACATCTATACAATTACAATTAAAACTAAAATTACAATCATTTCACATTAATACAATTAAAAGTTTACAAATATTTTACATACAATTACAATTCAAATTGCAATTACAATTACAATTACAATTATACAATTTTAGATTTTACATACAATTGCAATTACAATTACAATTTTACAATTTCACAAATATATAATTACAGTTAAAATTACAATTACAACCATTTCACAATAAATTCAATATTACAATTAAAATTAAAATTTTACAAATATTTTATGTACAATTACAATTAAAATTACAATTAGAAATACAATTACAATTAAAATGTAAATTACAATCACGACATAGTATTTAGTAAATATCATGATTTAATATTAAAAATAAACATCACGATCATGATAACCATCGTACAAAACATCATATTCGACTACAAAACACATCTGAATTCGCTAACATCATCTAATCATCATGATCATGATCATCTAACAAAACAAAAGCATTGTGTAACATCATCACAACACAAACATCAAATATACATCTCATGTCAAATAACTATTATCACATACACATCTATGTGTAAGTTGCACATTAAATGAACATATCTAACATGACCTAACAATATACACATCATGATGAACACCAACATGTAAATTAAGTACATCTGCAACATCAACATAAAATACATGGACCGTATATATATATATATATATATATATATAATGTCAAAAATATACAACTGTAATTTAACTACATTTAAATGTCAAATATAAGCTGGTGGTACATCAATAGTAGTACTTTTCGAGGTCTGCTCAGTCGATGGTGTAGCCTCAACATGATCAGATAAATGGCAATCACGTGCGTGCTAATCTGGAGGTGGCTCATGTTGATCATGATCAACTTCCTACTCATGATGACTTGTGGATGGTCCAACCTGCTAATTAGTGGATGGTGCAGTAGCATGCTTAGTCGATGGAACTACCTCCTTAGATGGACTTGTGCCCTCCTCAGGATTAGGTGCTTGCTCATGATCATAATTGATGAATTTTGCAGGCTGCTCATCTCCGGCATGAGGTGGAGGAGGAGGTGGCGTACTAGAACGATGACTCCCCTGATCTTGATCATCAAATGATGTGCTTCTCGAATATCGATGTACTGCATCTCCACCACACCTACGTCGACCAACCCTCCTCGCTCGCAACAGTAATCTAGTAGCTCCAACGATATGCCGCATCAGGGTCAACATATCATGGGGCATGCCTCTCGATATCTATGTCAGTCTATCATCAGCATGTATCTCTAAGATAGTGACCGGAATGTCTCCCTCCTCCATTAGGATTCGACAGAGTTGGTCGCTCAACTCCATCCTAAATTGAGTGTCATGCCTACGCCTCACACCCATCGGTACTTGCGCATGATCATGAGGACCAAGTTTGTCACTAGCCTAATCCTCTGGATTTTCCATCTCCTCGTCAGTAGCATGTACACCTAGATCATTTGGTGGCAATGAAATCTCATCGCCAAAAAATTACCCAATATCTACAAAATATATATAAGTACACAACAATAATGTCAGGTCCCTATATTACTAGTATAGTCCCTTATTGTTGTTAGTGTAACCTCCTTATTGTTATTATTGTACCCTTGTAACCCCCATTTTGTTATCATTGTGCCCTTAAATTATTATTGTTAGGTCGGCTAGGATTACATTGTGGCCCACTAGGATTGCATTATGGCCCCATGAACTCCTATATATAGGAAGGAGGTTTTGTAAATTGCATCATCCAAGAATTGTTCATTTATGTAATGTATTGGAGGTTTCCCCCTCGAAGTGGCTCATTTCTAAGGCGTTGATATCTCTTTTCTTCTCTTTTTGGAGCTGGTTACACAACAAATAATTAGACAATTTCATTAAGCAATTTAATAAAAAAATTTAAAGAATGCGTTAGAATAAATTTAAAGGAAACACTAATATTACCCCCCTCATCCATAGGCTTCTCATATGTGAAGAGGATGTTGGCACACCCTCTCCAATCCAAACCATCATATGAACATGGCCCTAGAATGAAGGCGTGATCATCAACACTGGATAGCAACTTCAATGCATCATGAGATATCATGGCGGAAAATTCAAACTCACCCCTCTTAGGTATCATCTGGCCCCACACCTCCATTTGTACATGCAACATCAGCCTACGAGGCTGCCGAACAAAATTAGGCCTCATCTCTGGAAACTTCTCTTAAAATAAACAAAATAAATCTGAAGTAAAATGGAAGTTCACCCTCCCTTGTGCCTAATAACGACATCTATCTAATGATGTACAAAATTGGCACAAAAATATCACAGACCACCCCACAAGTTGTGGTGCCTATAATAAAGAATAAACATAAAATAAAAGAGGGAAACTAATTGATTTCTCATCACTGGTATGGTGTGTAATGGTTGTCAACATTAGTGAGAGGCACCTCACCTCCTCTACACCAAACAGAGAAATACATAACTGACCACCAGAAACCTAAAAATATGCAGGAGAAAGTGTACCAGTGCTAATGTATCTTTGCGAGTACACCAACTGACTCCCTGTGGCATAGACATATAGTACCTCTGGGAATGAGAGAAAATACTGGCCTCTCCTAGATAGGCTAGTAATAAAATATTTATCCTCCTTAGTGGGCATGTACCACTTGTTAGGACCAACACATAAAGCCTATCGGTGGGTATCCCACCTAAACATGAGTTGTCCCAATAACCCATTATGGCCCTTCAGGGATGTAGCCTCCTCATAGAACTTGAGGAGGCCTACCTCCCTTGGGAGAAAATGTGTGTCTGGCATAATATGGAGAGGGTACCTAAGACTCTCCCTCTCTTGTTCCTCCCACAGTTGAACCATGTTATACTGGTCTATCATATGTTCTTGATGTTCCCTTTCTTATCTCCTTTGGCATCATTGAATGATTCACATATTAAATACATTTTTTGATTAAATGATATATATATATATATATATATATATATATATATATATATATATATATATATATATATATATATATATATATATATATATATATATATATATATATATATATGTTATTTTCCAAAAAAAAAAACTCGGTGCGCTGAAACAATTAGTCATGCACTGATACCAGTGCCCCTATTTTTATCGTGCACTATCCTAGTTGCGAATGGAAATTTGTAGCGCACTGCAAAACATGAAATGTACATTTTCATGTGGTGCATTGAGGAAACTATCCACCCTGTTAGGTCCCTGTAATTTTAGCAGATTGGCAAGACTAAAGTTGCAGAGACAACATTTGAACCACTTTGGGATTCTAGGATCTAGCCCTCCTGAATCCAGAGAGGGATCTCTTTATAGGTGAAAAGATGTCATATTTAAGGCTCGAAATGTGATATTAAGCTAGTTATTAAGAACAAGGTTTTATTAGGTTTTGGTTGGCCCAAAGATATAATGAAGGTGAAGGAAGTCTAAATGAAGGGTGAAGGTGTATGAAAGTGAAAAAGTGATTCAGCTAACAAGATAGGTAAGAAGCAGCTTCAATCCATTGGGATATGGAGTCATAATAGTATTTAATTGAAATAGCAAGGTTCAAGAGTCGTCCTTGGGGCAAGTCATCTATGTCAAAGGATCTCTTTAAGTTGATTTTATGGAATGAAAACAATAAGAGATGGAGAAAAAAAAAATGAAGGAACAAAGAGCAGCCTCAGATCAATTAAGTACTTTGAAACTATCCTGCTTTTGGCATGCACTTAAGGAAAGACATAAAAGTAATCTAAGATCAGGTAAGTACTTTGAAACTAGCCTACTTTTGATGCAATTTCAAAAGAAAAAATTTAAAAGATTTAGAATAGCTTAAGATCAAGTAAGGACTTTGAACCTATCCTGCTTTCAGCATATTCAAAAGGAAAAAATTCAAGATAAACATAAAAAGTATTCTAAGATCAGGTAAGGACTTTAAACCTATCCTGATTTCAACATACTCTTAAGGGAAATTTCAAACAACCTTTGGATGAAAACTAGAAGACAGGGCAAACCATAAACTTTCCTAGTCCAACTCTACTTAGAAAGTAATGAAAATAACATTCAATAACAATGCTTAAAGTTTAGACAGTAAGACGTGGGAACACCAACATTCCTTAACTACTTGGACTGTATTAAATCATTCTCAAATACACAATTGGAGGAAAACATAAAGATAAAGTTTATCAGTGAGAGTAGGGTACTTACAAGAGTAAATCCTACCTCTATATTTGTTGTTCTTTATCAGAGAAAGTGGACATAATGGAAACAAAAATAAAATAGCAATTTACAATAAGAAACACATCACCGTTGACATAGACTAGGATCCCATAAATCAGCTTGCATTTGATATTCAAACCAGTTACAATCATCAAGTCCAGTGACTCTCTACAACTTCAAACTTTTCATCTCAACTTAGGTATCTTCAATTACAAACAGTTCTTATAGCGGCTTCATAAAACTATTTACAGGCAACAAATATGTAATGACCAACCTTTATCTCATCTTCTATAGAAGTATTTATAGAAGAAATGAGGAGGTGGGATGAGAGAAAAGATCTCTAAGCTAAATTAATACAGTTTAATGCTTCTTGGCCTTTGAGGGGCTCAATGGAGAAGTTTTTTTATATTTCTCAGTATTAATTCATTTTAATTAAGTATTTAGCAGCTTAGCAGAGTTTGTTGACTTTAGAACTCTTTCAAGCAGGATTTGCAATAACTCTGGCCGCTTTAAACAAAATATCATTGACTAAGGAAATAACTATGCCTTCTTTGATTTATTGAGGCTGCAGGTGGAGCTTTGGTAGCTGGAGAGGATTCAATTAGCCCCTGATGTGGCAGTGGAGGCTTCTCGGACTGATAGATTTCTTTGTTTCATTCTAAAACACCTTTAATCTGTCTTTACTCTCTGTTTTAGGCCTAATTAGGCTTAATTTTTGTCTTCAGGTCTTCATACTATTTTTAACTAGGTGGATTAGGCCTTTGATAGACAAATTTATGCCTAAATCCCTCAAAACTATGTTTATAACCTTTAATTTTTCATCTCTACTCTGATCCCATACTTTGACACTGATACTCTCTGTATAATTAAGGTTCACTATGATTTTGTTGTTTTTTGCAGGCGCGCAGAGGGTTTTATAATGTTATCGGTGCTCATGAGGCATGGATAAATCATGATGTGGACCTTGCAGATTGATCTTCTTCATGAATAGTGGCCTGAGGGATCGTCATCCCTGACTCTCGATTTCATTTAAAAAACTGTGGAAAAGCTTTAAAACCTGCAAAACACGAACAGAATTAATAAAACCCAGTTAAAATAGGTCAGAGGTTGTTTTGGAGGTGAGAATAAATCATGGTCATCGATCCAGATCAATCGCCGATCGAGATTTCTCGATGAATTTCAATGGGGAGGCGTTCAAATGGATGAGGGTAAGATTAAGTTCGTGTCGTTGATCTAGGTTGATCAACGGCCGAGATTAATTAGGGAGTTTATAATGCATAGGGTGTAACTTTATAATAAAATGGAAGAAGATGTAATAAAAAGGGGAAAAACCTTTGGCGGAAGCGAAATGGGGTTGAAATGAAGTTTGGACATAGGATGAATGAGATTCGTTGGTCTAGAATGATCAATGGTTGAGATTCTTTGAACGGGGTGTTTGGGAGCACAGGAGATAGGCGATGGCTTGGTGGGGAAATTGCAGAAGATCCGTTTGATTCTGATAATCAACGGCCAAGATTAAAAACTGAAAAGCCAATGCTGCGGGGAAGGGTGGTTTAGCAGAAAAATGGAGTGGTTTTTGCGTAGCTCTGAGGTAGTTTTGAACTTTCTCCAAAAAACGCGATATCATTCGTTACTTGACAGCTGTCTTTTTAATACCGCCCATTTCGTGTAATTTTTTGGCATTAACGTTCAGGCGCAAAATTATGTGATATGGAGTTTCAACCGTCGGATGAGGGCCAGCAGATCCAACGATGTAGATCGCATGTGATGGAGAGCAAGATGCACGAGCAGAAAAGGTGGGTAGGGTCAGTGGCAGTTTAGATCCTAGCTGTTGGATCATGGAAATAAACGGTCGAGATCTATCGATGGGGGAGAAATAAAAATGGAAAAGTTTGAAGAGTGGGAGTAATGTGGACCGTCCGATCAGAGAAGATCAATGGCGGAGATTTGATCACATGATCATGATTGGAGGGATGAAAAAGAAGAGTGACAATGGAATGCATCGATGCAATTGAGTGTGGGTCGTTAGATCTAAGAGAGATCAACGGTGGAGATTTGATCGCATTGTAAAAAACGAAAGAGGCCGCCACACCGGGTCTTTTGTTTTTGCGATGTGTGATTAAGTGTTGACCGTTGGATCGGTTTTAGAGATTAGCAGTGGAGATTTAATCATGAAGGCAAAAGGTGAAATGACAGGTTTGGAGAATGGAGCGATAGGGACCGTCGGATCTGAGCATGATGGATCAGATCAACGGTGGAAAAACGATCGTGGAATTGCATCGAAGAAAAAGAAAGAACCAAGAAAAAATGGTTATATGATTATTTGTGATGCGATTTATTTGTGCGATGCGATAAGCCGATGATCGTTGATCGGTTTAGGTTGACAATTGATATTCATTTAAACTTTGAACTACCAGGTTTTATTGAAATACGAAGGAAAGTCGGGTTTTGCGGAAATACAAAGGAAAATAAGGAAATGAGGGTTTACAATGGGGGTTTAGACCCTTTAAGCGCCCGGTTGCAGGGCTTAAGGTCTCATGAGGTGGGGGGTTACGGCAGTTAAGCCATCCGGGGCTAAGAAAATTTATAATGGAAAAAGACTGTTTTTAGGCTAAAAAACAGAGTTTCTGAGGAAAATTGAGGGTTCTGGTAGAGGAAAAGGGGTTTTTTAAACCAAATGGAAGGAGACCAAATGGTTTTAAAAGGGTCTTGAAGTGAATTTGAAGGTTAAATGAGGCTTATGGAGGAATTTTCTGAAAGAAAGAAGGGGTAAAAATGGGGTTATTTATGGGTGAAAGGAGGGGTAAAATGAAGGGAAAAAATGAGTTTTTTAGCAGTCTTCTTTAGGAAAATAGTAGATTTTTCAGGTTTATGAGGGAAGCAGCAGTGAAGATTAACTAGGATATTAGTTATCTTCATAAGACTTTAAGAACTCACAATTTGGCCATAATTTTTTTTTTTGAAGGCTACAAGAATTTTTTAGCCACCATTTGATATGAAAATTTTTTATAGGTGGCTAACAGTGGCTCCAACTTGGGATGGTAGCTCCTTGGAGGTGTCAAGAACATTAGACATGTCTTCTCTAAAAGGTGATCAATGCCTCATCCATTGGGCTGCAATTTTCCTTCCTTTAATGATCTTCTTTTGCTTTGACAATGTTAGCAGCCATTAAAAACAATGGAATTCTATCAAAACAAGCTTTCTACCTACCCAATCCTAATGATCTAACATTTTTTCTTCTTTCAGAGTGCACTTGGATTGGAAAACTCTTTTTACAAACATTTTATTCTTTTGAAAGCATAAAACTAGTCTATTTCTACCCTTATTTCTCCATGAACTTAGATTAGATAGTTGAGTTCATAAGCTTCTTTACCTAACTACTATCTGTCAAGATTAGACTGTCTGATAGATTTTTATTCTCTAAATTCTAACACGGAAATTTAAAAACAACCAAGCTAGGATTAAGCTTTCTAACTTGTTGTTGGTATATGGCATAAAAACATGCTGCACATAGACTGTTATTTTCATAAAATTAAAGAAGAATGGTGAAGGCTTAAGATCTGAAAACTAAAGAACATCCTTCTCTTTTCTTTAGCTCTGTTTTTTGGCTTGTTTGATCTGTTTTTCTCTTTGTTCTCTGGTTAAATTTTTGGGCATATTAGAACCATTTCTTCAATGTTTGGCTCAAGATTTAAACAGATTAGAGCCATTCTTCTTTTGGAAACTCATAGGTTTAGATTTTGATCTTATTTGAACCCTTTTTGTTCTATCCTATTCTACCTAACTGATAAGCCAAGATTAAGCTGTTTGGAAAATCTAATTCACTAACCTATTAGCAGTAAATTGAAAACAAATTAGTCATGTTTAGGCTATATGAATAACTTGGAGTATGTTTCTTAGGAGTGGCATTTGAGCTAGCACACTTTCAGATTTCGTTTCTCTTTTTTTTGGTATGGGGCTATACCTTTCTTGTTTTTACAATCAGCCCTTTTTTTCTCTTTCTATTGTTTTTGAATTTTTTCATATTCTAACTTTGAATGCAATGATGGATATGATATTTACAATGAAAAAAAGTAAAAAATACTTCCAAACTAATATAGTCAAGAAAAATAATGTTTAACCATCCTGCCATTGACAGGACCTCCAAAAAGTTCAGCTCCATTTAATTCTTGCAAGAAATAAGCATTTTTACCAGCAGTAGAATGAATGAGATAAGGGCCAAGCCCTAAGTTATCAAATTTCCCATGTTTTCCCTTATCTTCTCTCCTTGAATCCCACTTTAAAACTTTTTCACCAATGTTGAAATCACTGGCTTTTTTCCTCCTATCAAAAAGCTTCTTGATGCTTTCTTGCTTTTGCAATGCTCTATTGTAGACTTCCTCTCTAGTTTGCTGAAGATGTATGGTCTGATTAATTATTTTGATCATGTCATTGTCTTCAAACTGTATTTCTTGGATCAGCTTCATGACTGGCACTCCTAGGCTGGTTGGAAAAATTGCATCTACTCCATAAACAAGATGGTAGGGTGACATTCCAATTGATTTTTTAAGTGTTAATCTGTCAGCCCAAAGTGCATGTACCATCTTTGTGTGCCATGATTTCTTATTGTCCTCCAACAACTTCTTGATTATGTTCACCAAACTTTTGTTTGAGGATTCTGCTAACCCATTACCTTGAGGGTAATAAGCAATAGAATGGCCCAATGTAATCTGATATTTGTGACAGAATTAAACCATATTTTTGGATCCAAATGCAGCAGCATTTTCAGTGATAATCTTCCTAGGAAAACCAAATCTAGATAGGATATGAGTTTCAAGGAATTTTATGATGACAGTGTTGGGAAAAATACTGAGAGGGGGAGGTGAATCAGTATTTACTGCATATTCAAAACTTTCACTTTTTCTTGCTTCTAAAATGCATACGCTACTTTCCTGAACCAGACTTGCGTATATACGCGGATACCCTTTACGAAACTCGCGTATACACATATATCTATTTATGTCATTAATTCTTCACTTAAATCATTCCTTCATTTATTCATCAGATATTCATTAAGCAGTAAACATGTGCAGTAAGAACAGAATAAATCATCACACAAAGCATCACACATGAACACCAGAATTTTTAGGTGGAAACCCAAGTCGGGAGAAAACCACCGCTGCAGTTGCTCAGCCTTCAATATTTTATTATAGAGAAAACATCTTACAACATATGTGCTGGTGCAGACTCCTACCAGCACGCAGGCACCCACCCGCGCTCGTTTACCAGCCTCTCCTGGAAGGGAGCTCCAACCCCCTGACTCGTTTACCAGCCTCTCCTGGAAGGGAGCTACGACCCCTCGATCTCGTTTACCAGCCTCACCTGGAAGGGAGCTACAACCCCCTGACTGAAGGCTACAACCTTCAGCACCACCTTGGACCACGTTTCATCAATTTTCACACCGGATCCAACAACTTCAATAGAACACCACTTGCAGGCCACATTTCATCATATTTCCAGACTGGACCCTTTCCAAACTTTTAAGCACAAACATACATCACCAACAGATACTTAACAACACAGATCAGATAGCAGAAACACAGCAGAATAGATCAGATATTTCATACCCTTTGCTTCAGCAAACCCTAGTTTGCATACGCGCTTTCACTTCACTGATGTCGCGTATATACGCGCTTCCGTCCACACAAACCAACGTATACCTCAGTGTATATTTTATTGCGCATACGCGCTTTCTCTTCGCTGAAGCTGCGTATATACGCGCTTCCTCCGCGTCGAAGTAGCGTATAGATCTTCAATTATTACAGAGCAGCATACTTCTTCAGATCAGAAATTCAGTTCAGATTTATCCTTTCACTTCAGACAGATGTTCGCCTAGATGTTCGCCTCATCACAGATCTAAGCCTTCCATAAGCAGATCTAGTAGATACATTTCAGATCTAGATCCCTTTCTTCATCATAGGTGCATCATCCATTCAGATTTATCTTCAAGTGTAACCCTTTCATTCAGATCTACTTCAGAGAGAAGTATTCATTCAAGCTCAGACATCTTGCACCCACACTCATGATTTGCACAATGAATTTCTTCTCCTTATATAGGTTTATCCTTTTCAATACCATGAGCCCCTTTTTCAATACCATGGACCAAAACAATACCATAAGCCCAAAACTACCTGGACGGGGTCAATTAGGCGGATCATTACCCAATACAATGGGTCAATACCATGGTGGTTACCCTTTGTTTTGCACTTTTTGAGCGCTTTAGCCCATACGCGACTTGGCACGTTCTTTTCCGCGTGCATACGCGACTTCCCCTAGGCCAATCCGCGTATACCAAGAGACATGCTCTTTTTCATCATTCTCTGAGTACATTCTGAAATCCTTTCTTCATTGCCTTCTGTAAATACTGTAGATACATCAGATTTCCTTCATCAAGGACATATTCTATCAAACACAACTTCATCAAGTAAGTTGTCATCATCTTCTTCAAGTGGGTTTCCTTTCAAGTACAACACTCAACATCATATCATCAACAATCATCATATCACTTCAGATTTACATCATTTAACAAGTCCATCAAGTCAAGCATAACTTCATCAGGTGGAGTGCCATCAATGACAATACATGTCAACAGTCGCACGTCTTCATCTTCATTCAGTGGGTTGCCATCAAGGACAACACTCTGCATCATATTTCCAACAATCTCCCCCTTTGGACTTGATGGCAACCATGATGGTGTTTGGTTACCACAACAGATAAGTACATTAAGAATACAATGACACCATGTCACTCTCCCTATTTTTACCACCATTCTTTCTTTTCATTCAAACACCATATTACTCTCCCCCTTTGACATCAAGGGCAAAGGGTAAAACCAGTGGATCAAAACCAACACACTCTCCCCCTTTTCTTCTCATGTAGAAGAAGCGTTCTGCAGATATGATGTATACTGAAGTGACTAAGCTCCCCCTGAGTTCATGCTGAATATTTTTCAATGAAGTACATGACTCTATGAACTTCCTATCACCAAAAGACTCATACTTACATCAAATATCCAACCAAGTGGATTCACATATAAGACTCAAGTACCCAACCAAGTGGGTTTACACATTTCAACTCAGCTACCCAACCAAGTGGGTTTACAAAATTTGACTCAGCTACCCAACCAAGTGGCTTACAAAATGACTTAGCTTACCCAACCAAGTGGGTTTACAAAAATGGACTCGCCCATCTAACCAAGTGGGTTACAACTGACAATCTCTTACAATCGAATAATACATAATTTTACAACACAACTTTACCAAGACCTTTTCATCAAACTTAAACATAGCTACACTAATAATAATTGTGAAAGTCCTCAAGAAAGAGAACATATTTCAGAACCATCATAATGCCAACACTGCATTATAGTCAGCAAAGCTAATGCTCCCCCTGAATCTGTGAAACCAAGCAATCTTTCCAAATGACTAAGGCTCCCCCTTAGTTTGTGCATCCTGAAAACCTCCATCATCAAATCATCAAGGCATCTTCATTAAAACATTAGAAACAGAATTATGAGAGCTGGAACACCACCAGAGATACCAAACAGTATCAGAGATACCAAACAGCATTTGTAGCTGTGCTGAAGAGAGCTGAACCAACCAAAAATTGTCAGCAACCAAAAATACGCGGTTTTATGTGCATGAACTTGCGTACATACGCGACTGTGTTTCAAGAAACCCGCGTATCCCAAGCCATCTTCTAAAATTTATGCAGATCTGATTCTCTATGAGGAAAAGACAATGTTCAGCTTCTTTCTGAGATATTTGACTGCTTCCCTGGACTACAGATATAACAGAATAGTGTAGTTGTGTCTTCAAGCGTCATTCAATGGTTGTAGCATAAGCCCAGTAGTAACCAAGTCTTCAGATCCTTTGCAGCATCAATACATTCTTTCCAAAAGAGATTATCATACCAGAACAACATTTATCAGCAACCAGGGCTCAAAATCTCATCATAATAATCCATGTACCAAATCATCATCATTTGAGCATGAGTATCACCAAGACCAAAGAATAAGCAGTCATATTTCCAACAATGCAACCATTAGAATTCAACCTGCTACTCCCCCTAAACCAGTGCTTCTTCTTTAACTTGTGCAATCTGAGACACCTTCAACAAAAAGTCATCAACAACAATCTCTGCATGATCTGTCCTCATCTCTGAACTATAAGACTTTCATCTCAACAATGAATGCTCTTCATCATAAAGCAACCAGGCTTCATTCATAATCTTCAACACAAGAACCCATGCATCATTTCATTATCATGAGTATAACTAGAATGATGCTAACAGTGCAATCATCAGCAGTCAGACTGAAGCTCCTCCTGGACCTCTGCTTCAGATCTTCAGCTATCAGATAAATTTTCATATCATCAATGCATACGCGACTGCGTCTTCTGGAACTCGCGTGTATACGCGACTTTAGTTAATGGAACCTGCGTATGGAAAGTGAAGCATAGAAAATTTCCATCTTCCTTCATTTCTTTCTGAGCTTGTACCTCCTGTACCTGTCCTTTCCACATCAGATGCGCTGTCAGAAGTAAACATAACCAGAATAATCAAATCAACCATGAGAGTCATCATGCATTGCTTCCCTTGTGACGATACATTACTAAATCTCATAATGTATCCCACATCATTCCTGCAGTCAATCAGAGAAGTAAGCTTCAGAAGCGGATGACTGCAGTAGGGTCAGAATTCCCTACGTTTCTGTTCGGTCCTCCTTCTTTTTCCAAATTTGCTTGAACTTTCTATTTGAGTGCTGGAAGTTATCCACTTTCCCAGATCTGTTCATCCTGCATTCCTTTTCTACATGTCCATACTTATTACAAGCATAACATCTCATGTGGCCAGAAAAATAAGCATAAGAATCATAATGAGTATTTCTATTCTTCCTCCTTTTACAATCAGCTTCTTTGTGTCCATACTTGTTACATGAAAAACAATATCCCTTGAAGAAACCAGAGTACCTTTCTATGTAGGAATTGTTTGTTTGAGGCTGAAATGATCTGCTCCTGCAATTTGCTGCAACATGTCCATAATTATGACATTTAAAACATTCAACGTTCTTGAATGAATTTCTTTGAGAATTCATGATTGTTGGTTGAGATTTTGTCTCTTTCAACACTTCAGGTTTTGCATTGACATCCTCTGAATTTTTGGCACTTCCTTGTGAGCTAGATTCTCCTTTAACAGTTTCATGGAAACCAAGACCATGTTTGATAGCAGGAGACCTTTGATTACTCAGAATATTGTCCAAAATGTTAGTACTATCATGTAACCTCAAAAGTTTAACCTTTTCTTCTAATTTACCTTTGAGAATATTTACCTCAACCTCCAAGGCTTGACATTGCTTTGTCATGCTTTCTTCTTTTCTTCTTCCATCTTCAACTTGATCCTTCAGATTTAGGATCTCTTCTTTCAACCAATCTTCATTTCCTTCACATGTTTGTTGCAGCTCTTCATTCTTCTTATTTGATTTTTCCAGATCTTCTTTGAGAGAGATGATTTATGCTTCAAGGCCTTCCTTTTCAAATGATTGTAGAGGTTCCTTATTTTTCTTACTTGATGCTTCTAAATCTTCCTGAAGACAAATGATTGCAGCTTCAAGTCCTTCATTCTTCTTGCTTGATTTTTCAAAATCTGCTTCTAGATATTTAATTCGATTGGATGCATAAGTGTGAAACCTTTGATACTTGTCCATCTGTTCATTCAGCATTTCTATTTGATCTTTCATTTGTGAGATCATCTCTTTATAGATAGTTTCTTGCTTATTGTATGAACTTTGTAGTTCTTCTTCTTTAATCTTGAGAGCTTCTTCTAGATCCACACCTTTACTTTCACTATCTTTACTATTGTTTGCACAAAGAAGAGTGTTACAAGTGGCCTTCTCCTTTTTCTTCTTTGCCATGAGTGCTTGTAGATCTTCGTCAGAATCTGTTTCATCTTCTTCAATTTTTGCTATACATGATTTCTGAGATATCTCCTTTCCTCGAGTAACCTTCTTCTTTTGCTTCTTAGCCATGAGCACTTTCGGATCTTGGTCAGAATCTTCTTCATCTTCACTGGACACTTCATCATCATCTTCTTTTGCATAATAACTCTTTCTCTTTTCAAATTGTTTCCCTTTACCATGCTTTTCTTTATAAGGACATTTAGCAGCATAATGACCAACTTTTCCACACTCAAAACATTTGAAGGGAAGCTTACCTTTGAATCTTCCAGTACCTAGTTGGAGCTTTCTTACGAAATTTGCTTCTTCTTCATCAGATATATAGCTAGAATCTTTGACAACTTCCTTTTCCTTCCCTTTAGTAGATGCCTTAAAAGCAGCTTCTCTTACTTGAGAAGGGCCTCCTTGTCTCATTTCAAAAGCAGTCAGAGTACCATGTAATTGAACAATAGTAAGAGTTTGCAAATCTTGCCTTTCTTCAATAGCTGAAACTTTAGAGTCAAATTTGAAGTCAATGATCTTAAGACCTTTTCCACCAGAGTAGTATCAGTTATGGTTTCACCCAAATTTCTCATTCGATTTACAATATCATCCAGACGAAGAAAGAAACTGGCAACACTCTCATCACTATGCATCTTCAAATTTTCATATTCAATTCTAAGAGTTTGGAGTTTTGCACTTTTACCTTTGTGTCTCCTTCATAGCTTAGAATGATTTTGTCCCATATTTCTTTTGCTGAATGTAGCTGCAATACTTTAGCAAATTCTGATTCAGACATGCTTCCCAATAAGACATTCACTGCTTTGGCATTGGTTTCATACTTCTTCCTTTCTGCTGCATCGGTAGGAATACTTGCCGGGTATTGATAACCTTCTTCCACGATTGCCCATACATCTGCACAAAGACTTTGCAGATAAGCTTTTGTACGTACCTTCCAGAAGATCAGATTGCTTCCATTGAATAGAGGTGGCTTTATAGACATTACTCCTTCTTGACTTCCCATTGCGATGGATCTCCTTTAAGCGATCAAGCTTCTGCACAAGGACCTGCTCTGATACCAATTGTTGGGAAAAATACTGAGAGGGGGGGGTGAATCAGTATTTACTGCATATTCAAAACTTTCACCTTTTCTTGCTTCTAAAATGCATACGCTACTTTCATGAACCAGACTTGCGTATATACGCGGATACCCTTTACGAAACTCGCGTATACACAGATATCTATTTATGTCATTAATTCTTCACTTAAATCATTCCTTCATTTATTCATCAGATATTCAATAAGCAGTAAACATGTGCAGTAAGAACAGAATAAATCATCACACAAAGCATCACACATGAACACCGGGATTTTTAGGTGGAAACCCAAGTCGGGAGAAAACCACCGCTGCAGTTGCTCAGCCTTCAATATTTTATTATAGAGAAAACATCTTACAACATATGTGCTGGCGCAGACTTGACCAGCACGCAGGCACCCACCTGCGCTCGTTTACCAGCCTCTCCTGGAAGGGAGCTACGACCCCATGACTCGTTTACCAGCCTCTCCTGGAAGGGAGCTACGACCCCCCGATCTCGTTTACCAGCCTCACCTGGAAGGGAGCTACAACCCCCTGACTGAAGGCTACAACCCTCAGCACCACCTTGGACCACGTTTCATCAATTTTCACACTGGATCCAGCAACTTCAATAGAACACCACTTGCAGGCCACATTTCATCATATTTTCATACTGGACCCTTTCCATACTTTTAAGCACAACCATACATCATCAACAGATACATATCAACACAGATCAGATAGCATAAACACAGCAGAACAGCTCAGATATTTCATACCCCTTGCTTCAGCAAACCCTAGTTTGCATACGCTCTTTCCCTTCACTGATGTTGCGTATATACGCGCTTCCGTCCACACAAACCAGCGTATACCTCAGTGTATATTTTATTGCGCATACGCGCTTTCTCTTCGCTGAAGCTGCGTATATATGCGCTTCCTCCGCGTCGAAGTAGCGTATAGATCTTCAATTATTCCAGAGCAGCATACTTCTTCAGATCAGATATTCAGTTCAGATTTACCCTTTCACTTCAGACAGATGTTCGCCTAGATGTTCGCCTCATCACAGATCTAAGCCTTCCATAAGCAGATCTAGTAGATACATTTCAGATCTAGATCCCTTTCTTCATCATAGGTGCATCATCCATTCAGATTTATCTTTTAGTGTAACCCTTTCATTCAGATCTACTTCAGAGAGAAGTATTCATTCAAGCTCAGACATCTTGCACCCACACTCTTCTTGTGCACAATGAATTTCTTCTCCTTTTATATGATTATCCTTTTTCAATACCATGAGCCCCTTTTTCAATACCATGGACCAAAACAATACCATAAGCCCAAAACTACCTGGACGGGGTCAATTAGGCGGATCATTACCCAATACTATGGGTCAATACCATGGTGGTTACCCTTGGATTTGCACTTTTTGAGCGCTTTAGCCCATACGCGACTTGTAACGTTCCTTTACGCGTGCATACGCGACTTCCCCTAGGCCAATCCGCGTATACCAAGAGACATGCTCTTTTTCATCATTCTCTGAGTACATTCTGAAATCCTTTCTTCATTGCCTTCTGTAAATACTGTAGATACATCAGATTTCCTTCATCAAGGACATATTCTATCAAACACAACTTCATCGAGTAAGTTGTCATCATCTTCATCAAGTGGGTTTCCTTTCAAGTACAACACTCAACATCATATCATCAACAATCATCATATCACTTCAGATTTACATCATTTAACAAGTCCATCAAGTCAAGCATAACTTCATCAGGTGGAGTGCCATCAAAGACAATACATGTCAACAGTCGCACGTCTTCATCTTCATTCAGTGGGTTGCCATCAAGGACAACACTCTGCATCATATTTCCAACAGACAGAGTCATTGGCTTGCCTAGAAGGGATGGCTTCTATCCATTTGTTAAAGTAGTTTTTTGTAGTGAGAATCCATCTATGTTGGGCAGATGATGGTGGATGGATTTCCCCTATGAAGTCTAGACCTCACTATTGAAAAGGAGTTTCAACAGTGACTGGATGTGAGGGTAAGGGAAGTAATTTTATTTTTCCTTCAAAGAGTTCACATTTATGATGGGCAATAATAATTTTATGGACATCTTGAAAGAGGGTGGGCAAAAAGTAACCAGCTCTAAGGATTTTATTGGCAGTTGTCTTCCATAGGAGGTTGCCTCCTCATTCTCCTTCATGAAACTCATGCTTGATCTTATCTACATCATTCTCAGGCAAACATTTAAGCAATAATCCACTAGCATTTTTCTAATAAAGACATTTATCCAAAATGCAGTAATTTATAGCTTTTAACTTTAAAAATCTTTCCTTTGTTTTAGAAAAACCAGGAGGTGTATTAAAATTGAGAAAAACATATAAAATATCATCATACCAGGAGGAATTCATAAAATGATCTTCAACAATGGGAGTGGACAATTCCTCCTGTTCATTTAATGCATTTATCATGTTTATATCAAGAGCTTCAAAATTAGACTCAACCATTAATCTTGCTAGACCTTAGCATTTTATGAGCTTAGTGGGCTTGATTTCTAAATCATATTCAAGTATCACAACTATCCACTTTCCTCTTTTTCCATCTGGGTCCTGTGTTAAAATGTCTTTCACAACTAAATTTGGCACAAATGCAATTATGTGGGAGTGTAAAATGTAAACTCTGAAGTCTTTTAAGGCTTTGACTAAAGAAAAGGCTTGTTTTTCCATAATATTGTACTTCAGAGGTGAATTTCTCAATGTCTTACTAAAGAATACAATTGGTTGCTCTTGTCAAATTATATTTTTCTGCAATAGGACAGTAGCCACTGTATGTTCTGATGCAAATGAAAAAATGAAAAAATATTTTGTAAAGTCAGGACTTATAGGAACTGGTATTTTGGTTAATGCTTGTTTTACTAGTTCAAAAGATTTATTTTCTTCTAAGGTCCATTTAACTCCTTCTTCCTTTTTCAGCATGTTTGTTATGTTTCTAAGGAGTTCAGCTAAGTTGGGTATGAAAATTCTCAAGAAATTAATCTTTCCAATGAAAGATAGAAGTTTATTGATGCTTCTAGGATGATTTATTTGCAATATACCCTCAATCCTTTTTAGGTCTATCTTTATCCCCTCTTCTGATATGATGTGTCCAAGTAGTTTACCTTCTTCGAGACCAAACATTGTTTTCTTTGGATTTAAAGATAACCCATATTTTCTGCATTTCTCAAATACTTTTCTCAAGTGTTCTAGGTGTTCTTCATCTGTTTTAGAAAAAAAAGTGATATAATCAAGGTAAATAATGATGAAGTAGCCTAATTATTTTGAGAATGCAATATCCATGGCTCTCTGAAATGTAGCACCATCATTCATTAAACGAAAGGGAATTTTCACATACATGAAAGTACCCCAAGGTGTAGTAAAGGTTGTTTTGAGTTGATCATCAGGATGTACTAAAATATGATTGTATCTTGAGAAGCCATCTAGCAAAGAAATTCTCTAAGAACCAACTACCCTTTGTAAAATGTGATCCATCTTGGGTAAAGGGTAGTTGTCCTTTAATGAGGCTTTGTTTAAGTTCCTAAAATAAATACAAAGCCTTATCTCTCCTGCTTTCTTCCTTACTGACACTAGATTAGACACCCACTCTGAGTACCTAATAGGGACAATAATTCTAGCTTCATACATTTTCTTGATTTCTTTCTCAACCAAAGGTAACTGAATAGGATTGATTCCATGCAATTTTTGTTTAAAAGGTTTTTTGTTTTCTTTGAAGGGTATTTTGTGCTGAATTATCTCTGTGTCATAGGACTTTAAATCCTTATAACTCCATGCAAAAACATCAGAAAATTATTTAAACAACTCAATGTATTTCAGTTTTATGTGAGTTGGCAAAGTCTTAGATAGTTTGATCATTTTTTGTTTTAGTTCACTGTCTATGTTACACTCTTCTACTTCAGTTTCAATAGCCTCTAGCTTCGGTTTTTTGGCAAAATCATTGAAATCAAACAATTCTTCTAAGAGGACCAGACCTTTTCGCAAATTTTGAGTGTTAGATTGCAGTGTTTCTAAGTCTTATTTTTCTAAATCTACACTAATTTCTATGTTATGTTAAAGTTTATTAGCTAATAGATTTATAACATCAATCTTTGCAGAATTTACTTCTTCATCAAGTAGATTTTCCTCAGTAGGACAATCATTTTCATAATCTGAATCTAAACTAGGTAGCTAAAATTAATTACTGGATTGTAGGAAGTCTTATATTTGTTTATCTCCATAAAACACTTGCCAATATTTTTCATTATCTGGGACAGCTGGTCGAAATTTGATTTGAGTTGTGCATTGTTTGGTTTCATAAGGAGTTATGCATGTTCTAGCAGCAAAAGCTAAACTATTATTTTGGATATTTTGGTTTCTGGGGACAAAGATAAGTTTGAATTCCTCAAATGTTTTAAATAAATCCATGACATCATTCCTATAGGCTCTAAGTCTGAGATTTTTTGTAGTGTATTCCCCATTCTCTTGCCTAATTATTAATTCAAAATCACCATGAACCTTTAGTCTTCTGGCCCCTAATTTCTTCAATAAGTGAAAGCCTGAAAGGAGAGCTTCATACTTAGCTATGTTATTGGTGCATTGAAAGTTTAATTTGCAGGAATGCCCTTCAGTATGATTGTTTATTGTATTGTGAAGCCACACTCCTGCACCTGCATCATTCTTAGTACAAGATCCATCAAAATTCATACTCCAAAGAGGACTAGTTTCAGATTCACTAGTTTGACTACTATCCTCTTCATCTAGTGTGCTTTTGGATTGTTCTTGTAGATTAGCACTATGTTGAATTTGTTTTATTTCCTCATGTTTTTCATTGTGTTGAGGACTCTTCTCTTGAATCTCAAGGTTTAAAATAAAAGGATGACTGATTTGCAGCTCTAGACCTGTGATTTGTTTGCTGTGATTTTCTGATTTGGAAAATTGTTTTGACACTTCTGCCTTGTCTTCCTCTTTTTCTATATCTGCCACTAATTCAGTTAATGTTTCTTGCTCACTGAATGTTTCATCATTGAAAAGGATAAATGAATCAAGGCCTATATGTACAGAATAAAGAGGAGAGTTTTCTGGTCTCTCTTGGCTAGTAACCATGTATTGCATATGAGATTCCCTATAAAGTATTCTAGTTTGATTAAAAACAGGGATGGTAGCATATGTCATATCCATTTGCATTGTTCCTTATAACTTAACTCCCCACGATCTTGATAACAACCTACCATACTTGGGGGGTACCTCAGCCACTACAATATCCATTACTAAACACTTGGCTCGAATTTATGCTAAGTTTACACAGAGGTCTTTGATCAAACCTGAACATTTCACTCTTCTTGAGTCAAAGGAGTAAAGATATTTGTATGGTCTAGTGATTTCAAGGCCTAGCCTCTCCATTACAGCTTTGGGCATTAAGTTATGAGAGGCACCTGAATCATGAACAACATTGTGTAAAATTCTATCATGAATATTTAAACTAACATAAAAAGGAGGAACTGGTCCTTCTTGATATCTACCCTCAATCTTAGGACCAAATATGAGCTCTGGTTGGTCATCATTAAGATTGACAGTGTCATTATTGTCTTCTATGTTAAAAGCCTTCAAAATTTGTGATCTATATACATCTTGGGTGACTAATTCCATGAGGGGAACAAGGATTTTGATCTTGGCAATTTTCTGTTCCAAACTTTAAGGCATCTGATTTTTTACAATGTTTGTTTCATCCTTATTAACCACCATTCTATCAGCAAAATCAGCTTGTTGATTTCCTCTACTTACATTGGTCAAAATTGTTTTAACAGGAGCACTAGCTGAGGTGCTAATGTTGTTAAGGTCCACACTCTATTTTTCATTAATTTGAGTGTCTTTTTCTTTGTTTTTATCAGAATTTCCAGCCACTGTTTTGTCTTTCTATTTTGTAACTTTGTGTTTATTCACAGGGTTGTTTTTTGAAGAATTTTTAGAGGTCTTAGTCTTGGGAGTTTCCTGATTGCTTTTACTCCTAAGGTCATATTCTTTTGAGGTTCCTTTGATGACATTTTCCAATTCTTGATAATAAAATTCACCTTCTTCTCTTTTATCATCATAGGGTGTGTATAGACCTTGTTTCCTATTGTAATGAACTTCAAAATCATCATTGTCTACTCCCAACATGTTTATGTCATATTCCCCTATTTGTTCTATTGTTTCTTCAACCTCACTCACATAATTTTGATGAAAAGGAGGTATAATCTCCTGATCAGGGTCTCTTGGTCTATTTTGAGGCTGATTTCTCCTGAAATTCTGATTTTGGTTTTGAGATTGGTTTTTGTTTTGAGGAGCTGATTGATTTTGACTTGCTTGTGCTCTCTCAAGTATGCTCATATTTTTCATCATCTCCTCCATCATTCTTTCCATCTTTGACCTAGATTTGGAAGGTGTATATTCCTCTCTAAAGGACACTTTCTTCTCATTATTCATTCTTGCTCTTTTCTCCATTAAATTAACTTCCACAGCAAAAGCTCCTTTTTTCATATCTTCTAAAGTCAGAGGGTATCTTTCTCTAAGCTGATAAGCCATTTGATGATCAAATCCTTCAGGAAAATTGTTCAAGGCTGAGCCTTGTGGAGGTTTTAAGTCTGGGGGAAGAGCATTATAAACACTATTGAACATAGTGCAATAAGCTTGAAAATTTTCCCTAGTGTTTCTTTGGAGATTCTTGTAGTCAGAAATTATTTGAAGAGGGTTTTTCTTAACTTACCACTTGTTCAGGATCAACTGATGAAGGGCTTGGATATCATTAATAATGTGAGGGGTTAAGCCTTTGAACCATTTTATTGCTTCTCCCCCCAGACTTTGAGAAAATAACCTAAGTTTGACAGTTTCATCATCAATCTCATTTCTATCAAAGTAGTCATTCATCTTGTACACATGTTGTGAAGCAGCAGTAGCACCATTGGCATCAAATAAATGCATATTGGACTAATAGTCCTGTGGTAGATTGACTAGAGGTAAAGGAAGGGCTAGAGGGGCATACCATGTTGCCATGATAAGAGGTTCTAGAAAAATTGGGGGGTTTACAAGTGGATGATGTAAGAAGGGCGGGGGTTGATGAAATGGGGTGGTTTTCACAGTGGGTGTATAGGTAACAGATTTGGATGGACTAGTAAAAGACTGTTGAGCAGATCTAGGATGAGAGAAACAAAAATTATGAAGGAAATGTAAATCAGGTGGAGTAGTTTCTCTGCTACCAGGATGTTCACCTCTATCTTGGGATGAAAGTGAAGGCTCAAGGTCTATCTGATCTATATCATCAAGTGACCTAGTTCTGAATGGATTTCTTAAGTCAACTTGTGAATCCTGTACAGCTGTGAGGTTTTCAGGAACAGAATTAGCTCTAACAATTGGTCTGAAAATATTTGAGGATTTGGCCTTAGGATATTTCCTAAGAATTGTTTCAGGGTTATCAACTATCTCAGGAGGATTTGGGTCGTGATAGGTTCTAGTATGAACTCTTCTAGAAGCCACTATGCTATGTTTTTCAGACCCAACTTACAAGAAAAGTTTAACCAAATATGACAATCTTTAGGAGGCTAACTGATCTTTAAACAAGAAAACTTTAATCCTTAAAGTCTTCTTAACTGAGTTTAAATGATGTTATGATGATAATGGGTTTCCTAGTGGAGTCTTAAGGTCTGTTTAGGATTGTGGAGTCACAAGGTGGAAATTTATAGCTCTTTTGGAGGCAAAATGTTTTATGGTCCACCACCATATTTATTTGAAACCAATTTGAAATATTTTTGGGTTTTCTGAGTTTTTTCAGTCCTATGAGTTCTAAGAGTGTCCTAAATCTGCTTCAACACTTAGCTAAGGTGATGAGAGAAACAGAGTTTACTCTTATGGCCTAGCTAGCTGATTCCTTCAAGGTTTTATAAGTTTCTATGAGAATCCTAAAGGTTACTTAGTTTGTCACTGATTCAAATAAGTCCTATCATGATTACCAACATGCTTGGAATTGGTTGAAGAGAGCTACTAATACTGCACTGAACACTGAGTGTTTTTTTTTTAAGGATCTTACTCAGAAATCCCCAACGGAGTCACCAGAAATGTTAGGTCCCTGTAATTTTAGTAGATTGGCAAGACTAAAGCTACAGAGACAACATTTGAACCACTTTGGGATTCTAGGATCTAGCCCTCCTAAATCCAGAGAGGGATCTCTCTATAGGTGCAAAGATGTGATCTTTAAGGCTCGAAATGTGATATTAGGTTAGTTATGAAGAACAAGGTTTTGTTTGGTTTTGGTTGGGCAAAGATATAATGAAGGTGAAGGAAGTCTAAATTAAGGGTGAAGGTCTATGAAAGTGAAAGAGTGATTCAGATAACAAGATAGGCTAGAAGTAGCTTCAATCCATTGGGCTATGGAGTCATAATAGGATTTAATTGAAACAGCAAGGTTCAAGAGTGGTCCATGGGGCAAGTCATGTATGTCAAAGGATCTCTTTAAGTTGATTTTATGGAATGAAAACAATAAGAGATGGAGAAAAAACACATGAAGGAACAAAGAGCAGCCTAAGATCAATTAAGTACTTTGAAACTATCGTGCTTTTGGCATGCACTTAAGGAAAGACATAAAATTAATCTAAGATCAGGTAAGTACTTTGAAACTAGCGTAATTTTGATGCACTTTCAATAGAAAACATTTAAAACATTTATAATAGCTTAAGATCAAGTAAGGACTTTTAACCTATCCTGCTTTCATCATATTCAAAAGGAAAACATTGAAGATAAACATAAAAAGTAGTCTAAGATCAGGTAAGGACTTTCAACCTATCATGCTTTCAACATACTCTTTAGGGAAAATTTCAAAAAACCTTTGGAGGAAAACTAGAAGACAGGGAAAACCATAAAATTTCTTAGTTGAACTCTACTTAGAAAGTAATGAAAATAACATTCAAGAACAATGTTTAAAGTTTAGACAGTAAGACGTGGGAACACCAACATTCCTTAACTGCTTGGACTGTATTAAATCATTCTCAAATACATAGTTGGAGGAAAACATAAAGATAAATCTTATCAGCGAGAGTAGGGTACTTGTAAGAGTAAATCCTAGCTCTATATTTGTTGTTCTTTATCAGATAAAGTGGATAGAATGGAAACTAAAATAAAATAACAATTTACAATAAGAAACACATAACCATTGACATAGACCAGGATCCCATAAATCAGATTGTATTTGATGTTCAAGGGTGAAAATGTGAAGTTGGGAAACACTTTTTGCCCTTTTTTGACGTTGAAAATTGTAATTTTCTATGATTTTCAACTTCAACTCCACTAAACTCATATTTTTATTGAAAATTATGCTTTGACATAAAAACAAGTATTGTAGAGAATTGTCTTACCTCCATACCCATATTTAAAAAAATATATATATATTGACATATAGAGGGGTAAATTTCTTGTTTACTAACTGCATATACTTGAAATTTTCAGGCAAACATAAATAGTCACTTTATTATCCTTTACTTTTTTTAGGGAAGGTTATTCATTTTTTGGAAAAAAACCATAGCATCATAATCTGCATATATTGCACTAGTGCACAAACTATTTTTTGGTAATTTTTGGATTAAATCACTATTTTTTATTATTTTTTTAAATGGACGAAGACAAAAAAACAGTGATGTTTCAGTACATTTTATCATCCTTTGATTTTCTTTTCAATGTGATCGTCAATAAGAAAAATGAGACTACCCTTTTGAAGTAGACAGGGAGAGGAAGAGCAGTATGATTTTTTTGAAGTTTTTGGTGTCCTCATTTGAAAGTTATTGAATTTTCATTCAGTGCAATTTTTTGAACAATGAAATTCCACAGTGACACAGTTTAGTAAAAAATTAATAAAAAATTGAATTTTTTAATGAAACTCCACAAATCTCATATCATCAGAAACTAGATTCAGAGATGAATCTAATGGTACTTTGTCTGACATATAAAATTTTGTTTTTGTAGGTGTTCTGCCCCTCCAAAGTTGCAGGTTCCTGAAAATTGCAGAGTTTTCTGTGTTTTTCGTTGACCAGAAACTCTCGGCCGAGATAATGTCTCGGACGAGAAATTTATAAAACTCTCGACCGAGAGTTTAACCCGCCTAAAGTTACATCTAAACGCATGGCCAAACTCTCGGCCAAGAGTTTAGAAAACTCTCGTATGAGAGTTTAGAAACTCTCGTATGAAAGTTTAAAAAACTCTCGTATGAGAGTTTAAAAAACTCTCGTATGAGAGTTTAAAAAACTCTCATCTGAGAGTTTTATTCCTATAATAAAACACAAAAAATTTTAAGTTTTTAGAATTTGTACGTTATATAATTTAAATAGTACTTTATTAAAATTTAAAAATGATATAAAATAATAAAATTATAATTATATTTTAAACTATTTTATTATTATTAATGATAAAAAATACATGAAGATTTAATTAAATAAAATTTGTTACAATATTTTGTAATATCAATGTTATATAAAAAACTAAATATATTTTTATATAAAACTAATTGATATATTAATATAAATAAAATAAAATTCTAAAACATAAATCAAAATAAAAACAACTATATATAATTTATATAATATTTTTTTTGAAACTAATGAATAAATTTAAATTTAAAAAACAATTGAATAAATGCAATGAGGTGATAAAGGAGACAATGCATAGCACCTTAATATCGTTATAAATTCTTGGAAATATCGAGAAATTTTTGAAGTGAGATGAGCTTCTTGGAGTGGGTCACTTTATCTTCCACTTTAGTTTCACACAATTAACTTGAAAGGAAGTCTATTTTCCTAGGTATGGATGTAAGGGAATGAACAATATTATTTGAACATTGAGTGAGATGCCCTTCTTGGAATGGGTCCTCCTATATCCCACTTTAGTTTCACAAGATTAAATTGAAATGAAGTTTATTTTCCTAGGTATGGATGTAAGGGGATAAAGAATATTATCCGAAAAGGAAATGAATGTTAAGTGTGACATTCCAAGCAGAAGTCTATGGGATTGGAGAATTACGTTATTGTAGAGAACTAACCCTTGACCCCTTAACCCTTGACCCATAACCCTTGACCCCTTAAACCCTAATTCCTAACCCCTAAACCCTTAACCCCCTAAACCTTAAACCTCTAAACCCTTAACCCCTAACCCATTTACCCCCACTAAACCTCTAAATCGCTAACCCATTAAACCCCTAAACCCTTAACCCCTACCCCTAACATGTTAACCCCTAACCCATTTAAGCACCTAAACCCCAAAACCCCTAACTCTTAACCCCTAAAATACTTAACTGCTAAATCCCCTAACCCCCTAAACCTCTAAAACAATCCTAACCCATTTAACCCCCTAAACCTCAAAACCCCCAACCCCTTAAACCCTAATTCCCAACCCATAACCCTTGACCCCTTAAACCCTATTTCCTAACCCCTAAACCCTTAACCCCTAACCCCTTAAACCATAATTCCCAACCCCTAACCAATTCAATACCCTAAACCCCTAAAAACCTAACCCATTTAAGTGTTTATTCCAATTAACCCCCAAAACCCTAACCCCTAACCCCTAAAATCCTTCACTGCTAAATCCCCTAAACCTCTAAACCTATAACCCATTTAACCTCCTAAACCCTAAACCTCTAAACCCTTAAGCCGTAACCCCTTAAACCCTAATTCCCAACCCCTAACCAATTCAACACCCTAAACCCCTAAAAACCTAACCCATTTAACCCCATTAACCCCTAACTTCTAACCCCTAAAATCCTTAACTGCTAAATCGCCTAACCCCCTAAACCTCTAAACTAACCCTAACCCATTTAACCCCCTAAACCCTAAACCTATAACCCCTTAAACTCTAATTCCCAACCCATAAACCATTCAACCCCTTAAACACCTAAACCTCTAACCCATTAACCCTTGACCCCTTAAACACTCATTCCTAACCCTTAACCCATTTAACCCCTTAAACCCTAAACCTCTAAACCCTTAACCCCTAACCCATTTACCCCCACTAAACCTCTAAACCCCTAACCCATTTAACCCCTAAACGCTAAACCTCTAAACCCTTAACCCCTACCCCTAACTCGTTAACCCCTAACCCATTTAAGCCCTTAAACCCCAAAACCCCTAACCCCTTAAACCCTAATTCCCAACCCATAACCCTTGACCCCTTAAACCTTAATTCCTAACCCCTAAACCCTTAAGCCCTAATTCCCAACCCCTAACCAATTCAACACCGTAAACCCCTAAAAACCTAACCCATTTAAGTGTGGATTCAATTTAACCCCAAAAACCCTAACCCCTAACCCCTAAAATCCTTTACTGCTAAATCCCCTAACCCCCTAAACCTCTAAACTTGTAACCCATTTAACCCCCTAAACCCTAAACCTCTAAACCCTTAACCCCTAACCCATAAAACCCTAATTCCCAACCCCTAACCAATTACACACCCTAAACCCCTAAAAACCTAACCCATTTAACCCCATTAACCACTAACTTCTAACCCCTAAAATCCTTAACTGCTAAATCCCCTAACCCCCTAAACCTTTAAACCAACCCTAACCCATTTAATCCCCTAAACCCAAAACCTATAACCCCTTAAACCCTAATTCCCAACCCATAACCCATTCAACCCCTTAAACACCTAATCCTCTAACCCCTTAACCCTTGAGCCCTTAAACCTTAATTCCTAACCAGGCTAGCCCATTTAACCCCCTAAACAAAACCCATTTAAGTGTGGATTCCATTTAACCCCCAAAACCCTAACCGCTAACCCCTAAAATCCTTCGCTGCTAAATCTTGTAACCCCCTAAACCTTTAAACCTATACCCCATTCAACCCCCTAAACCCTAAACTTCTAAACCCTTAACCCCTAACCCCTTAAACCATAATTCCCAACCCATAACCATTGACCCCTTAAACCCTAATTCCTAACCCCTAAACCCTTAACCCCCTAAACCCTAAACATCTAAACCCTTAACCCCCAAACCATTTACCCCTACTAAACCTCTAAACCCCTAACCCATTTAACCCCTAAACCCTAAACCTCTAAAACCTTAACCCCTACCCCTAAACCCGTTAACCCTTAACCCATTTAAGCCCCTAAACCCCAAAACCCCTAACCCCTTAAACCCTAATTCCCAACCCATAACCCTTGAACCCTTAAACCCTAATTCCTAACCCCTCTACCCTTAACCCCTAATCCCTTAAACGCTAATTCCCAACCCCTAACCAATTCAACGCCCTAAACCCCTAAAAACCTAACCCATTTAAGTGTGGATTCAATTTAACCCTCAAAACCCTAACCCCCAACCCCTAAAATCCTTCACTGCTAAATCCCCTAACACATTTAACCTCCTAAACCCTAAACCTCTAAACCCTTAACCCCTAACCCATTTACCCCCACTAAACCTCTAAACCCCTAACCCATTTAACCCCTAAACCCTAAACCTCTGAAACCTTAACCCCTACCCCTAACCCGTTAACCCCTAATCCATTTAAGCCCCTAAACCCCAAAACCCATAACCAATTCAACACCCTAAACCCCTAAAAATCTAACCCATTTAAGTGTGGATTCCATTTAACCCCAAAAACCCTAACCCCCAACCCCTAAAATCCTTCACTGCTAAATCCCCTAACCCCCTAGACCTCTAAACCTGTAACCCATATAACCCCCTAAACCCTAAACCTCTAAACCCTTAACCCCTAACCCCTTAAAGCCTAATTCCAAACCCATAACCCTTGACACTTTAAACCATAATTCCTAACCCCTAAACCCTTAACCCCCTAAACCCTAAACCTCTAAACCCTTAACCCCTAACCCATTTACCCCCACTAAACCTCTAAACCCCTAACCCATTTAACCCTTAAACCCTAAACCTCTAAACCCTTAACCCCTACCCCTAACACATTTAAGCCCCTAATTCCCAACCCCTAACCAATTCAACAATGTAAACACCTAAAACCCTAACCCATTTAAGTGTGGATTCCATTTAACCCCCAAAAACCTAACCCCTAACCCCTAAAATCCTTCACTGCTAAATCCCTTAACCCCGTAAACCTCTAAACTTGTAACCCATTTAACCCCCTAAACCCTAAACCTCTAAACCCTTAACCCCTAACCCCTAAAACCCTAATTCCCAACCACTAACCAATTAGACACCCTAAACCCCTAAAAACCTAACCCATTTAACCCCATTAACCACTAACTTCTAACCCCTAAAATCCTTAACTGCTAAATCCCCTAACCCGCTAAACCTCTAAACCAACCCTAACCCATTTAACCCCCTAAACCCAAAACCTATAACCCCTTAAACCCTAATTCCCAACCCATAACCCATTCAACCCCTTAAACACCTAAAACTCTAACCCATTAACCCTTGACCCCTTAAACACTAATTCCTAACCCTTAACCCATTTAACCCCCTAAACCCTTAACCCCTAACCCATTTACCCCCTAAATGGGGTAAATGGGTTAGGGGTTAAGGGTTTAGAGGTTTAGGGTTTAGGGGGTTAAATGGGTTAAGGGTTAGGAATTAGTGTTTAAGGGGTAAAGGGTTAATGGGTTAGAGGTTTAGGTGTTTAAGGGGTTGAATGGGTTATGGGTTGGGAATTAGGGTTTAAGGGGTCAAGGGTTAACCCTTAACCCATTGAACCCCTTAAACACCTAAACCTCTAACCCATTAACCCTTGACCCCTTAAACACTAATTCTTGACCCTTAACCCACTTAACCCCCTAAACCCTAAACCTCTAAACCCTTAACCCCTAACCCATTTACCCCATTTAGGGGGTAAATGGAGTTAGGGAGAAAAAATTCAGAGGTTTAAGTGGAGTTAAGTCTGTTTAAGGGCGTATATGCCAGTGGAGTTAAGAGGTTTAGGTGTTTAGAGTTCAATGGGTTATGGAAATTTGAATTAGGGTTTAAGGGGTTATAGGTTTTGGGTTTAGGGGGTTAAATGAGTTAGGGTTGGTTTAGAGGTTTAGGGGGTTAGGGGATTTAGTAGTTAAGGATTTTAGGGGTTAGAATTTAGTGGTTAATGGGGTTAAATGGGTTAGGTTTTTAGGGGTTTAGGGTGTCTAATTGGTTAGGGGTTGGGAATTAGGGTTTTAGGGGTTAGGGGTTAAGGGTTTAGAGGTTTAGGGTTTAGGGGGTTAAATGGGTTACATGTTTAGAGGTTTAGGGGGTTAGGGGATTTAGAAGTGAAGGATTTTAGGGGTTAGGGGTTAGGGTTTTTGGGGTTAAATGGAATCCACACTTAAATGGGTTAGGTTTTTAGGGGTTTATGGTGTTGAATTGGTTAGGGGTTGGGAATTAGCTTAAGGGTTTAGGGGTTAGGAATTAGGGTTTAAGGGGTCAAGGGTTATGGGTTGGGAATTAGGGTTTAAGGGGTTAGGGGTTTTGGGGTTTAAGGGCTTAAATGGCTTAGGGGTTAACGAGTTAGGGGTAGGGGTTAAGGGTTTAGAGGTTTAGCATTTAGGGGTTAAATGGGTTAGGGGTTTAGAGGTTTAGTGGGGGTAAATGGGTTAGGGGTTAAGGGTTTTGAGGTTTAGGGTTTAGGGGGTTAAATGGGTTAAGGGTTAGGAATTAGTGTTTAAGGGGTCAAGGGTTAATGGGTTAGAGGTTTAGGTGTTTAAGGGGTTGAATGGGTTATGGGTTGGGAATTAGGATTTAAGGGGTTATAGGTTTAGGGTTTAGGGGGTTAAATGGGTTAGGGTTGGTTTAGAGGTTTAGCGGGTTAGGGGATTTAGCAGTTAAGGATTTTAGGGGTTAGAAGTTAGGGGTTAATGGGGTTAAATGGGTTAGGTTTTTCAGGGTTTAGGGTGTTGAATTGGTTAGGGGTTGGGAATTAGGGTTTAAGGGGTTAAGGGTTAAGGGTTTAGAGGTTTAGGGTTTAGGGGGTTAAATGGGTTATAGGTTTAGAGGTTTAGGGGATTTAGCAGTGAAGGATTTTAGGGGTTAGGGGTTAGGTTTTTGGGGTTTAAATGGAACAAACACTTAAATGGGTTAGGTTTTTCGGGGTTTAGGGTGTTGAATTGGTTAGGGGTTGGGAATTAGGGTTTAAGGGGTTAGGGGTTAGGAAATAGGGTTTAAGGGGTCAAGGGTTATGGGTTGGGAATTAGGGTTTAAGGGGTTAGGGCTTTTGAGGTTTAGGGGGTTAAATGGGTTAGGATTGGTTTAGAGGTTTAGGGGGTTAGGGGATTTAGCAGTTAAGTATTTTAGGGGTTAGGAGTTAGGGGTTTTGGGGTTTAGGTGCTTAAATGGGTTAGGGGTTAACGTGTTAGGGGTAGGGGTTAAGGGTTTAGGGGTTAAATGGGTTAGGGATTTAGAGGTTTAGTGGGGGTAAATGGGTTAGGGGTTAAGGGTTTAGAGGTTTAAGGTTTTGGGGGTTAAGAGTTTAGGGGTTAGGAATTAGGGTTTAAGGGGTCAAGGGTTATGGGTCAAGGGTTAAGGGGTCAAGGGTTAGTTTTCTGCAATAACATAATTATCCAATCCCATACACTTCTGCTTGGAATGTCACACTTAACATTCATTTCCTTTTCGGATAATATTCTTTATCCCCTTACATCCATACCTAGGAAAATAAACTTCATTTCAATTTAATCTTGTGAAACTAAAGTGGAATATAGGAGGACCCATTCCAAGAAGGGCATCTCACTCAATGTTCAAATAATATTGTTCATTCCCTTACATCCATACCTAGGAAAATAGACTTACTTTCAAGTTAATTGTGTGAAACTGAAGTGGAAGATAAAGTGACCCATTCCAAGAAGCTCATCTCACTTCAAAAGTTTCTCGAGATTTCCAAGAATTTATAACGATATTAAGGTGCTATGCACTGTCTCCTTTATCACCTCATTGCATTTAGTCAATTGTTTTTTAAATTTAAATTTATTCATTAATTTCAAAAAAAATATTATATAAATTGTATATAGTTGTTTTTATTTTGATTTATGTTTTAGAATTTTATTTTATTTATATTAATATATCGATTAGTTTTATATAAAAATATTTTTAGTTTTTTATATAACATTGATATTACCAAATATTGTAACAAATTTTATTTAATTAAATATTCATGTATTTTTTATCATTAATAATAATAAAATAATTTAAAATAAAATTATAATTTTATTATTTTATATCATTTTTTAATTTTAATAAAGTACTATTTAAATTATATAACGTACCAATTCTAAAAACTTAAAATTTTTTGTGTTTTATTATAGGAATAAAACTCTCAGATGAGAGTTTTTAAAACTCTCATACGAGAGTTTTTAAAACTCTCGTCCGAAAGTCTTCCCGAGAGTTTCCGTCAATAAAACTCTCGGATGAGAAAATGCATAACTCTCGTCCGAGAGATTTTTAACTCCGGTTAAACCCAATAAAACTCTCGGACGAGAGTTTTTAAAACTCTCGGTCGAGAAATAGAGTTGACTATTTTCTCGGACGAGAAATTAAAAATTTCTCCCATATTCTAGCCGTCCGCGAAAAAGTGTTTCCCTACTTCGCGATTTCACCCTCAAACCATTTACAATCATCAAGTATAGTGGTTCTCTACAGCTTCAAACTTCTCATCTCAACTTAGGTATCTTCAATTACAAACAGTGCTTACAGCGGCTTCAGAAAACTATTTACAGGCAATAGATATGCAGTGACCAACCTTTATCTCATCTTCTACAGAATTATTTATAGAAGAAATGAGGAGGTGGGTTGAGAGAAAATATCTCTAGGCTCAATTAATACGGTTTAATGCTTCTCAGCCTTTGAGGGGCTCAATGGAGAAGTTTTCTGATATTTCTCGGTATTAATTGGTTTTCATTAAGTATTTAGTAGCTTAGCAGAGTTTGTTGACTTTAGAACTCTTTCAGGTAGGATTTGCAATAACTTTGGCCACTTTAAACAAAATATCACTGACTAAGGCAATAAATATGCCTTCTTAGATTTATTGAGGCTGCAGGTGCAACTTTGGTAGCTGGTGAGGATTCAATTAGCCCCTGATGTGGCAGTGGAGGCTTCTCAGACTGATAAATTTCTTTGTTTTATTCTAAAACACCTTTAATTTATCTTTGCTTTGTGTTTTAGGCCTAATTAGGCTTGATTTTTGTCTTCAAGTCTTCATACTATTTTTAACTGTGTGGATTAGGCCTTTGATAGTCGAATATATGCCTAAATCCCTCAAAAATGTGTTTATAACCTTTAATTTTTCATCTCTGCTGTGATCCCATACTTTGACACTGATACTCTCTGTATAATTAAGGTTCACTATGTTTTTGTTGTTTTTTACAGTTGCAAAGAGGGTTTTATAATGTTATCAATGCTCATGAGGCACGGATAAATCATGATGTGGACCCTGAAAATTGATCTTATTCATGAATAGTGGCCTGAGGGATCGTCATCCCCGACTCTCGATTTCATTTAAAAAACTGTGGGAAATCCTTAAAACCTACAAAAAACGAAAAAAATTAAGAAAACCTGGTGAAAATAGGTCAGAGGTTGTTTTGGAGGTGAGAATAGATCATGGCCGTCGATCCAGATCAATCGACGATCAAGATTGCTCGATGAATTTCAATGGGAAGGTGGTCGGATGGATGAGGGTCAGATTAAGTCTGGGCCGTTGATCTAGGTTGATCAACGACCGAGATTAATCAGGGAGTTTATAATGCATAGGGGTTAAGTTTATAATAAAATGGAAGAAAATGTAATAAGACGGGGAAAAACCTTTGGCGGAAGTGAAATGGGGTTGAAATTAAGTTTGGACGTAGGATGAATGAGAGTCGTTGATCTAGAATGATCAACGATCGGGATTCTTTGAATGGGGTGTTTGCGAGCAGAGGAGATAGGCGATGGCTTGGTGGGAAAATTGTAGAAGAGCCATTTGATTCTAATAATCAACGGCCAGGATTAAAAACTGAAAATTTAATCCTGTAAGGAAGGGTGGTTTGGCATAAAACCGGAGTGGTTTTCGTGTAGCTCTGAGGCGGTTTTGAACTTTCTCCAAAAAAACACGATATCATTCGTTGCTTGACACCTTGTTGTATTGAAAATTTTCATCCTAACATTTTGCTATTTGTATGAGCTCATTATCACTCATACTTCCTCCTTTACAAATCTAACATATTAGTTCTTCATGTCAATCCTTGAAAATAAGAGAAAAGTTCTTAAAAATCTCCTTAAATCTGGTATCGCACTTTCTCTTTATCTTGCCTGTGGTCTCGCACCTAATTTTCATGACTCCTGCGTACATGAACTCACTTTCTCTATGTTATGGGTGTGGACCTCTTTAAAATATTAAAAAGGCACAATTAAACTCAAAATCTCACTTTCAGTAAATTCTAGAAGCCTCTAGAAAGAATATTGTGGTGGAAAAACCGCTCTTTTTAGGTTCATGTATCCCTTGCCTTAAGGAGCTAACCCCTTGATGTGAGGAGCTTATCCCTTTGAAGGAGGATTCTATCCCTTCATAGTTGGAACTGAAAACTCCTCTTTTCGACTATACAAAGAGGCATTAGGTAGCCTCAAGGGGAATTCAAGCTTTAGAATTATTTGAGGTTAAGTGCTATTGGGATTCAGACTCATTTAACTGAGATTTTTATGAGGAGAGATCACATACCTCTATCTGTCTCAGTTGGAAGAGTACAAGGCTTGTCAAAGTAGAGGAGATTCCTGCTTCAGACCCTGGGAAGGCCTATTCAACATCAAGGCTAAGGTTGTAAGGTTTTCCTTCTTTCAAAGTTAATAGAAATGAATTCATTTTTCTCAATAAGTTGTTAATTAACTGTTTATTTCATGGATTCCTTGATCACCATGATAAGCATGATTTATGATGTTTACTATACAGGTGCTATTTAATGTTTGCTATTTTGTGACTGCAGGTTTACGAAGATAACTCTTTCAAGTGCACAAGGGACAACAACTTCGAACAAGCATTGGATCTACAGTAAGTCCTTAACACCTTTATAGTATTCTTTTGTAAATCGCATATGTTTAGAGAAAGATAGGTTTATTTGGCTATTTGTTGCTAGATTAACTTTTGGACTATGGAGATTGATCTTGTCTGCAAGATTGATTAATCTTCCCAACACACCTGTCTTTCTAATACTGCCCATTTCGCGTAATTTTTTGGCATTAATGTTCAGGCGCAAAATTACGCGATATGGAGTTTCAGCCGTCGGATGAGGGGCAGCAGATCCAACGATGTAGATTGCACGTGATGGAGAGAAAGATGCATGAGTGGAAAATGTGGGTAGGGTCAGTGGCGGTTTAGATCCTGGGCGTTGGATCATGGAAATAAACGGGCGAGATCTATCGATGGGGGAGAAATGAAAAGGGCGAAGTTTGAAGAGCGGGAGTAATGTGCACCATTCGATCAGAGAAGATCAATGGCGGAGATTTGATCGCAGGATCGCGATTGGAGGGATGAAAAAGCAAAGTGACAATGGAATGCACCGATGCAATTGAACGTGGGCCGTTAGATCTAAGAGAGATAAACGGTGGAGATTTGATCGCATCGGAAAAAAGGAAAGAGGCCGCAACATCGGGTCTTTTGTTTTTGCGATGCGCGATTAAG
Source organism: Pinus albicaulis (assembly GCA_034641835.2). NCBI lineage: Eukaryota > Viridiplantae > Streptophyta > Pinopsida > Pinales > Pinaceae > Pinus > Pinus albicaulis. The sequence goes on along the minus strand of CM076579.1, from coordinate 1,502,184,386 downwards.
TGTTGACTGTCGGATCGGTTTTAGAGATCAGTGGTGGAGATTTAATCATGAAGGCAAAAGGTGAAACAACAGGTTTGGAGAATGGAGCGATAGGGACCGTCGGATCTGGGCATGATGGATCAGATCAACGATGGAGAAGCAATCGCGGGATCGCATCGGAGAAAAGGAAAGAACCAAGAAAAAAGGGTTATATGATTATTTGTGATGAAATTTATTTGTGCGATGCAATAAGTCGATGATCCTTGATCAGTTTAGATCGAAAATTTATATTCATTGAAACTTTGAACTATCGGGTTTTATTGAAATACAAAGGAAGGTCGGGTTTTACGGAAATACAAAGGAAAATAAGGAAATGAGGGTTTACAACGGGGGTTGAGACCCTTTAAGTGCCTGGTTGTGGGGCTTAAGGTCTCATGAGGCAGGGGGTTATGGTAGTTAAGTCCTCGGGGGCTAAAAACCTTTATAATGGAAAAAGACTGTTTTTAGGCTAAAAAATAGAGTTTCTGAGGCAAATTGAGGGTTCCAGTAGAGGAAACAGGGTTTTTTAAACAAAATGGAAGGAGACAAAATGATTTTAAAAGGGTCTTGAAGTGAATTTTAAGGTTAAATGAGGCTTATGAAGGAATTTTATGAAAGAAAGAAGGCGTAAAAATGGGGTTATTTATAGGTGAAAGGAGGGGTAAAATGAAGGGAAAAAATGGGTTTTTTCAGCAGTCTTCTTTACGCAAACAACAGATTTTTCAGGTTTATGAGGGAAACAGTAGTGAAGATCAACTAAAAGATTAGTTATCTTCATAAGACTTTAAGAACTCACAATTTGGCCATAAAATTGTTTCTTGAAGGCTATAAGAAATTTTTAGCGACCATTTGATATGATAAATTTTTATAGCTGGCTAACACACCCAATGGTGGATATTTAGGTCAATTCGCCACAGTTGCTTAATTCATGGTCAACAATGCAGTCTTGTAAATGACTGCACCATTGACTATGTACCAATTTCCAGAGGGCAGTGCGCTGTCCAAAATATTCGCCCCAAGGTGGATATTTTCGTGACCACACTGCCCTCCTGAAATCAGTACACAGTCTATGGTGTAGTATTTTAAATGGCTCCACCATTGACTATGTACCTGTGTGAGGAGGGTAGTGCGTTGACCAAACTATGGGCCCTGGGGCGGATAGTTTCGTCGGTGCATCGCCCTCCTAACATCAGTACACGGTCAATGGTGCAATCGTTTAAATGACCGCACCATTGAATCTATACTAGTCTACAATAGGCGGTGCACTGACCAAACTATCCACCCTAAGGCGGATAATTTACTCAATGCACCGCCCTCACTACACTTGAGATTAGTCAATGGTATGGTCATTTAAATGACCACACTGGCATATTGGTTTTTAGAAAAAAACACGGTGCACGTTCTCGATGCCACCCCATACCCAGTGAAATTTCCATTAACACCATTTGTGGTGTGGCTTGTAAATTTATAGGCAACACCGTGAATGGTGTGACCCAAATGGCTCGAGCGCACCACACAGGAAAATTGAAAAAAAAATTAGTAAATTTTAAGTTTTTTAACAAATCCAATCTGCTAAAAAATTTAATTATGGAGAAACAAGTAGAATACTTGTACTCTCATATGCGGGTGAATGACACGAGCAGGTGGATGGTGAGCCTAGCATGTGACACATGGCCTTGCCACATGGTCACGCATGGGCTCAAGTCGGTGGCATTTTTATTAGCCAACTAGTCTCAACACTCAGTCATTATTATGCCCGAACGTCAATGCAGCTACCACCTTCTCAAAATGCCTCCACGTTGTATTATTTCGCCATCTCCCTCTAGCTGAATTTTCCCCTCTACGGTCTTAGAGGTGAGCTCTCTAATTCCCACAGGGAGGTGGTGTAGCCTTTACTATTGCCTTATGCTAGCCCCTAGTTACCATTTCTCTCATAGCCTCTATTGCAACTTCAATTTTGCCCGTGGGTCTCAGATTCCTCAGCCTACAGCTCCCTCTGCTCAGCCTTCTCCTTCCTCTACTCAGCCTTCTCTGCTCACTTGCATCTCCAATGCCTTCAACAACTCCAATATTCCCAAGTGACACAAAATGTGTTGCCACCGAGGCAATGGGCATGGGCGAGCATCACGTCCTCCTTTGTCTATCCATTCTGTGTCTTCTTTGGTGCCTCATGATGAGATTTTCGCCAATTATCCTGCAACTCATAGTGGTAGAGGCCATGGTCATGCTTCTCGATTGTCTCCCTCTGTCTCTCCTAATGGGATTTCATCTCTGCCCCACACTACCAGTCATCCATCTCCTCCTCTGCCTCATTTGGATACATGATCTCTTCCGCCCAAGGAGAATTATGCTCAATTCCACTATACTTGTGCTCTGGACCGCCCTCGCCTCACAGCCACCATCACCATCAGCTTCAAGGAGGAAGCTTCCCCTACTACAGGCCACATCCCTAGGAAAAATAAAATAAAATCCTCTATAGAATCTACGCCTCTTACACTCTCGCGTAAGTCTAAATCCCTTCCAGTCAAACAGAGCGCCCTCTCCTCCAGCAACAAAGGAAATGGCAGCAGTGGAAGTGGTTGCAATGGAAGTGATAGCTCATATTGGTTAGGATAACATGGCTGCAAGGGTAGTGCACACATTGTTCATACCGCCACAACTCCAGAACCAGCGGCTCAAAAAATGACACATGCAGATGACTTCTCCAAAAAATACAGGTGCCTCATTTTGGAGGAACCACCACCTCAGCAAAATGACACCTTGCTTGAAAAGGTCTTTTTTTACAGTTATGTTAATTTTCTTGATCACTCTATCTCTCCTCAATATTTTAATAATACTCAACTATTTTTTGTATGAAGCTGGTTTCCCCTCTGTGGGTGGCTATAGTATGACTGGTTTCCCCATCTGGGGCAATCACTATTTTTATTTTTTGACATATAATGCCTTTGGAATTGGCTATTTCATTGATTCCAGAGGCCAGAATCTCCTTGTACATTATGTTACATTAATAGAATTTAGTCTAACTTAGAAAAAAAAAAGTAGAATACTCGTACATTTGGGCGTCGAGGAGCCATATTTGCTGAAGAATTTCCAAAACTAAATTTTCCCACCATTTTGAGAAATTTCAACTCTAGAAGGTGGGAAATCGATGGTAGCATTGCATGCAAAATGGGAGCACCGATGGCAGGGCACCTCACACAAGGGAAATTCACACCGGTTCTTGAGAGCTCTAAAGCACTGAAGAAGTGAAAATGCAGATATTTTGGCCGGTAATTTTTTTTTTTATATAACCCTATTTTGGTGCGCAGGTTTTTCAGGAGCACCAGGAAGTTTATGCCTAGCGTAATGGACCTATTTCTATTTGGGTGTGGGTTTTCAAGATGCACCAGGCCCTGTTTCTAAGTAACGATCTAGTGCACTATAGTAATAAGATGCACTAGGCAGGTTTGTATGGAGAGCACAGTGTGTTGCTGTGCCAATTTGATGTACGCACTGGTGCTTTTTGAGTTAAATGCACCAGTGCGGATTATGGTTAAAAACTCCCCGGAAAAAAAAACATCCACAAAAACCTCCACCTACCATCATCCTCTAGAGACCTTCGATACAAATGGATATCTGGGCTATTTGTATAAGGGTTCCCCCAAAAACATTTGCTAGAGGGTATTTTCCTTGTAGTGCTTGTTACAAAAATAATTATTTAAATAAATATAAATGACACTCAGACTCACATTATTTCTTAACAAATAAAAATAAACACAGAGGATTCACAATATTTCTTAACAAAGTTTTAAGATACTTATCTCAATTTAATTTGCTCATGCTAGCCTCCCAACCTTGAGAGAGGCAATTACATCCTCAACTCCCCTTGCGCTCCACACCAGAGTAGGACTTAGATAGAAGTGTTTCTAGACTATGCGTCAAGACCCTCAGTCTAGTCTCCTTTTCCATATTCAGGTTACATAGTTTTCAACTGGTTCCAACCAACTCTGGATTACTCACAACCTCAAGCCTCTTGAATTTATTCCAAATTCACATAACCCCTTTTCTTCACTGGGATTTTTCTTTTATCCTTAGAGGTAAATCTAACTATCTTTAACTGATTTTGTCTAACTATTTTCAAATCTTGGAATACTTTATCATTATTTTTTATGGAAAAATATTCCATAATTAATTATTTATTCAAAAAAAGGGAAATAAATCATGTTCATTACTATATTAACTTTACTAGTTAATCTCATTTAAAAATTAAATGCATAATCCCTTTTTTAAGAGAAACAAAAATAGTTTAAGGATTAAATCCAGTTGTTACATCTTCCCCCTCTGGAAGTAAACACCGTCCTTGGTGTTTTATTCCATTTCAATAAATAGTTATGGGTATGCCTCATGCACAAATCCTGCGTCTTCCGATGTAGCCTCCTCCGAGCCAAAGTGCTTCCATTTCAATTTAACTTGGGTGATGGCTCACCTCTGAAGTGTGATTTCTCTCTAATCGAGAATAAGTTGAGGTTCTACCATAAATTCGCCATCCGATTTGACCTAAAATGAGCAAACTTAATTTAATGAATCATAAAATTATTCTCTTTTCGAAATTTGGTACTAAATCCCATTCCTACCTTAATGTCTTTCCAATGTATTTAAACATGCCTTGGATAATGAACATATTGTTTCAGAATTGATACATGAAATACATTGTGCACCCGTATGTGACTGGGAAATGCCAATTTATAGGCTACTGGTCCTACTCTTTCCAATTTTTAGAAAGATCCACAGAACCTGGGAGCCAATTTGGCACACGAAATCCATCTTAAGGTGCTTTTCTTGGGCATGATTCTCACATACACATGATCACCCACTTCAAACTCCCGATAGATTCTCTTTTAGTTTGCATAAACCTTCTATAGGTATTGGGCAACATTTATATTCTATTGAATCTTCTTTACTTCTTGTTCCATCTTCGACAACATCTCTGGGCCAAGAATTAATTTGGTTTTTGGATTTCTCTAGTTAATGGGAGTTCGGCATTGTCTCCTATATAAGGCTTCAAAGGGAATCATTTCCATAGACTCTTGACATCTGTTATTGTATGTGAATTCCACTAGGTGTAGATAATCTTCCCCTTTGTGGGTTGTAGCATTACGTACATGCACAACATGTTTTCTAGGATTTGATTCACTCGCTCTGTTTTTCCATTCGTCTATGGATGATATATGGTGCTAAAGTTGATCTGTGTGCTCAATCTGGTAAACAATGCCTTCCAAATGCTGAATTGAACTTTACATCTCAATATGAGATTTCTATTTTAGGAATACCATGCAACCTAAATACTTCCCTCATGAAAATATCTGAAATTTGCATTGTCTTGTAATGAGACTGTACTATAATAAAGTGAGTTTCCTTGCTTAGTCTATCTACAACCACCATTATAGAATCATTATGTCTCTTCAATATCGGTAGAATAGTGATAAAATATAATGATATAACTTCCCATTTCCATTCTCGTACAAGTATGGGCTCCAACAATCCAGCTAGATGTTGATGTTCCGCCTTAACCTGTTGGAATTCTAAACACTTGGTTAAGTATTCAACAATATTTTTCCGCATATTGGGCCAAAAATAAACTTTCCAAATTTTTGTCAACATTTTCTGGAAACATGGTTGTCTAGAATAAGCATTGCGATGGTATTCATCCAAAATTAACTCTTTCACATTAGGGGAATTTTGAGGTCTAAAATGGACCTCCTAGGAAAAATGTACAGCAAAAATAAAATTTATAAGAACCAATAGGATTCAAAATGATGATGTCAACCATGGGGGGTGATTCACCATTTTTTGAGTAAAAGGGTAGAAAGATAAAAAAATAAAAAAATAATAAAACTACTTTTTCAACTCATATTTTCAGCTTATCTCCCAAATTTTTAACTCAAATTTCGAGTGAGAGTACTCGTTGGATGAAAATTTTAATTCCTCATCCAAGGAATACCCATGTTACATACTTTCGATGGACCCTGCTAAATGAAAAATGAGAAATATATAAAAAAAAACATGATTACAATCACTTTTTTCATATATTTATCAGTTTTCATGTAGAAGGATCCATCAAAAGTATGCAACATGGGTACTCCTTGGATGAGGAATTAAATTTTGCATCCAACAATTACTCCCACTCAAAATTTGAGTAAAATCTTTGGGAGATAAGTTGAAAATACAAGTCGAAAAAATAGTTTTTCTTTTTTCCATCTTAAATTTGATGATGTAATAAAATATTATTTTATTATTTCCATTATTATTTTATAATTTCCTTAGGAGGCCCATTTTAGACCTGAAATTTACCCTAATGAACTCATCTGATTCGGGATGTAAATATTTCCTTTAAAAGGTAAAATTTGATCTCTCTGTTATCACCATAGTAATTTCTAAATATTGTGGGCTTTTGGTTTTTAGTTTAAGAAAACTAGGGGTAACCACAAACCTACTTTGGAAATTTAGGATCTAGACTTCCTAATTTTCAGAGAGGGCTCTCTCTTTATGATTTAACTTTGTTTTGATTTTATATTTTAGGCTAGTTATGATAGAAAAATTGATTTTGGTTTGAATTGGTTTGGTGGAAAATAATATTACTTAAAGGCAAATTAAAGAGGGATCTACTATTCCATTGGGCTATGGAGTCAAAGTCTAGCAAACAGAACTAGAAGGCAAGGCCAAAAGGATGCTAATGTATTTAGGGCAAGGTAGATAACCCTCAGAGATTCAGATAGATTGTTTTGATGAAATGGCTTGCTTCTGGATAAAGGGAAATGAAGGATCCTTTGATTTGGAAAAAGAGGAAGGAGGCAGGAGTCAAAGGAGACTAGGAGCAATAAGAATTCCTAAATCCGAAAATCAACAGAAAACATCTAAATTATTAAGTAGTTAAGATAGGGGGTTTTTACACTAGTCCTGAAGTAAAACTCCTAATTAATCATTAATATTGAACAACATATATGAAATTGTATGTAACTCAGAATGGAAACAATGACAGTAAGAAAGTACTTTACTCTTCAAATTATCGCATGAATCCTGAATTATGAAGTCCAATTGGCTATTTTCTAGACTGCTGCTTTGAAATCAACACATGTGAGCGTCCAACATACCAGCAAAATGTCTATGATGTTCTTAGCAATTTTATTCCACCCTAAACACTTCACAAAATGAAGTATTTATACAAATGTTTATTACAAATATCCTAGAGAGATCTAGGAATTACTCTAGGAAATAGAAAATATATTTACACATTAAGAGGAACAACTACTTAACAACTTTAGCAAGCTGTCCTCTTATCTAGAAAATATAGAACCAACTTATCTAACAAAAAATGTTTTTTGACTAGTTTTCCATGCTTGCTGGCACATTGAAAAATATCTTTTTGGAAGATGACTTAACTGATACTCTTTCCACTTATACTCTTTAACACTGTACTTCATCTCTGATGTTCTTTCATGTTGTTTATTTATCATTTTACTGTTGTAAAAAGGGAAATTACAGCAGTCAAAATCAACTGGTTGTTTCTTTTCTCTGATACACTTTGACTCTCTTATTCACCCTGATACTCTTTCAACTGGTATTTTAACCTTTAACTACTGTGGAAAAAGACTTTTCAATACTAAAAAATCAAATAATTGTTTTATCGTTTTCTTCTTAGATTGACTATTTCACCTCCACTTTCTTTCACTATTCTACTTCTTTGCTGCTACAACAAAGATGTAAATGTTTGCCATTGTTCACTATCTAGTATTTTTACACTTTTAAGTTTTCTGAAGTTCTCATCAGCATCAGTATACTTGGAAAAATTTGGTTTGATAACAAACAGATGCTTGATTTCATGTTGAAGGAAAAAAAAGTCTTCAATATACTGGAGAACAACTTTCCCTGTTGGAGAGCCCTGTGGCAGTGGCTTGTTGACTTGTTCCTTAGCATGATCAATTATCTTTTTTTCATATTCTTTTTGGTCCATCAATTTCTCATTGAAGACATGAATATCTCGAATCTCAGCTTTTCTTAGCATAGTGTATCTTGCTAGAAACTTGGTAATAGAAAAATTCATGGCATCACATTTTTCTTTCAAATTATTCATCAGAGTTTTCTTTGTTAGTACTTTCTTGATTTTCAATATAGTCTCTATCCTATCTTGTATCTTCAATTATTCTAGCTCTGTTGTATTTTTATTGTTTAAGAAAGTAATTAACGCTAATTCTTGTGATGGTTTATCTGCTAATTCTTCTATTGTTTTTTGTATTTCAACTTGAGTTGCTAGAAGGAGGTCTCTCTGTTCAAATATTATCTGGATTGATGGCCACTGAAGATGTATAGCCTCAATTATATTGGTCCATAGGTAATTTATTATATAAGAAATTTTTGTAGTGAAACTTAAATATTTTTTAAGGCTTTTGATTTTCTCTTAAAGTCTCTTGGCGTTTTGCTCATAATTGTTGGTATTAATTAATGATGCTTTGTTAGATACTTCCATATTCTAAATATTTTTCTTCAAACTGTTAATTTCATTAGTTTTCAATGTCATTTCTTACATTTATTTGACAATCTGCCCTGCATCATTTGTCTGCTACACCTGTGATGTCGAAGATTATGTATTGGAGGTATTAGTTGATTGCACTGACACTGCAGTTGCCAGTGGCTCTTTTGCTGCTAAATTTTCTCCCAGTGTAGAAGGAACAACAACAATAATAATTGGTATGACTGTAGGAATGGTGGAAGTATCAGTTTCGTTCACAATTTATTTTTTATTTTATAAGTATATCCATTTTACTTTCCATATCTTTGATTTGGGCAGTTAGCTTTATGATCAAATTCATCATGTCCTCTTTTTCTTTCTGTTCTTGAAGTATCTCTTTACTCTGTGGGTGCTCACTTTGAGGAAGTTTTAATTGTTTCCTTAAAGCATCAATATCATCATTTTTCTTCTTGATCAATACTTCAACAGCTTGTAAATTTGATGGGTCAACTCCTATTTGTAAAATTAAATCTTCTAAGGCCTTGATCCTTAAATCTTTGGTATACAAAGAGCCTTTGTCAAGCTTCATTTGGTCTTGCATGTTGATAATGGTATTCTGCAAATTTGTCACACTCATGGCTTTTGTCACTACAGTAGAATATAGCATCTCATAGCTATGTTTGTGAAATTCTATTTGATATAGTTCATGTACCTTTTCAGTATCTACTTCAAATTCAACCTTTTTGTAGTCAGCCACTGTTTTTGGAGTTGAAGTAGTTGGTTGTAAATATGACATGATCATTTGTTTTGAGAAGTAATCAAATGTTGTAAGCAATCTATTCTAATTTCATGGCTTTTGTTTGAGAAGCTTATAATAAATCTCAATTTTGATTTCCTCATTCCTTTGTTTGATCTGCTTTGTTACACCATTTTTTGGTCATCTAATCTATTATCATTAGATGGACCCAAGTACACCATGTAAGACCAATTTTACCCTAAGTAAAATTGCTTTCACTATGTAAAATAACTTAATAAACCACATTTATTAGGTTGTTTATGGTCTAAACAGGAAACCTCAAAAGGAAATATTAAACAAACCTATATTTGTTTGATTTTCCTCATGGAATAATTAATTAAACCATAATTTAATTATTATTCCCAGTCATGTTTAACCCAAAATCAAAGAAATTAATTAGATAAACCTTTATTTATCTTATTATTTTCTAGGAATAATTATTTAAACCTTATTTAGATGATATTCCTTGTTAAATATGACTAAATCACCCACAAATAATTAAATAAATCACTATTTATTTAATTATCTTTCAACCACTTCCTTAAATAATTAAATAAATCATTATTTATTTGATTATCTTCTAACCGCTTCCTTAAAAACATAAATAAATCATTTATTTATTTATTTTTAACAAATTAAGGGATTTGACCCAAGTCAAATACCTTTTTCCTCCAACAAATATAATAAAATATTCCATAAAAAGTGGATCTAGATCTGGTTAACCCATGCACCGAGATCTAGAATGACCCAATATTTTGTTATAAATAGGAGGGTTTTTCCTACCATTCTTCACCTTTTGTTGCCTATTAGATCACTCTGGATCTATACACTTGGTCACATTTTTCCATCATTTGTTGTGTGAGCTCCCATTGAGCTCTATTCTTTGCATTGGGTTTTCTACACCAACAAGAGAGAGAAATATTAGATCTGAAGAGCTAAGGACTTCCAAGAACCCATCCCACTGAGGAGAATTGGATACGCCTTTTGGTTTTCCTCCCAGGTGCCCAATTAATACAAAAATTCTTTTAAAAATTGTTCTTGTCTTGTTTATTGTTATATGGAGCAAACCCTTGTTTTTACTGCTTAATGTCATTCCATGCATAGATCTGGTTTTTTGCAGCTATTTTCTTGTCTAACTAATTGCAGATCTGAAGATATTGGCAGCCACTTTTGTTGTTAGGGCTATTAGTTATGCGTAGCTAAAGTAGTCCTTTTTCGTACACTTCGATAAAGGATTCATACTAACAAATGGCGACTCCACACGGGTTTTAAATTACGACCGCTGTCGTTTTTCATATTCATTCATATCCAGCTACTTCAGACCCTAGGGTTTCTTTTCAGCTGTTTATTTTTCCTATTTTTATGTTGTTTTTCTCACATAAAACCCTAAAACATTAAAATTTCTAACTTCCGTGTGTTTCTGGCCCTATTGCGCAGGTAAGTGACATCGGCCATGGCCCAGAGACGACAACACTCGAAAATGCGGCCCCGAGACAACGGACGGGAGGTCAGGCAAGATAGCCTAAAAGTGCGACACCAAACCTCGGTGCGCACTTTTCGGCCTCTTCTGCGACACACGCTGAAACGGTCGGAGCACCGTGACACCGCCCAGTTTTCGGTGATTTTTCTGCAATTTTCTAGGTTTCTTGAAGCACGTCGAGGTTTTCCGGCCTACGTACAAACTGTGCACTTTGGCTAATTACGATGCTGTTTTTACTCATCTAAGTGGGAACCTAGTCCCCTAGGGCTTCAGTACCCTCCACTTTTTGTGGAAGAGTTTTAGCTGTTTCAGCCGTCTGTTTTTCAGAGTTTCAGCCTTCCCTTTTTTAGATCTGAAACCTCCTCCTCAGATCCCTTTAAATCATCCTTTATTCCTTTCAAATCACCTCTTGTCATTTTCTTTGGCCCTCTTTTTAGGACCTCCTCCCTGTCCTTTCCACTTTTTTCTGATTTCCTCCCTTTTTCCAGCCACCTTACCTCTGTCTCTTGGCTGTGATCTACACCTCTTTTCAGCCGCTTTATCCTTTAGATCCCTGTCCCTCCCGACCTTTGATCTATTGGCCTCTTTTCAGTGTGTTTTGACTAGATTTTTTCCCTTTTTTAGACTAGTTTTTGAGGAGTCCGCACTCCGACTCCTCTCCTGATTCATTGATTTCTCCTTCTCCTCCTGGTTCTCCCCCTGTCACCTTCACTATGTCTGATCCACGGCCTAACGTTAGCAGTGCTCCAGGCCCTAATGCCGGAATCACTACTAGCAGAACCGCCACAGGAACTGCCTCGGCCATACCCTTGCTACCGTACATTGCAGGCCTCAGCCTCCCTGATTTCAATCAGTTGATCAATGACCCTATCCGCCACGATGTTGGTTGGCCTGCTATGCCAACCAAGCTCCCCTCTGACATCCCTAAGTTCGAAGGCCTTGCTGGAGAAGATCCAACCAATCATGTCCGATGTTTCCACATGTGGTGTTCCTCCAATTCCATTACCGATGACTCCATCTGTCTTCGTTTGTTCCAACGCACGCTTATCGGCGAAGCTTCTAAATGGTATGTCGACCAAGCCAGCTCTTCCCATACCACCTTTGCGACCATTGCCCAAGATTTTTTATCTTACTTCCCGCTCCCTCTCCGATACGATACCGGTACGGAGCTCTTGACTTCCTTTAAGCAAACATCTTCGACCCGCCTTTCCACCCATGCTCAGGAATGGCGACGTAGACGCAGCTTATGTCAAGCTCCCCCCTTCGAAGATCGGATCTATATGGATTGGTTCCTTCGCTCTCTCCTAGCTCCCATCGGCAAAGATGTCGCCTCCCATTTCCCTCAAACTGAAGAATCCGCCCTCCAAATAGCCTTGAAATATGACCTGATCTATGCCCAGTCTGGTTATGTTTATACCGTCCTTCCTGACCTCCCCAAGCCCGGTGGCGCTAACACCCCGGGGGCATCTCATTCCACCGGCGGTATCGTTGCAGCCCTTTTCCATATGTATGCTCAACCTTCTATGGGCTACGGTCTCCCTCATGGAGGGGCCAACACCTCTAGCACTCTTCCCCCTCCCGGTAGCATGTACCCAGGATACGGCATGCCTCCTCCTTTTGCCCAACCTCCCGCTTACCTCAATCTTGCCCAACCTAACCATTACCCTTATCTGCAGCCTGGTGTGCCAGCTCCTCCAGCGTATGCACTTCCACCTCCCTTGCCTCCTCAACCCCAGCAGCAGCACCTACAACCCCCTTCAGGGCAAGTACTTGCACATCATGGTGCGACTAATCCCCCTTCTTCTCAAAGAAGGTGGAGAGACAATCCAAATCAATCTGCCCCTGGTACTTGTTGAGTCTCAAAAATGTTCTCCATATTCATACATATTTCCATTATGTCATAACCATTTAGCTCTTATTTCATAGCCATTTGACCTAAAACCCTACATCAAGTAACCATTTTCATAAATATATGGGTTAGGATCCTTGTTTTCCAAAAGTTATTTATTTTATGTATTTTAAGTGAATTTATGATTAGAAACTAGAAAATTAACATAGTTTCATATATCTATATATGTGTTATGATTTTTGTGACATGTGTAGGTCAAAAGGAGACTTCTAGAAGACCCTTATGTGGCACTCTAAGACCAAATTCGAATTTGGTTGGAGAAGATTATGGGATCAAAAGGATATGTGTCTCACTTGCTTGTTGTATTGAAACTCTAGGAGGATATGTGTCTCATTCCTCAAGTTGTGTTAAAACTCTAGAAAGACATGTGTCTTATCATTTCCTATTTTGATTGTAACTCTAGAGATGGAGGGAGGGATTCATGGACTCCCATTAATGAGATGTCTCCTCATATTTTGTATAAATAGGAGAAGCTTTCTCCTATCATAAGTAATGAGAAAGTAATGAGAAAGTAATGAGGAAGTAGATTTGTAACAAAGTTCAAGATGGAATGGGATGTAGATTTGTGAGTTCTTTTTAATAGAGAAATTCAGTTCTTTGATGTTGTTTTGATTACAACTTTAAGGAGCTGAAGGACTTCACCAAATTGGTAGCAGAGGGCCCCTGCTATCCAAGGAGGCTTTTACATGTTTTCTAGATAAGTTGTTTTCAATTCTATTTTGTCATATTTCCTTACTTAGATTGCTTTCTGAAATCATAGCTTTTAGCATAATTTTTCATGGCAGCCCGGACATTTGCATATCTTTTGACTAATGACATGGAATCAATATTGTTCTGCTGTTAATTTATTTTTTCTTAGTTTTTTGTTTAATTCCGGTATTGCTTTGTTTATTTCAGTCTTGCACATTTGCTTCAGTAGTTATATTTAGATATATTAAATTGCTCATGTCATTTTCAGTTACCTCCGAAAGCCACAGCTGGACTGATGGTGAGGGATTGTATTATGAAATGTGTAGTTTGATATTAGTTTCCTTTATGCAAATTTAGATATATTAAACTGCTCATAACATCTTCAGTTGCCTCCGAAAGCCACAACTGGACTGATGGTGAGGGATTGCATTATGAAATGTGTAGTTTGACATTAGTTTCCTTTCTGCAAATTAGATATATTAAATTGCTCATAGCATCTTCAGTTGCCTCCGAAAGCCACAGCTGGACTGATGGTGAGGGATTGAATTATGAATGTGTGGTTTGATATTAGTTTACTTTCTGCAAGTTAGATATCAGTTACTCAAGTTGTTTATGGTTACTTCCGAAAATCATAGGTGGACTAATGATGAGGGATCAGAAGACAAGTTGATGTAATTTGATTTAGATTTACTTTATTGCAACTTTTGGATTTCTTTCAGCATAGTTTCTTTTGTGTTTAGACAGCAGCAATAATAGTTTGGTTTCATGCTCACTAGTTCATTGTTTTGATTTATTAGATTAGCAACACCTTTTTCATTTCAGTAGCACATTTTCATTTCCTTTCAAGTTTTGTCATTGTATGTTTCAAATTCCTTTTTCAGTTTCAAGTTGGTAAATCATTATAAAGGACATCATTGCCTTGAATATCCATAACCATACTTGTCTTTTAGAATTTCATAAAAATCCAAAAACGACAAAAAGTAAGAGATAGGTTATCTTGCACATATAGTGCGCCGCACTTCGTCAGCTTACAAATCCCTGGTTGATAATTTATGTTAGCAATTTAGGACACACTAAATTGACCAAACATTTTGGCGCCGTTGCCGGGGAAGTGTAACTAGGTAGCCTTATTTCTTACATTTAAAAAAAATTAATAATTCTTGAGTATGGTCTCCTCCTGCACTTTGTGTGATCTGGAGGATCAGAAAAAAGATTGTTATGTAAAAAAAGAAAAATTTAATTAATAATTCTTGAGTATGCTCTCCTCCTGCACTTTGTGTGATCTGGAGGATCAGAAAAGGAATTGTTATGTAAAAAAAAAAAGAAAAAAAAAACGGAGACAAAATAAAACTTCATCATTTCAATTGATTCAACAATTTAAAAAAAAAAATTGATTTCAATAAATTGTTTTGTTTAATGAATATATATGTGTATTTTTAAAATTTTTGAAAATATAACATACATAATTTTATTAACAAATCAATTAAAAAAAAAAAAAATCTCATGGAAATAAGACCCACGCATATGCATGAGGCCATTCTTTGGCTTGGCTTTACACATATATGCAGACTTTCAATCCACACAAAGACCCATGCACTGCAATTTAAAAAAAAAAAAAACCTTCTCTTTTTCATATTCATTTTTCCTCGAACAACAGTTATTAGAAATCATTTTAAAAAAAAAAATTTGCACACAATGAATGTATATCACATGAAGAAATTGTTGATGAGGAAAAGATTGCAAATTTTTTATGAGAAGAAGATTGCAATTTGCTGATGAAGAGAAGATTACAAATTCAATTGTAGGGACATACAATGGAAGTGTATCATATGAAGAAATTGCCGATGAAGAGAAGATTTCAGACTGTTGATGAAGAGAAGATTGTAGATTCCATTGCAAGTAATTGGAATGAGGAAGATCAATCTGAACTTCTCTGTGAGATACAAGCCATTACACTTCAAAACCTGCAAAATAAAAACAAATCAAACCACAAGTAATTGTCAGAAAACGAAATGCGTCATTGTCAAAAACACCCGATTTTAAAACGAAGTTTCTGAGCAAACCAGGACGAATTAGAAAAAAATAAAACATGGGTTTTTTCGGGAACGGGGTGAATTAGGTAATCCTATAAGACCTTTCTGCAATTCGAAGCCATTTGGGAGAAATTTAGGGTTCTTTGGAGCACTAATTTGTCGTGTGCGTGAGAGAAAAATGTTTTTTTTTTTTTTTTTATTATGAAAACAGTCACGATTTTGAGAAATAATCAAGGAACTAATTTCCTTATTTGAGGGAAAATGTGGCAGAATTAATGTGTGGTGGCACATGATGAATGACAAATGGATTATTTGAGGCAAACACATTATCACATGTGCATCAAATGCAAGTTGTATAAATTGAAAAGGACTCTGCCTTCATCTCCTTCATAGTTAGGAATTTGACTTTAGAAATTTCAAGCTTTTTATTTTTATTTTGCATGAAAGAGGCATTGGCATGACTTTGTTTTAAAAATATTCATAAGGACAATTATTTCATCCATGCTTTATTTCATTTAAAAATTAAAAATTAAAAAAAAATTAAAAAAAAAATTAAAAAAAAATAATAAAAAAAAATTCAAAAAAATAAAAAAATAAAAAAAAATTGAATCAATGAAATGAATAAGTTATTTGCTCACTTTTCTGAAGGTATTGAGTAATTTTGGACTGATGATGAAAGATGAATGACTAACTTTTTATTCAAGATTTTTAGCAGCTGAAAAACCTCATTGTTCAAATCAGCTTAACTTTCTCATACAAAATCAGATTTTGATGATTTAAGTATCATTGGAAAGGTCTCAACAAGATCTACACAATGAAAAATCTATCATTAGAGTTTGAAATGACAAATAATGAAATAAATTGCTGAAAAGAAACTACATTCAACTTGAGGCACTAATTCCAAAACATGTATAAATTCTTTTGATTTTTTCTTTGAGAACTTGTTTCATTAATACAAATTCTTAGTTTTGTGTGTAAATATCATAATTAGAGAGATTGATCACCTCTCTCCCTTTGATAATCTTACATTCCATTGCAGAAGAAGTATTAGTTTTTTTGCAGGTTCCAGGAGGAAGGACAAATGACTACAAGAAAATGGTGTCTCTCTAAGAGACCAATTTGTTTCATAAGAGGATGATCAGCAACAAAAAGGAGGAAATATGCTGATGCAAAATCAGATCCAAACACTTGAAAAACTTTCAAATACTATTGTCTCCATCACATCCATACCTCATAATAAACCATTCACCTCATTTCACTTCATATTTTCCATTTACATTCACATCCACTTTCCATTTCTTTTTGTCCATTCATAACCACAAATAAAAGCAAGAGGCTCATTCACATGCTTATTTCCCATTGTCATTTCTCATTCACATGCTTATTGCCCATTTTCCATTTCTACTCTCCATTGCCATCTTCCATTTTCATTTTCCATTTCTTGTCATTTTCATTCCGCAAATAAGCCCTTCTTCAATGCAAATTATTGAGTCCATAATCCTTTGAGTCGAAGTTCTTTGTAAAAACACCTTGAGGCTTGCATGCCTTAATGGCAAGTTCTCATGCTGACAAACAATGGGAATACATTAATGTCTCTTGTTCGTCAGATCTTCTAGGTGACTCGACATCATCAAAATCATTCGTACCTAGCAAGATGTGTTTGGGCATCTTGACTCTCATTGTCATCAATGGTGAGAGTTCTCGTGTTGACTAGTGGCATCCATTAATGGCCACTAAGTCAACAATTTCCTACTATGTTCGACATCAGAACATCTTTTCACATAGTAGGAATTATGCCAATGAGTTTTGAAGACATGAAGACTATTATTTTCAGCATTTTGGAGCAAATTCAACAAGTTTTAGTAGAAGCAATAAAAAGTCATCTCATCTCTTTATCCATGACTCCTCTTGTTCAGCCACTTGAAGAAGAATATGATCAAAATTTTGCAGCCACCACACATACACAACTCATCCACATTTAAGGTAAGTGAAGGTATGTTGTTTTCTAATTTTTAGTCATGTAATTCATTAGAATGCTAAAATTGTAACTTTGGAAAAATTCCTCTCCCTTTTTCACATTGTCATATCTTTAGTTGGGGGGAAGGGACATCATTTCATATCCACATGTCATACACTATCACACATTTTCATTTCATTTCCATCCACATATACTTCCCAACCAACTATTGTTGCAACATGATCCAAAAGATTATATGTCTTGCAAATGATCAATTCATTGATGAAGTAATTGATTCTAAATGTTTCCATGAACTTTGATGCAACAAAGAAAATAAAGCATTGTTACACAAGAACCAATGCTCAAAAAAAAAAAAAAAAAATGGTTGTCACACAAGAACCAACCATTGAAGAAAAAAAAGAAGAAGAAGAAGAAGAAAAAGTTGCAATCAAATGTATTATACTTTGCCAAAAAAAAGAAAATATCAAGAAGAAAAGTTTGGAATGAATCTATATGAGTCAAAACTCATAAAAGATCAACTCATGGACAAATGAATCATTGCAATGGTTGCATGAGGACATGCAACAACTTCAGTTGGGGGGTATGTTGAGTCTCAAAAATGTTCTCCATATTCATATATATTTCCATTATGTCATAACCATTTAGCTCTTATTTCATAGCCATTTGACCTAAAACCCTACATCAAGTAACCATTTTCATAAATATATGGGTTAGGATCCTTGTTTTCCAAAGATATTTATTTTATGTATTTTAAGTGAATTTATGATTAGAAACTAGAAAATTAACATAGTTTCATATATCTATATATGTGTTATGAGTTTTGTGACATGTGTAGGTCAAAAGGAGACTTCTAGAAGACCCTTATGTGGCACTCTAAGGCCAAATTCAAATTTGGTTGGAGAAGATTATGGGATCAAGAGGATATGTGTCTCACTTCCTTGTTGTATTGAAACTCTAAGAGGATATGTGTCTCATTCCTCAAGTTGTGTTGAAACTCTAGAAAGACATGTGTCTTATCATTTCCTATTTTGATTGTAACTCTAGAGATGGAGAGAGAGATTCATGGACTCTCATTAATGAGATGTCTCCTCATATTTTGTATAAATAGGAGAAACTTTCTCCTATCATAAGTAATGAAGAAGTAATGAGAAAGTAATGAGGAAGTAGATTTGTAACAAAGTTCAAGATGGAATGGGATGTAGATTTATGAGTTTTTGAATAAAGAAGCTTAGTTCTTTGATGCTATTGTGATCTTATCTTTAAGGAGCTGAAGGACTTCACCAAATTGGTAGCAGAGGGCCCCTACTATCCAAGGAGGCTTTTACATGTTTTCTAGATAAGTTGTTTTCAATTCTATTTTGTCATATTTCCTTACTTAGATTGCTTTATGAAATCATAGCTTTTAGCATAATTTTTCATGGCATCCCAGGCATTTGCATATCTTTTGACTAATGACATGGAATCAATATTGTTCTGCTGTTAATTTATTTTTTCTTAGTTTTTGTTTAATTCCGGTATTGCTTTGTTTATTTCAGTCTTGCACATTTGCTTCAGTTGTTAGATTTAGATATATTAAATTGCTCATGTAATTTTCAGTTACCTCCGAAAGCCACAGCTGGATTGATGGTGAGGGATTGTATTATGAAATGTGTAGTTTGATATTAGTTTCCTTTCTGCAAATTTAGATATATTAAACTGCTCATAACATCTTCAGTTGCCTCCGAAAGCCACAGCGGGACTGATGGTGAGGGATTGTATTATGAAATGTGTAGTTTGATATTAGTTTCCTCTCTGCAAGTTAGATATATTAAATTGCTCATAACATCTTCAGTTACCTCCGAAAGCCACAGCTGGACTGATGGTGAGGGATTGAATTATGAATGTGTGGTTTGATATTAGTTTACTTTCTGCAAGTTAGATACCAGTTACTCAAGTTGTTTATGGTTACTTCCGAAAATCATAGCTGGACTAATGATGAGGGATCAGAAGACAAGTTGATGTAATTTGATTTAGATTTACTTTATTGCAACTTTTGGATTTATTTCAGCATAGTTTCTTTTGTGTTTAGACAGCACCAAGAATAGTTTGGTTTCATGCTCACTAGTTCACTGTTTTGATTTATTAGATTAGCAACACCTTTTTCATTTCAGTAGCACATTTTCATTTCCTTTCAAGTTTTTTCATTGTATGTTTCAAATTCCTTTTTCAGTTTCAAGTTGGTAAATCATTATAAAGGACATCATTGCCTTGAATATCCATAACCATACTTGTCTTTTAGAATTTCATAAAAATCCAAAAACGACAAAAAGTAAGAGATAGGTTATCTTGCACATATAGTGCGCCGCACTTCGTCAGCTTACGAATCCCTGGTTGATAATTTATGTTAGCAATTTAGGACACACTAAATTGACCAAACAGTACTCGTGGACCCAATCCTCAAGGTTTTGACCCTAACACTGCTAACCAACAACAGGGCACTCAGCCCACGCCAGACAGGCCTCTTCGTACCAACAAGCCTTGTTCGTATTGCGGTGTTTACGGTCATTACACCCACGATTGTTCGCTTTTACCATAGATGCGGCAGATGTGGGAATCTCAAGCCACATTGCGCGGACAACATGCCTCCCCTCACGCTCCCCCTAATGTGGCCACCACTCAACCAGCTGTGTTTATTGATCCTTTCCCTCAGCAAGGATTCGTGGCCACCCAACCACTTGACAGGCGGGTCTCCACTCCACCCTCCATTTCTGGTTCCTCCGATTACCAGATCCTCATGATGACCTCTGATCCATCCCCAACCATCGACCTTCACCTTCAAACTCGGTCTCGCCAGTACCCCAAGCCTCCCGCTCAGTCTGCCCCCGAGTCCTCTTCTTCCGGTTCTACAGAGCCTCTTTCAACATCCAATGGCCCCTTACATATCCCTCAACCCAAATTTGAGGTCCACCCAAAGATTCCTAAGGGACCTTTACGTCGAAATGCTGCTTCTGGTCGAGCTGCTCATTCATATAGCATAGTAGATGATTTGGTGCAATCTCCTGCTGCCATTTCAACACTGGAACTCCTCCAGTCGTGCCCTTCCCAAAAGAAGGCTCTACTATCTGCCGTGGGCGATGTAGATCCTGCTGATGACCAAATGATTGTTTTCGACGCCACTCAATCGGACCATCCTCCTCTTCCTCCTTTCGTCGCCTTCCAAATCGCAGTCAAAATCCGGAACGCCAATGTTTCCCGGTGTATATTTGATGAGGGGGCATCCACCTGCGTGATGTCCGCTTCGGTTTGGAAGCAACTCGGATCCCCTGAGCTGGCCCCTTCCATGATCACCCTTTGAGTGTGGGACGGTCATGCCTCCCAGCCCATTGGCCTGTTTCGTAATTGTCCTATCACCCTCGCTGGTAAGACTGTTTGCGTTGATGTCGAAGTCATAGATGCCCCGCTAGACTACAACATTCTATTGGGGCGAAGCTACACCTATGCTATGTCTGCTGTCCCATCCGCGATTTTCCGCAAGATTTCTTTCCCCCATAATGAAAGGATAGTCACCATTGACCAGTTGACATATCATGAGCCAAAATCTCAGACCTCACCTGAGACAACCATCTCTTCAATAGCCAACAAGAAAACCGTCGATTCCTTGACCAGTGTCTCCCCCGTCGTTTACAAGGATTCCTCCCTGCTTGGAACTTTTCCTAGTGTCCCCCCTCCTCCTATCACTGATCCCAGCTTATCAAATGTTTGCATGATGCAATCGTCTCAGGCCGCCCTTAAGCGGCCTGCTTCGGCTAGTCAGCAACCTCCCCCTCGCCCTCCGCAACCCGCTCCTAGCCATTCATCTCAACCAGCCAGACCTCCCCCTTCTGGCCCTCCCCCTATAGCTGGTATCCCTGAACCCCTTTATCCTCCTGGGTCAGTTCCCCCAGGCCTTAACCATCTCGGAGCCTTCCCTCCTGGTCATTTCCCTACTAGGCAGATACCTTTCCTGGCTCCCCCTCCCAGAGTATATTCTGTCCCCGTCATGGCCACCCTCTCTCTCCCTAACCTGACCCTAGGCATACCGGTCTGGTACCTTGATCCTCCAGCCGCTACCCCTCCTGGTCACCCCAAACCCTACATGGCTTTGACACTGGTTCAACCGATCCCCCTCGCTTCCTCCATTGCCACTATGCCCCCAGCACCTCCACAGGACCCTTCTCCTGTCGTGACGGCTCCCGGGAAGAAAGGCAAAGCTCGCAAGGGGGCACCCAAAGACAAGACCACCACGACTGACCCGACCCCTCCTCCGCCCACAAAGCCTTGTGCCTTGTGTGATGTCGCCGGTCATGCCACCCATGCTTGTCCCGAGTTGCCCCGTATTCAACCCATGGTTAAAATCGCGTTCCCCGAGTCTACGGTCCCTGAAGCCTCCATTCCTTCTTCGGCCGTAACCAAGAACCCCAAGACTCTCCGCACCAACAAACCCTGTTCTTTATGCGGTGTTCATGGCCATTACTCCCGCCATTTTCCTCACCTGACGCATTACCGCGCCTCTTTAGAGGTAGTCCGAAAGTATGAGGTTGAACAAAATCAATCTGCCTCTCCCATACTTGCGCAGTATGCTTCGGGCCAGCCTGAGGATTCCCCCGCTCCCATCAACATTCCCCCCCCTGATGTTCAGATGACGGAGTCTACCACAACCATTTTTTACCTATCCTCCTCTGCGAGACACTTGGATTCTGGTGCCCCTGCATCCTCCCCTATTGTTTCGCCTGACCACCTCTTTCCTACCCATACACGAGATCACTCCACCTATATCTCTGTTGACCTCCGCAGCCCGAGTCCTCACCACACTTCCGATAGCCCTCATATCCCACCCTCTAGTTTGTATATGAGTCATAGTCATCCTGCTCCTTGCACTCCCTCCCGCAGTTGCCGCCCGAATTCTCCTGTTCACTCACGCTGCCGTCATTGTGTCTCCTCGCCCCATTTTTTGTCTTGTGACACCATTCTGCAAGACCCCCCGTCTCCACCCTTTATCGGTTACGCCGATGGGGCAAGTCGTTACTCCCGAAATCTAGCCTCGGCAGGTTGGGCCATTTTCACCCCCTTGCATG
This sequence comes from Pinus albicaulis, assembly GCA_034641835.2. NCBI lineage: Eukaryota > Viridiplantae > Streptophyta > Pinopsida > Pinales > Pinaceae > Pinus > Pinus albicaulis. The sequence continues at coordinate 1,502,161,904 of CM076579.1, read as the reverse complement.
CCCTTGTCCTCTCTAACGGGGTCTGCATTGGTTCTGCCACCAAAAATCAGGCTGAATATGATGCAGTGCGTGGTCTCTTAGCCGATGCCCTCTTCCATCGCATCCTCCATCTGCATGTTCGTTTGGATTCCCTGCTTCTTGTCATGCAACTTAATGGTGTTTATCGTGTGCATAACCCTGTGCTGTTTAGACGCTATTTACGAGTGAAACTCCTGATACGTGCATTTGAAACCATCACTTTCAACCATGTACCTCGAGAACAGAATCACTATGTAGATAGTATTGCAAATCATGTTCTAGATTGGCATTTATCACACGCATTTCATACAAGACAATAAACATTCATAATCATTAAAAACAATGCATATCCATAATATGTGTCGCAAAACATGTGTTTAGAGTCCATCTACTCTGATACATATGACATGCCCACAGCATGTTACAAAAAACTCAAAACTAGGAGCACCACTTGCCCCTACATACACACTAGGGGGCACCACATGCCCCACACCTACTCACTATTTGGTGGATCTCGAGCCAATGGCTCTGCCCCTGCAGCCCGTAGATCACGTATGCCTTGACCGGCCATCGCCATGCACCGCATGACACCTCACCATTCCGAGGGAAGACCAATGCATCCCTCCACGTACTGGTCGTCCAAATCTTGCCACCCGCGCTCTGAAAATCCGGTCAGAAACGTCTCGCATCTACGGTGGATGTCCTCCAAAAGGGCGGCCGCATCTTCATTGCGCGCTGCTCTCGACCCACTCGGCCCTGCAGCTCCAGAGGCTACCGGGTGTCCCATATATCCGGCCGGTTTTACCGGAGCTATATCTGCATACCAAAAGTACATGAATCAGTACCATGACTACTATTCAATAACTTTAACATGCCCATACAAGAATAGTTACTTATCACTTACCATCGGGCCCCCATACTCGACCAAGCGGAAGTGGTAGGTCCGGATCCCCACAATAACTCATCCCACTATAGGGATAGTCATCTATGTATAACGGCATCTGATCCCAATGGGCAAAGAACTCAGGTCAAAACACTCGCCCGACCGCCCCTCCTCCTCCTCTGCACAGTAGCTGCCCCCGTCGGCGCATCTTGGGCTCTCTCGGGCCCCCATCTGGGAGCTATATACGAGGCCGTAAGGTCGGGATCTTATCAAAGAAGAAGGCACACAATAAAGTCCCATACGAGCCATCGTGGTTCACTTGTCGCTTGCAGAGTGACAACTGTCGCTTTAGCGACACCAGCATCATTTGGGCCCACCCATAGTAGGTCCCACTCAACACACTCTCCACAATCATCATCTGCCCCCCAGTGATGTGATGGAGCGCCTGGTTGCCCAGGATACGCAGCACCACTGCGGCCACTGCACAGGTCTCTAGCCTCTCTAGATCCCCGATCGGTATCCGAGTCCCCTTGACTTGGAGACTCGGTCGACAATGTTGCTCCACAAACTCCATGATATGCTTCCCCCACGGTAATACTGGCTGCGTGTTTCCCACCATCCCAAGTGGCGGGAGACTTGTCAGAAAATACACATCTTGGACTGTCAGTTCGATCCTGTGCCCCTGCACTACAAAGACCTCATGCTCTGGATCCCAATAACTGATAATCCAGGCCAACAAGGGCTCTCCAGCTCTCATCAAAGGGTTCTCCAAAAACTTTAGAACCCCAAACCTGGCCAACACACGAAGGACACCCTGATCTGCCTGGATCTCTGCCCGTAATGTACCCAGGTCTCTCGCTCTCCAGTTAACCCATAAATCTTCCATACCTGCACAAAAACATCATCTTTTTCAGCATACAGATTAGGAATACCATAACCAAACACAAAAACCCAACTCTCAGCCATAAAACAGCACTAAAACCCCTTCATCTCCCAGGTCGCAGTTTTCTGCCCAATTCTGGGACAGGTCGCACTTTTTGCGCTGAAACCTACTTCCCAGGTCGCACATTTTGGCCCAAAAAGTGCGACCCAGCCGTAGAGATGAAGGAGGGTCTGTTTCTGAGATTCTGGGCCCTAAACTGAACTTTCAATCCATCAAAATGAAAGAGTAAGGTTAGGCCTCTTACTTGCAACTGACGGATCTCAATTCCAACGGTCGGTTTTTCCGCTACGCTCGCCGAAATATTTAGGGCCTTCTCTCCTCTCTACATTCACCACAGCAACAATAGAAAATGAGTGAATTTGGAGGGAAAACTGCCTTATTAAAAGAGAACCCCTGTTTCTTATTTCGACTACTGCGACCATACCGTAGTCCCGTTTGACAAACCGTCTACACTGTTGGAAAGATCTCACCGAGCTCTCAAATGGGTATCTGTTAGTTTTTTGTGATTTGATAATTCACCTGGACACATTTTTTCCAAGAAGGGTCACTTCACCTCTCCCTAAAACCGAATTTCCTCACTTACGACACTTGTACTTGGGGCACCATTTTTCCTCCTTACTTGTCTTTGTTCGTGTGGATTTTTGTCATGAGTTACCATCTTGTACTCATGTTTTCATGGTCCCCCATTGGGCCTTTACTGTGTGGTAGCACCATCGAGTCGCCCTTGTTTAGAGCATCCAAGCCGAGTCATCATCGCATTCATAGAGTCTATCCCGAGTCCCTTTGTACCCCGCTATAGCCCTCCATCCTTCATTTCTTGGTCTCTCTCTTGTGTCGCACATTATGACCTTCAGTCCCACTGTCCCCTATCCCTTATGATATTGTGTCAGTCGCTGCCATGTCATTCATGCCCTTTATGCTCTAACAAGGGAAGTCGTCCATTCGCTACTTCGTCCTTTCCATTTCACCATCATCCTTAGTGTCAGTCTGTCCGTCGCTCTACTGTTGTCTCTCGTGCCTTAGTTGAGGATCTCTCATTGCCTCACTTATGGCGGACCTCCTTCTATCGACATCAACTCATTCATTCCAGAAGCCAGGTCTAGAGGGCGGTGTACCTTAGTTCCAGCTTCCACTCTTGTTCGATGCCTCAGATCAGGCAAAGGGATCTCTCATTTCCCTTTGACTTGATTGTTTCTCCACTCCAGCTCCTTTCAGCATGACCGAGATCCGTATACTTGATGGTTCAGTGATACAGCAGCAGCTCTTCATGATTCCCGGGTGTGTGTGAGATGTATCAACCCTCATGCGGGGGTGGCCCTGCAGGTAGCCCCCCACATGCCTGGATGACCTCCTCCTTGTAGCCTTCGATGCAGCTCCAGATATTTGATGATGTTGGCCTTAGCCACTTGCAGCGCCTCTTTGATTTGCATGTATCAGTCAGATTTTGTGAGCCCTTCCCCATGTACGGAGGACATTTGGGTTGTATTTGTATCTCATGTACTCAGATATTATTGTACAAGTCCTGGCTGTTATCCCAGGCACAACATGTATATGGGATTCCTCATTGTATTTTTATCTGGCTCATGATTATGCCAGCTGTACTTTATGGTTCGGTCCCTTGTTTACTGGACACACTATTCTTTTTTACTTTGTCTCGGCGGGCATAGGTATGCCTCCCCCGCCGCCTTCAGCACAGGTACCCTCTCATAAAAAGAGACTTGTTGCACCTGCGAGTCTCGTCTCCTCAGGGTCTAGTTCTTCAACACACTATCTACCTTGCATTTCTCTCTCTGACTTCCCTTTTGTTGTCTAGTGATTGAGCTCTTACAACGTACTTCGGTCATACGATTTGCTCCTGACACTCACACGCTGGGGGGCAATCTGTTACACCATTTTTTGGTCATCTAACCTATTATCATTAGATGGACCCAAGTACACCATGTAAGACCAATTTTACCCTAAGTAAAATTTCTTTCACTATGTAAAATAACTTAATAAACCACATTTATTAGGTTGTTTTTGGTATAAACAGGAAACCCCAAAAGGAAATATTAAACAAACCTATTTTATTTAATTTTCCTCATGGAATAATTAATTAAACCATAATTTAATTATTATTCCCAGTCATGTTTAACCCAAAAACAAAGAAATTAATTAGATAAACCTTTATTTATCTTATTATTTTCTAGGAATAATTATTTAAATCTTATTTAGATAATATTCCTTGTTAAATATGACCAAATCACATTTCTCTCTCTGACTTCCCTTTTGTTGTCTAGTGATTGAGTTCTTACAACGTACTTCGGTCATACGATTTGCTCCTAACACTCGCACGCTGGGGGGCAATCTGTTACACCATTTTTTGGTCATCCAACCTATTATCATTAGATGGACCCAAGTACACCATGTAAGACCAATTTTACCCTAAGTAAAATTGCTTTCACTATGTAAAATAACTTAATAAACCACATTTATTAGGTTGTTTATGGTCTAAACAGGAAACCCCCAAAGGAAATATTAAACAAACCTATTTTGTTTAATTTTCCTCATGGAATAATTAATTAAACCATAATTTAATTATTATTCCCGATCATGTTTAACCCAAAAACAAAGAAATTAATTAGATAAACCTTTATTTATTTTATTATTTTCTAGGAATAATTATTTAAATCTTATTTAGATAATATTCCTTGTTAAATATGACCAAATCACCCACAAATAATTAAATAAATCATTATTTATTTAATTATCTTTTAACCACTTCCTTAAATAATTAAATAAATCATTATTTATTTGATTATCTTCTAACCGCTTCCTTAAAAAGATAAATAAATCATTTATTTATTTATTTTTGACAAATTAAGGGATTTGACCCAAGTCAAATACCTTTTCCCTCCAACAAATACTAATAAAATATTCCATAAAAAGTGGATCTAGATCTGGTTAACCCATGCACCAAGATCTAGAATGACCCAATATTTTGTTATAAATAGGAGGGGTTTTCCTACCATTCTTCACCTTTTGTTGCCTATTAGATCACTCTGGATCTATACACTTGGTCCCATTTTTCCATCATTTGCTGTGTGAGCTCCCATTGAGCTCTATTCTTTGCATTAGGTTTTCTACACCAACAAGAGAGAGAAATCTTAGATCTGAAGTGCTGAGGACTTCCAAGAACCCATCCCACTGAGGAGAATTGGATACGCCTTCTTGTTTTCCTCCCAGGTGCCCAATTAATACAAAAATTCTTTTAAAAATTGTTCTTGTCTTGTTTATTGGTATATGGAGCAAACCCTTGTTTTTACTGCTTAATGTCTTTCCATGCATAGATCTGGTTTTCTGCAGCTCTTTTCTTGTTCAACTAACCGCAGATCTGAAGATATTGGTAGCCACTTTTGTTGTTAGGGCTATTAGTTATGCGTAGCTAAAGTGGTCTTTTTTCGTACACTTCGACAAAGGATTCATACTAACATGCTTATATCTTTCTTTGATGTCCAAATCTTTTTCTTCTGTTGTTTGAGAAGAAGAAGCTTCTATATTAACCTATTGCTCAATCATTTGAGTGTTTTATTCTTTAGCTGCTGCTTATTCCCTTTCTATCTTGGTTAAAGTTTGTTTAATTATCTCAGTGGCTTCATCATTATTGACTTCTGGTTCATTGACATCTTCAACCTCAATAACTTTCTCTTTCCCTATGGAACCAAATCTGAGCCTTTTGTTGTAGATGATCTTGAACTTAGTATCTGTAGTAATTTCTGCTGTGTAGGCTCCCTCATCTCTGCCTCTTTTTTTTGAAGATTTTGGCTGTCTAGAAGTTACCATAGCAAGTGTGGTATCAATTTTTCCCATTGGTTGTTCATTTGAAGTCGCATCTACCAATGCATTTGCTGCCCATTCTGTCTGATTAGCAAACTTTTCAATATCAGGATTTCACTCATGTATAAAAGGAGGTAGTTTACCCTTGACCCTTATCCTGCTTAAAAGACCTTGGGGGTCATAATTCCAAGGGAAACTCATTTGTAATTTCAATTCTGACAATATTTTTTCTATCTCTTTTTCAGCATCCCTATTATTCACTATGAATGGACCAATATGATTTATTAATTTGAACTAGGTCTTATTTTTTGAAGCCATGAAATTGATGGCATCAACATTAAAAACACATCTCAATTACTCTAAAGCAGATACTCTGATAGTTAAAAAATTAGGTAATTTGTATGGAAGCAGATTGGTTCCAAAAATTCTCAATTTAGTGTGTTTCTCATACAAGTACCAATCTCCCATTTTTCATTCCTCTGATATTTGTAATATCATTTTCATTTCTTCACTTACCCTAGGCTGTTATGATTTATGTAGCAAATTCATAGCTAGCCTGATGAACAAATCCATAAAATCTGTGTAGCTGTATCCATTTCCTTCTTTTCTCAATACTGATGTCCAAAAGACAACTGATAGAGGCTGGCCATCTACATTCATTTTCTTTAATTTTCTTTAATGCTATTGGAAAGTGATCATCTTGTGAGAATAAGAATAAGTGAAATAAATAGGAAGAATATCTGAATACCCCTTCAGTGGGTAATTTTGTCAATTGATGGTGTATGGAATCAGCTATATACTGGCAAAGTCAAAGATCACAACAGGAGGCTCACTAGGAGATAAAGTGGATAAAACCCAAGGATGGTCTCATCAGTAAACTCATCAATGAAGCATCCTAATATGAATGACAACATTGAAATTACATGCCTAGAACCATCAGGAAACTTGGAAGTGGAATAGGGAGGATTCAGCTTTGGAATGTCCACATGACTAGGCATAAAATTCTGAAAAATCATAAATATCTTAGGGAAATCTAATCCAGAATATAACTGAGTCAATGCTTCAATGGATAGGGGGACTACCCTAGTGTCAAACTATACTTGCAGCATTTCCTTGATAGACTTTGCAGTGATAGAAAGAATAATTTCATTGTCAGTGTTCACAATTGATCTTTAGTCTGGAACATAGTACTTTTGGCACATTCTTACCACATCTTGACCAGGATGTGTTACTGGGACTACATATTTGTGTAAATTTGTATCCCAGAGAGGCATGTCTTCTTTATCTAAGAACTTTTCATGACACCAATTATAAACTTCTAATAGGTTGAATTCTACTATAGGGTTTGCAATTTTATAATCCAAATCAATTAAAGGGATAATTTCTTCATTGGACACTTGTGGCTGAAGGGGGTTAACAGTCACAGTAGTTTTTGTAATGATTGCAGGAGTAGATTTTAGGGCTTTTTCTACTTTAGAATTGGGAGGTTTGGATCCTCCAGGTTTAATAGGCTTGGATCCTCCAGCTTTAGGTGTCATTTGCTTCTTTTTCATTTTGAGATAACTAAAGCAATATTACACAGTTTGCAATAGTTAATTTGTTGAAACAGAGGGTAATCGAGCAATCTTGTAGGCAAAGATGATGACAGTGGAGCACTTCAAAGCTCAATTAGCAATTTGGGACACAGGCAATAGGTTTGAGACAGAAAACACAAGTTTTCTGAATGATTATGAATGTAAAAGTGGTTTTTAAGATATTCTGTAGGTTTTAAAACTTTTTTGAACTGTGGAATTGATATTTTAGGGGTTTTGGACTGAGAATTTGGCTTTAAAATGAGGTTTTCTGTAAACAACAATTTCTGAGAAAAAATTGCGAGGGTTTGCCTTATTTTTTGAGTGTTTTTGACAAACTAGGATGGACAATTTCGCTAATTAAAACTCAATTTGTTTAATTTTTAAATTGTGAAATTGCAGGATAAATTTGCAAAAATACCTTTTTTTTGCAGGTATTTTGGTAGTTGGAAGGGTTTCTGCAATTCGTTGTTGTTGAATTTGAGCTCTAGTTTGGCTTACTGGTGCATCAAATGGCTTTAACCGGTCTTCAAAAGGGAAATTTATGGTCAAATCTGGGTCTTTAATGAAAAATGGGTAAACAGGGTCTTGAAAAAGCTAAAAACAGTCAAGCAGAGTTCTTTTACAATTCAAATGCGTGAATAAACAATGCAAATAGTGTGATGAAAGGTTTTTTTAACATTGGACACTGGTTTCCATTAATGCATTGAATAACTGTCTCGTCAAAAAATGGAGGGGGATTACTATTTTCGAATGTGAAAAACCAGTAATTGTTTTCACGTTGATATTGGGCAGTAAATGGTTTTTGGAAAAATGAACGCGATTGAATTAAAATGCGACACGTCATCAGAGGTGGAAATAGGAAAACCACCCATTTCGCGCTCATTTTGTGTTTGGGTGAGCGATTAGTTTGTGAACGCAAAGATCATTGTCCACCGTTGGATAATATGGAAGGGAGCGAACGGTTAGGATCATTTCAAGAGTTGTGGTTGAAAAGTAGTGTGGGACTCGGGGTGACTTTATGCACTGGGCAATGGATTAATGAAATAAAACCTTTATATTATATGAATTTATATCCAAGGTTTTATATCCAAACGGTAATGTTTATATGCGGAAATATGGTTAAAAAGGGTTTGTATATATATATAAAACGAATTTCATATATATAGTAAGTAAATGGGAGGGATGCCCGTGAGGCGGGTTGTTTAACTATGGGTTAATTTTTTGCAGTCGAAATGGATGGAAAATGTTTTACAAAGGTGCAAGTGGATCTTTATAAAAAGTTAGGATAAAGTGTAAACTACCGGATAATATTTTTAATTTGCAAATGTTTAAAATACATCCGAGCAGTCCATATATGTTTTATTTTATTATATAGTTTTAGACCATGGTGGGATCCAATAACCATATGGGGCAGGATTATTTACATAATGTTATTTTTATGCCAAAGGCGATATTATTGGGGATTTTTTATTGAAACATGTGGGTAATTAACTTTGGCAAAAAATCCTATAATAGTGGGTTTTTCGAGATAATTAGATAAACGGTGTTATAATAATAGGATAAGGTTTGTTTTATAGGGATTTAATAAATAAATTAGAAGTTAATATGACCAAGGACAATGAAAAACACCAAAATATAATTATATGACCAAGTAAAGTGATAATGTAAAATCAAAGCTTTATCATTTCTAATTTGACCACTTTGACCTAGAATATAATATTTTTGGAGGATTTTATGTTTTTATGAATGAAGGAGATTAATCAAAAGGGAATTTTGTTTTTCATTAAGTAAAAGGTCTTTACTTATGAAAGTGTAGTGGATAAATGTAGGGTAAATGAAGATAATTATGGATTATTATAGGAATTCAACACTTTTAACTTCACAATCATTGAGCCTTGGGTCCGATCCCAACAGAATTCATAGAAATGCTCTGAGCCTCTTTGATTGAAAGTTTAGAATGAAAAATAACTATAGGGGTTGGGAAATTAGTTATTTTTTCCCAGTGATGAATATTACAATGATTCTCCCACATTTCTCTACCTACCCAACTTTAATATAACATTTTTTTTTCCATTTTGCAGGTGCATTTGAGCTAGCAACCCTGAACATTTTATTCTTTTGAAAGCAATACAATCTATCTAACTCTACCTTATTTCATCTGAGGGCTCAGTTTAAACTGATGAGCTCCTCTTTATTCTCTACCTATCTACTAATTAGTCAGGATTAAACAGTCTGACTAATCTTTATTCACTATCTACAACAATAAAATTGAAACATGACAAGTCAAGATTGAATAGTTCAACTCATGATGTATTATGGCATTTACTGATACTCTGCCATAATCATCAGTAGCAAAGTAAAAAGTAGTGGAATTTTGACTTGCACACTTTCATGTTTTATTTCTTTTTTATTTGAGGTATACTATTTTTTATTAAGTCCTTTGATTTTTCTTTTAGAACTTTTACCCTTTTTTTTATTATCTATTTTTTTATTTTTTACAAAATATGGGAAAACAACTTGCAGAAAGCAAGGTATGTACATATTTTACAAGACTATCATCAGTCAATTCCAAATTATGAATCCTATACTTATAGGACCCTAACAGCTGCTTCACATGGGGATGGCATTTCCTGGTGAAATGTCAAGAACTCTAAGATCAGTAGCCTTCCATTTTGACCATGATGATCCTGTAATTGTCTTCTGTTTTCTGCAGAAACTCATACTTATGACATTTTACTCTTAAACGCTTAGGGCCTTCACTCTGGGCTTCAACCTTGGAAAGAAAACATCCAATCCAATCTACAAACTGCAATGGATATTTACAATGATGTAAAAGGAAATTATGACTAACTATTAGTTAACTCAGAAGAATAGTAGTGTTTAAGAATTCTACCATTCACTGGTCCTTTTAGAAGGTTTGTTCCATCCAAATTTCTGATAAAAAATGCATTGTTGCCTCTGTACCCATAAATTAGATAAGGCCCTCTCCATATAAAGTCAAATTTTCCATGCTTTCCTTTTTCTTCTCTCCTGGAATCCAATTTTAACACTTTATCTCCTATGGCAAAGTCATCTTCTTTAGTTCTTTTATCAAAAAATTTATTGATTTTCTCTTGAATGACTTGATATTTTTCATAGACTTCTTCCCTATTCTGTTGCAGATGAATATTTTGACTTATCCTTCTCTATATATCATTAAGTTCTACCTGTGATCTTGGATAATTTTCATGACTAGAACACCTAAAGATCATGGGAAAACTGCATCCATCCCATATAAAATCCGGTAACGAGATTTTCCAATTGACTTCTTCGTAGTATGTATATTTGCCTATAAGGCATATATTAACTTTTTATTCTAGGTTTTCTTATTTTCTTCAAGTATTTTTTTTTATGATACTCACAAGGCTTTTATTTGAGGATTCATCTAGGCCATTACCCTGAGGGTAATAAGCAATAGAATGGCCTCGGGTGATATGATACTTGTGACAAAAGGAAATCATTTTCTTAGATTTAAATGTAGCTGCATTATCAGTAATAATTTTCTATAGGCATCCAAATCTAGATAAAATATTATTTTCTAGGAAAGATATAATGACTGAATCTGTGGCTTGTCTGGTAGGAATGGCTTAAATCCACTTGGTGAAATAATCGGTGGCAGTAAATATCCACTTGTGTTGGCTAGAGGATGGAGGGTTAGTTTCTCCAATGAAGTCTAAACCCCATTGTTGAAAAGGCATCTCAGTAGAAATAGGTTTCAGGGGTAAAGGTAACAACTTCCTTTTTCCTTCAAAAATCTGACATTTGTGACATGAAGTAACAATTTTTTCACATCAGAAAATAAGGTAGGCCAGTAGAAACCAGCTCTAAGAATATTTTCTGTTGTACTTTTCTAGTATAGGTTTCCTCCACAATCACCTGCATGAAATTATCCAAGAATTTTGTCAGCTTTTGATTTTAGTAAACAGTTCAATAATATCCCACTTTGTTCTTTCCAATAAAGCATGTTATCTAGAATACAACATCTCATTGCTTTAAGCTTGATGAATCTAGCTTTAGTTCTAGTTAATCCAGGAGGAGCTTGTAAATTTGTAAGTACAAAGATAATATCTGAGTACCATGGTGAGTCTAGAAAGGCTTCATTGATCAATGGAGTCGCCATCTCTTCCTGGTCATCAACCTGGGAAATAAAATTTATATCCAAAGCATTACAATTGGATTCGGCCATCAACTTGGCTAAACCTTGTCCTTTTATGAGCTTGGTTGGTTTAATCTCTATGTCATATTCAAGGATAGTGGCAATCCACTTTCCTCTTCTTCCATCTGGCCCATCTTCTGTTAAAATATCTCTGACTACAGAATTAGGGACATAGGCAATAATATGAGAGTAAATAATGTACACCTTGAAACCTTTTATGGCTTTAACCAAGGCTAAAGCTTGTTTTTCCATTATGTTTTTGTTGAGCTCAGCAGCAGAATAACAAAATAAATATATAGAACACACAATAGAAAAAAACATAAAGACACAGATTTTAACGTGGTTCACCGAACCAATGTGGGCTACGTCCACCTAACAGGGCGTCAACAATATCATTGATCAACTGGAGAAAATACAATAGCAGAGTTTCTCATCTGCTCAGCTCTTCCTCACTACACATTCCTCATCATGCTCACTTGCCTCTACGGCCTTACATTTTATAGCTATGAATGGCAACAGACTCATAAATTCTCTCTCACAACAAATATAGGATGCATTAACTCCTCATCGAGAAAATTGATGGAGCCAATGTAGCAACAAATCCTATTGTTGTCACCTACATGAGATTTTCTCCAAATTTAATTAAAAAAATAAGAAATAAAATCTCAACAATCTCCACCTTGACAACAATTAGCCTGATACCCTGTTTCATTATTATTTTTATCTTTTCTGCAAGCCAAGAGAAGACAGACACCATCGTAGCTTCTCTAACAAAACTGGTTTCTTGAACATGTCTGCACAATTTTCCTTTGTATGCACCTTTTCAAAGAGACTCCCCGTTTAGTGACAACCTGTCTTACAAAATGGTATTTGATAGGTATGTGCTTTTATTTACTATGATAGGCGGGATTTTTGGCCAAGTAAATTGCACTTTGACTATCACAAAATAACTTGATGTTGTCCTGCAACCTACCAAATTCACCAAACAAACCTCTCAACCAAACTGCTTCTTTGCAAGCATGTGAAGCAGCAATGTATTCTGCTTCTGTAGTGGATAAAGCAACAATGTTCTATAGCTTTGACATCCAGCTAATAGCTCCACCTGCAAGAGTAAATACATACCCTGAAGTTGACCTTCTCTTATCCAAATCACCTGCAAAATCGGAGTCAACATATCCACAAACATATTCACTGCTTCTGTTATAAGTGATACAATAATCACTTGTGCATCTCAGATACCGAAGCACCCATTTAACTGCTGACCAATGTTCTTTCCCTGGATTTTCCATTTACTTGCTGACAACCCCAACTGCATGTGAAATATTTGGTCGAGTACAAACCATCGCATACATAAAACAACCTACTACATTGGCATATGGAATTCGAGACATATATTCCTTTTCTTCATTAGTGTTAGGACATAAACTTGAAGAAAGCTTAAAATGGGAAGCAAAAGGGACTGAAACAGGATTCACATTATTCATACTAAACCTCAAGAGTATATTCTCATTATACTTCGTTGTGATAGCCACAACTTACCATTTTGCTCCTGTCTCTGAAAATATCCATGCCCAAAATCTGTCTTGCTGCTCCAAGATCTTTCATATCAAACGTCCTAGCCATCTGAGCCTTTAACCTGTTGATCTCTGTTATGCTTTTGCTTGCTAAAAGCATATCGTCAACATAAAACACTAAGATAATGAACATGCCATTACTCAATTTCTTAAAGTAAACACAATGCTCATATTCGCTTCTTATATAATTTTGACTCATCATGAAAGAATCAAACTTCTTGTACCATTGTCAAGGCGACTGCTTCAGACCATACAATGATTTCTTGATCCTGCAGACAAATTTCTTGTTGCGATTTTGAACAAACCATTCTGGTTGTTCCATGTAAATCTCCTCATCTAAATCTCCATGTAAAAATGCAGTTTTAACATATAGTTGCTGTAATTATAAATCAATTAAAGCAACTAATGCTAACACAATCCGAATTGAAACAATTTTTACAACTGGTGAAAATATCTCATGAAAGTCAATGCCTGCTTTCTTAGAAAAACCTTTCGTGACTAGTCTCGCTTTGTACCTGTCTTCTGTATCATCAACACCCCTTTTCAATTTGTAAACCCACTTACATCCCACAGTTTTCCTGTCTTTAGGAAGTTCTACCAGATCCCATGTGGTATTTTTGTCTAATGCCTTCATCTCGTCCTTCATAGCCTCTTTCCACTTACCACTGTTGGAACCTTCTACAGCTTCCTGATAGCACAAAGGTTCATCATCGTTAGTGGTTAAAGCAACTGAAGTAACATAGTCATCATACCTTTTAGGAAAACGTCTGATTCTCGTAGACCTCCTTAAATATGTTTCTGGTACTTCCCCAATTTGCTGATTATTATCTATAGGAACTTCTTCATGATCATCATCTGAAATACGTTCATGATCTACATCTGAAACTTGTTCATGATCTGAATCTGAAACTTGTTCATCTGGACTATCATCAGTATTTGACCTGGTTTCAAACTAAATGTGTTGAAGCTTAGGTGCATTATCCTGTTTCAATTCATCATCTACATCTGGATTTTCAAGTGAAGATTCATTAAATTTAACATCTTTGTTAATGATGATCTTGTGAGTAGTAGGATCCCACAACCTGTATCCCTTACTTCCATCACCATATCCAACAAAGATATATCTTTTTGATTTAGGATCTAACTTAGAACGCTCTAATGTTTCAAACTAGAGCATATGCATCACAACCAAAAACTTTCTGCTTAGAATAATCACACTACGACCTTTCCATACCTCTTGAGGAATTTTTCATCCTATTGCAGTTGATGGTGATCGATTTACCAAGTAACAAGTTGTAGAAACCGCTTCTGTCCACAATTCCTTCTTCAATTTGGCATTACTAAGCATACTTCTTGCTCTCTCTAAAAGAGTCTTGTTCATGAGTTCAGCAACTTCGTTTTGTTGAGGAGTATATACAGTGGTTTTATGTCTTTCAATCCCAGCACCCTTGAAATAATTATCAAATTCCTTTGAAGTAAACTCACCACCATTATCAGTTCTTAAGCATTTAATGGTTCTTCCAGTAATGTTTTCAACTAATGCTCTAAACTGTTTGAAAACCGTGAATACATCAGACTTCTTCTTTCACATGTAGACCGACACTTTTCTAGAGAAATCATCGATAAAAGATACAAAATATGACGATTCTCTATATGAGGTTATAGGATATGGACCCCAAACATCAGAATGGATATAATCAAGGATTCCCTTACTAGTATGTTTTCCAGTTTTAAACTTTTTCTTGCTTTGTTTCCCAAACACACAATGTTCGCAGAAATCTAACTTAGAAGATTTTAAACTAGGAAGCAACTTACGATCAGATAAATCTTTAATCCTCTTTCGCTCATATGGCCCTGTTGTAGCGGCTACAACAATTTGCGAAACACTGGTAGAATCCAGTATCTCTGTCAATATCACAACAAAGGTCTGAGCCAAGATAGTGATGCAAGGGAATATTAAACAAGTATGGGTACCGTTTGTATTACTTTGGCCCTTTACAGGTATGCCTAATCCTTGTGCCTCAACTAAGTCCTGCTAATTAGAAACACATCAAAGAGAAAGCTTACAGACGCCAGTAGCTAGCTGATGATGTGAAGAGCAAGGCACTGGGTTTATTATTCTCAGGATTTTTAAAGTAAGCTTCTGGTGTTGCTCCGCTGCCAGCAGGCCTGGACAGTACCCCGGCGGAGTCACTTCAAGAAATCACAAACGTTGCTCCGCTGCCAGCGAGCCTGGTCAGTACCCCGACGGAGTCGTTGCATTACCTCTCTGCGCAGGAAGCCTTTCTCAATCCTTTACCCTTATTTGTTTCATGTGCTTGTAGCACTTATTTTCATGTGCTCGTGGCACTTATTTTTCATGGGCGGATGAGGGATCCCAACTTATTTTACGAGCAAGAGAGGTTGTTTCTTGTGTTACAGAAACTGACAGATATCCTGATTTGGGTTTGCCCTTGTGCCGAACCTTCACATCCCATTCACCACAATAGGCGAAGCGCACAGAAAAATCATTAAAACGTCCAAGACTATGCTGGGCACAAAGTTTAGACTTACGGGTATGGGCCATTTAAAACTCATTAGGTCTCCCACAATCAACCGGCTCATATCTCCCAGGCTAAATAATTTTAGACTCATAGGCATCTTGTTGAGAATGCGACTTCAATGACTTGTCCTAAGAGAAAGCTGCCTCTTGAGATAGCCACCACAACCTCATGCAAACCATGGGGTTACTGTTTCAGCAGTCAGGAGATACCCTACTGTTGGCCGGACATATTTTCCCGTCAACAGAATTGGCGCTAGAAGGAGGGCCTGAACCTCCGACCTTGTGGTTAACAAGAAGGGGGGCCAGATGACAAGTTGAGCCCTTAGAGCCTGCAGTTAATCTCATATCTGTAATGGCTCGTTCCCAAATCATTCTCCCAAGATTTTTGTCGGAGTTTTATGAGCCTAGATACTACATCTCCGATGAACTTATGTATCACTTGTCCCAGTTAAAATTTGATGGTGAAAATGGGGTGTCTATAACCCAACACTGTTCAGATTTTTTGGACTTTAGTGAGTGCTATGAAATTGAAAATGAAGGTTTCATTTGTTTTCTTTTATTCCTCACTCTCAAAGGTTGCGCTAAGCAATGGTGTTGCACTTTTCCGGAATCTTCCATCCACTCATTTGAACAACTCGCCAGTGAATTACAACAAGCTTTTCACAGGTATGCTTTTCATAACATTTTACTAAAGATAAATGACATCAGAATGGAACCTTAGGAATCTTTAGATGAGTTCTCTATCAGATTCGTTCATTATTGTTTTGAGTTCCCTGAAAAGGAGGTCGATTGGAGGTTGTTAAGAGAACAGTTCGCGTATGCGATTCTCGTTTCCCTTGAACCATTTCAGTTAGCAACCCGACCTGAGCCTAGTGTTCCCTATGACAACCCACAAGTCAACGGTTGTTCTGACTTTGAGTCTTTCACGTACCATGTCGAATCTGAACACCCCAGTGGCTCATTATCTCTTTTGGCTCATGAAACCTACCCCGAGCCCACTCGATGTCTCCCTGGACTTAGTCCTAAATCTGGTTCACATTCGAATTATGAATCAAATTCACATTCAGATGATGAATCTGGTTCACATTCGGATTATGAATCTGGTTCACATTCGGATTATGAATCTAGTTCATATTTGGATTACGAATCTAGTTCAGATTCGGATGATGAATATGGTTCACATTCGGACTATGAATCTGGTTCACATACGGATTATGAATCGACTCCTACCCCGCATAAATTTGATTCCCTTACAAGGTCTGCCAGATCATCGTTTTCTCTTAATGACACGGATGCGCGGGTCGGAAAGCCTCATATGGTTAACGCCCCTGCGACTCAATCTATTCGTTCATTACTTCCCGGTTGGTTTCCCGATCCCGCCACACCAGTATTTTCTTCGAGACATTCAAAATTTCCTTATACTAGTATTGGCGACAATCATAAGCACGCAAATGGTGTTCCACCATCACAGATCAAAATCGATGAATCTTTTATATCTAATCTTTCTCACTCAGAATCTTTAGACAGCCATGGGAGCGATTATCTGACTGGGCAACCTCAAGATGTCCTCTTAATTGATCCGTCCCAGTCGGTAACTCTCGGGGAGCCTGACATGCCATGTACCCAACTCGACCACATAGATGATTGTAGCGATCACTCCTTATCTGAAAACATATTCAATCATACCGTTGAGGATTGTCACTCACATTTCTTTTCGGACCATATGGAGACACCAGCATTCGATGATTCGCTTTGGGAAGTTTCAAGTACCCATCAGAAAGTCGAAGCGCTTCAGCTTCTGCCAACCGTTTCTGAGATAACCATCCCCAAATACCACGCTCCTCTCAGCATAACCGCGGTAAATCCACCCTACCCTGGAAAATCTAAAGAATCTGATATATCAATCTATCAATTTGTCAGCGCGCAAACATTTGACCAAATTGATACCAAGCTCACTGACATTCTGCAACCCACCACAATCCATGATCACATTTACTCGCCTGTTGATCTCGCCAAGAAGTCAAAGTTGGAAAGCCCCTTACTCAAAGGTCTAGAGTTTGTTCAAGGCGGTGAGGAATTTCAGGCTCCACTAAACGTGGATTCAGATCCCCATACCCTCGACCAAACCCAGGAGCAACCCTGGACTAGGATTTTCGAAACTAGGGTTTCTACGCTTGGATGCGCATGCATCTATAATTCGCCTGGCACTTGCTTATTTTTTCCATTCCATAAAACTGATGGTCCTCAACACCATGATGAGATTGTCGGTCAACTCGACCAACCCCATTCAGTGGATGTGCCTACAAATAGGCAATGGCTTACCCAGCACCCATCAGACCTAGGATTGTGCATGGATGAATGTGTGTCATGTATAGATGTTGGGTTTCGAGAACATATTGCTGGTTATCAAGATGAGAATGGGACTCATCTTGCACAATCGGTTCTGGCATGTTCTTTGGTAAGTATATCTGATCATTTTTCCATGGCACCTGCTCCTCAGGTAAGTTTTGTTGCTGCTACACTTTTTCGAATACTGGCTCTGATCCTGATCATTGTTGTGGTTGCAGGATGCAAATTAAGGCGGTGGCTGCACTGGAAAAATGATTTTACATAACCCGACCACATCATTGGTTAAACTAAGGTTTAGGTGTAGGCTAGCTAGGACATGCAATAATTTTTTTTTTAGTTCAAAGTTAATTAGGTTTACTTGCCAAATTTTTTCTTCATAGTTTAAAAGTGTGTTTACTATTCTTGTTTATGACTAATATCCTAGGCATCATCATGTTACAATTGTTTTTCACTCATTTCTTTTCAGTTTGCTTGTTGTTGCATAAATAATCACTGCTTGTATTTGCACTTACTGCTGGATTGATCGTTCTCACACATGGCGTTGCATTGCATCTTGAGCCTCGCCTATTACATTGCGTCGTACGCTCTCTTCCTTACATCAGTTCTGTCATATCGCCTGCCACTTCATGAGCCCTCATTGCAGCCCTATCACTCATGATCTTGTTTGCCCTGACTGCTGAAACAGTAACCCCATGGTTTGCGTGAGGTTGTGGTGGCTATCTCAAGAGGAAGATTTCTCTTAGGACAAGTCATTGAAGTCACATTCTCAAGAAGATGCCTATGAGTCTAAAATTATTTATCCTGGGAGATATGAGCCGGTTGATTGTGGGAAACCTAATGAGTTTGAAATGGCCCATACCCGTAAGTCTAAACATTGTGCCTAGCATAGTCTTGGACGTTTTAATAATTTTTCTGCGCGCTTCGCCTATTGTGGTGAATGGGATGTGAAGGTTCGGCACAAGGGCAAACCCAAATCAGGATATCTGTCAATTTCTGTAACACAAGAAACAACCTCTCTTGCTCGTAAAATAAGTCAGGATCCCTCATCCGCCCATGAAAAATAAGTGCCACGAGCACATGAAAATAAGTGCTACAAGCACATGAAACAAATAAGGGTAAAGGATCGAGAAAGGCTTCCTGCGCAAAGAGGTAATGCAACGACTCCGTCGGGGTACTGACCAGGCTCGCTGGCAGTGGAGCAACGTTTATGATTTCTTGAAGTGACTCCGCCGGGGTACTGTCCAGGCCTGCTGGCAGCGGAGCAACACCAGAAACTTACTTTAAAAATCCTGAAAATAATAAACCCAGTGCCTTGCTCTTCACATCGTCAACAAATTACTGGCATCTGTGAGATTTCTCTTTGATGTGTTTCTGATTAGCGAGATTTAGTTGAGGCACAAGGATTAGGCATACCTGTAAAAGGCCAGAGTAATACAAAGTGGTCCCGCGGAACTTGTTCAATATTCCCTTGCATCACTATCTTGGCTCAGACCTTTGTTGTGATATTGACAGAGATACTGGATTCTACCAGTGGTTCGCCATTTGTTGTAGCCGCTACAACACCACCCAAAATTTTGGGTATATTTAAAATTTCGGGTTCCCCCTCTGCTCGCCTAGGCGTTAAAGTCTTTCACCTGACTTGTAGTCAACGACATCCCGCCGACCTATCCCCAACCCCTCACGAGTTGTCTCATCACCATGACTTGATGCTGTCACTGCAGTCACGCCATATGTGGGAAGGATCATCTAGCGTACGCTCAAACATTCTTATCGCAGTCGCACCATGTGTAATGAGATTGCCATGCATATGTTTGAATGGAAACCTTTTGTGTGTTGACAATTAAAGACCCTCTCGTCGTGGGTCATTAAGCATGTTGATTGAATGCATATTTTAAACTCGTTAATCTCATACGTTTTATCTAGGGGTACCATTCGCAAAGAATAACTGTGAACTAATTAATGTTATGTTGATTATACAGGTCCATCCCACGACTGATCAACTCATCATGATTTGCATGGCACCAAGAGAAATAAGATTAAGCCTCTTGCATCTGAAGAGATTAAGGAACCTGGGCTTGTCGACCATACTGTGGTTTCAAACGAATCTCTAGCTAAAGTTATGTTCGAAATCCAACAAATGATTCTACCCAAAGCGAAAGCAGTGATGTAGAGAGATATGTCAGATGGACCTCCTCTGAGGGTGGCAGCCAACATAAGTATTCTTTTAATATTGGAGGTGTTGAATCCTTTTAGCAGAAGTTGGAAGACGCACCAAAAGCGTTGGGTATTGGTCCTCATGATTATGTTCCTGTGACATATGTTTCAGAAATGGTCTGGTATCAATATTTGTTGAGATGTGCACCTATATTATTGATTCTGGGGCCTCTCATTTACTTTGGGCGAAGAACACAAAGTGGCTTGGGTGTAAGTGGACCTAGAGGCAAGGGTGGCTGTGGACTCTTTAACATCAGCAAAACTATGAGAAAACATTATAAGGAGCGCACATTCAATGAAGAAAAGTTATGTTTCACATTTAAACCAAAGTCAAATAATGGCGAAGCACATTTTGTTTTTGGAGATTGTTCAAATTTTATAAAAAAGCCATTTTTCTGAACCAACAATCATTTTGAGTTGTGTGGGCAACTTGGAAAATTGGGGACAAGGGGCAATTATGGTTAAATCCAAGCCACACGGTGGATGCAAAATTTATGAGTTTATACAATTTAACCAAGGAAAAATCATATAGGTTCAAAGCCATAAGAAATGGCGGAGCAAAACCATGTCAAGACATTATGAATTGGCACACATTCAATCGGCCTAAGTTGTGTTGTATATGAAACCAAGGCGCAAGGCCGTGTAGTTTCCAAACAATATAAAGTGGTGGATCACTAACCATATGAAGACATATTTTGAATAGGGCGTAAACATATCTATGGCGGATATAATGATCCAAGCGTATGGGTTGAACATAGAGTGAAGTGCATGGTATGTTACAATAACCATGGCACGTTTCATGTGCACAAATGCTCGATGGTGTACAAAAAATAAATACATTCGGTGATCCAACCATAGTGCGAGCGGTCAGCCTTATGTGTAAGACATGGGGCAGAGTGTATGACAGACCTCTAGTAGCGTGTGATAATGACCATGGCTACGTTGCATGGAATCAAAGGCTCGTTGGCGGTTTTCAAATCGTGGTTAATGATTTGAGAAGAAAATATACGTATGTTGCGGCCAAACTTATAATTAAGGCGCAAGCGATCAGAACCATATGAAATTCATGACAATAGAGCTTAAACATTTCGATGGTGCGGTTTTGACTTATGTTAAAACGTGTTGAGCGAATACAGAATGGTCAAGGGTTATGTTTAAGACATGGAGCGGGTGCAAAGGTTCGAAGGTAAACTTTTGGAGCGGATGCATATATATATGTATATCGGTCAATCCTCACCATTGAAAGATGCAACACAATTACATATGGGCGAAAACAGTTCGGTGGTGCAGTGTTCATCCACGTAGGGTAGGTATGGAGTTCAACCTTACGGGTGAAACATGGCGCAATGTTGCATGGGCACGTTGCATGGAGCCACACGTTGATGGCAGGTCTTTCAAACTGTGGAGCAAACAAATATATAAAGCGGTCAAAACATTAGGGTTAAAACATGGATCAGAGCTGTAAAGAAATACATTGCATTTTCTATGACAGAGTTCTGTGCTCTGAGGCAGTTATATAATATACGGTCAAAACGCAGGTTCAAACATGGAGTCCAACCTGGTAACACACCTACGATGGCAATGTTACAGCAACCGTTGAACAGTAATAATCAAAAGAAGCTCAGAACTACATGAACGCGTTGCCAAGTGGTGCAATGCTTCTGCGCTGGAGTTTAAATATGGAACGTATCATATAATGGCCCAATGCATATTTAAAAGTGGAGCGGAATGTCATAACGAAACTGTAGTGGAAATATGCTAATAACTATGGTGTGATTTATGACCATATAGTTTCCAACCGGATGGAGATTGTTGATATAGGTTCATAAACCGTTGGATATTAGCTATGAGCAGGCTATAAAATGTGCAATGGGTGATAGAGCACATCCAACTCATCTCTCGTGCCAAGTCAGGTGCCAATTCATGCCAAAAAAACCGTATCACCCTTCTTCAGCCTTGTCGACTCTGATTGGAAGCTGCGTTATCGGCCTTGGTATGAAAACTCCTTTATTCAGTTGCGTTTTTGGAATCTTCCACAGCTAACAAGCAAAACGCTCTATTGAATCAACACTATTTGCGTGGGAAACATCTATTTGTTTCTGATCTGGCAGAAGGAAGGTATCAGTCGCGCCATGCATGGAATACATGCCGCGCTAGTTTACAACGCACGCCAACCTATTGAACGCATGGCGCCATCCTGCGTGATGCTTGGATGATTTCTTGGAGAAGAGAGTGAAGTGTTTCACACACATTACATCCAAACGCAGAAGGAACAGTCGCTGAGTCGCATGGCCGGTGGAGCAAATGAAAATGCGTCTTGCAACCATGAGCAGTCGTGCGACCCCTTCAGGTCGCTAAGTCACAATGTATGCCACTAGGCAAGAAGCGCGACCACGCGACTGTGCGACTCTCCTGAGGTCGCAGGTCGCAGAATGACATACCCGTGGAGAAATGCGACTTAGCCAGTTTTGCGATCCCTTGTGATGGCTTTGTCTTTTTCTCCAAGTATTTGGCCACTTCTATCTCGACCCCTTGTGACGGATTTTTCTTGTTCGCTCAATTGGTTGTGGCATCTGGAAGAATTCTTCAGCCCCTCCAATCGGCCCATTTAAAATAATCTCACTTGGTTGCACTACCAATTATAACCAGACTCCACCTCCAACAAATTGATGAATGCGACCCTCACAAATTCGGCCAAGGAAAATCTAGTGGTTAAAATCAACAATGCATAAGGAATTTGGCTGCCTCGAGCTTACAAATCCATGTGCTAATACAATTTTCCCCTTAAATCCTCACGCTCACGCTTAGATTATGTTGCTACGCCCAAACGAGGGAGCGTGTCAATACTAGCTTGGGCGCTAGAGCGTGTTTAACAGGCATCCAACGATGGCTAAATCTTTGCGAAGAGTTTTGGATCCCTTCCAAATTGTCCACAACTGTTAGAGGCAAAAGGACGTCGTTTTAAGCTGGGCTTCCATGCGTGGCAGATCTAAGGCATTTTGCATCCACTGGCTGCCAGCGCACTTGGAAGGAAAGAGTGAAGATGTAGATAAAAAAAGGATCGTGTGTTGAAATGCGCAAAGTCCGCATTTCGAACTCAGTCTGCAACCATACTAATCTGCATTTACAGCAGTTGAAGAGGCACAGAAATGGCCTACTCAAGCCATTCTCTCTGATGACAAAGTCTTGACCACACATGGGTCTAAATTTATTTTTCTTCGATCTTGCAAATTAATTAAATTTCCTTTAGCATTATTATTGTTTCAATCGTAGAGATATGTGACCTACGTTATTTTAGTGCAGGAAGAACCTTTCAGTCTGCAAAAAGAGCCAGATTTTTCCTCAGCGAACAAGGGGAACTTCTCAAAACAAGTCGCAGAGGTCGCATAATCTGGGCAGGTCGCAGGTCGCACATTTGTCGAGGTCGCAAGTCTCAAATCTAGAGAGGTCACAGGTCGCACATTTACCTGGGTCACGAGGTCACAAATCCAAGGAGGTCGCAGGTCGCAAATCTACTGAGGTCACAGGTCGCAAATATGTCGAGGTCGCAATTCGCATATTCGTTGAGGTCGCAGGTCGCACATTGCCCCGGGTCGCAAGTCGCAAAAGTCGTCAGGTCGCTAAGTCGCACCCCTTGGTAAATGCACGACAGCGCAACCCAGCGACTAGGTCGCAAGTCGCAACAACGGCTCAGGTCGCAGGTCACAGAAAATATTGTGTCACAAGGAAGCCCAACCGTCAAGAAGCTGAAAAGTCAGGGACCCCAGAGGGAAAGCTTTGCCCTATAAATACTTCCTTCGGGAACTTGTAAAGGGCTTTTTCTTTTGGAGACTCAAGAGCTACATAGCATTGTATTGAAAGATTATACTCTTAGGCATATGAATACAAATACTTGTTAAAACCCCTTTGTCGGATGATGTGTTTTGCTGTGACAGCACTGTGTGTATTCCTTGTACAGTTTCAGAACATCCTATGATTAATGAAACTGCATTCTCAATAGCATCATTTATGCATCATGTTTATCTATGCTTGTGTTAATGATGTTCAGTTTTTCATCGCTTTCTTAATGGATGTTAATACCTTTTTCTATTAGCATTCTGTTTTATCTTTCAGAAAGTAAAGGGGGGATCTCGCCATAAAGAACTATTTCTTTTGTGGTCAGATACCTTACAAGCATAACCCCAAAGACGTGCCGCTAACTACATCTCTTCAGGCGTATATGTTTTATTTATTTTCTCGCTACGCATAGTGTTGTGGACATTTTCAATGCATCAATCATGTATTTTGTATCATGTGAATAAGTGTGTGTCCACAGGTTCAATCAGGTTCTTTTGAGATCGGAAAGGAAAGTGACTTAAGCGGTAGCCAGACCCACACCCCGGACGGGATCCCTATTCCAAACGGTTCAAGGTCTAATTGGGACTTTCTACCGGGGAGATCCCCTACCGTTGGCCGGACATATTTTCCCATCAACAGGCGTAACCTTTGATGCCATAAACGAATAGAATTACTGTCGTTTTCAGATACTGTAGAAGCATGATCTGACTCTATTCTTCCTTCTAACTGAAAAATATTTCCAACCTTCTTTGCTTTTATTACTAGTAAAATTCCTTTATAAACTTTAATTACTCCACCTTGAGTAAAGGTTTTATATCCATTAGTGTCTAGTACTCCTAGTGAAATAAGGTTTTTTCTTAGTTCAGGTACGTGTCTTACATCAGTTAGTATTTTAGTTGTCCCATCAAACATTTTAATCTGGATGCTTCCAATTCGAACAATATTACACGAGACATCATTTCCCATGTAAACAACTCCATCATTGATTGATTTATAAGTTTTAAACCACTCTCTATGAATGCACATGTGATTTGACGCACCAAAATCTAACAGCCAATTTTGATCATGATTAGACAAACTAACTGATAACACTTCATCACTCATACCTGAAATGGATGTCGAACCTGTATCTGTCGTGTTTGCTTCTTTCTTCTCTATCGAAGAGTATCCTTTGGATATTTTCTGTCTCTTCCAATAGTCCTTCTTCAAATGTCCGGATTTTCCACAAAACCAGCACTTCACCTTACTCTTCTTCCCTTTCGATTTTGAATGCGAGTTGTTGTGCTTACTGAAGCGTCTTTCTTTAGAACGACCTCTGACCATCATTGCTTCTAATGTAGAGGTTTCTGAATTTGACCTCTTCCTTGTTTCTTCGGACAACAAAGCTCCAAAAACATCATAAAATTCAAGGGTTTCTGATGAGCTAAGACTTATAGAAGTAACAAAATGATCCCATGACTCGAGCAATTAGCATAATAAAGTGACAACTTTATCTTCTGATTCAAATTTTACTTCTATACTTTCTAACTATACCGGGAGATTATTAAAGGTATTCAGATGATCAGTTATCGTTGTACCTTCCTTCATGCGCAAGATGTACAACTGTCGCTTCAGAAGAATCCTATTGGTTAAGGATTTTGTCATGTACAAATTTTTCAAGCTTTGTCCATAAACCAGCATCAGTCTTCTCTGACACGATGTTAAACAAAACATCATCTACCAAACACAGTCGAATGCCACTCAGTGCTCTTTCATCCAAATCACTCCATTCATCATCTGTCATGGTGTAAGGTTGTTTGGATTTTCCCAACAGCGCCTTCGCCACGCCTTGTTGCACAAGTAAATCATACATCTTCACTTTCCAGAGCTCGAAGTTGTTTTTGCCATTGAACTTCTCGATCTCAAACCGGGCACTTTGTGTTTTTGCCATGTTGTGTCACAAAAAACAACCTTCAATTGCAACTTTTAATGAATGAAGTTTTTGTTAAAAAAAAATGAAAATGCCCTTCACCTTATAAAATGCTTTTCCTCTAATACCATGTGCAAATGGCATTTAAAAAAAATTATTTCAGCTGATTTAAATATTTTGCCTGACCCTTATAATGACACATTATAATTCAAATCAATATACAATATTGATATACAATAAATATACCAATCGATATACAATATCGATATACCAAACTTAAAAAAACACAAATCGATTTTATGGCATATAATAAACCTCTCAAATTAGTAAAAAATGCCACCTTCTAAACTCCATTTAATCGAATCGATTTAAATTTAAAACCACCACTCAAATCGATTTATACAAATCGATGTTAAAAACTTCAATGCAAATCGATTTTTTTAAATACACATTGAATTATTATAATTCAATGTAAAATGATTTGAAAGAAGCCGTAAGGAAAATATATAAATCGATTTTGAAAAAAGGTTCAAAAACGAAATTATTTGAGCAATGGGCATAAACCAAAAATGTTTAAATGGTATTTCACCGTTCAACTTTTGACATCCAATAGTTCACCATTCACGTCCAACAGTTCATCGTTCACACAGCAGACTTTGGCCTCTTTCAAACTGTGCTCAGCAAATTTCGCCTCACGGCCTCTCAGCAACACGCAAATGGTGCACAGTCCAGCAACCAACGAACATGAAACTTCAGCCTCCTTCAAACTGCGTTCACGGCTTCTGCAATTAGCTTCACAACGCTGAACTGCTTCCAAAACTCGGCTTCTACACAAGAACAACGCTCACACAGGCCAACCTACAGTTCGGTCACCGTTCACGGTATTCCACAGCAATCAGTGTCCACGGTTCCGGCTGTCACTGCATCACAACCACAAGTAGAAACTCGGCTTCTTGCTCTGCTCTCTATGTATACATCACTCATCAACCTCCAATCTTTATGCAATTTAAACAGCGGCTCTGGTCACAGTCTTCCACGGACCAGTTAAATGCAAATATCAATTCGACAGCTCAACAGTACGCTTTGATACCAATTGTTGAGCTCAGTAGCAGAATAAAAAAATAAATATACAGAACACACAGTAGAAACAAACATAAAGACACAGATTTTAACATGGTTCACCCAACCAATCTGGGCTACGTCCACCTAACAGGGCATCGACAATCTCATTCATCAACTGGAGAAAATACAATAGCAGAGTTTCTCATCCGTCGCCTCTTCCTCACTACACATTCCTCATCATGCTCACTTGCCTCCTACGGTTTACATTTTATAAATTATGGAATGGAAACAGACTCATAAATTCTCTCACAACAAATATAGGATGCATTAACTCCTCATCATAAATTGATGGAGCCAATGTAGCAACAAATCCTATTGTTGTCACCTACATGAGATTTTCTCCAAATTTAATTGAAAATAAGAAATAAAATCTCAACAATTATATCTCAAAGGTGCATCTCTAAGGGTTTTACTGAAAAATGCTATAGGATGTTCAAAACCTTGGTCATTTTTCTGCAGTAGAACTGTAGCTATGGTATGTTTTGAGGCAAATGAAAAGATTATAAAATCTTTCTTGAAGTTTGGACTGATTAGGACTGGATTTTTTGTTAAATCATGTTTAATGGATTCAAATGACTATTTTGCTTCAATGGTCCATTTTAAAACAGAGTCCTTTTTTAACATGTTCAGTTCTTTGATGATTTCTGCCAGATTAGAAATAAATCTTCTCAAAAAGTTAATTTTACCTAAAAATGCTTGTAACTCTTTCATGTTCCTAGGTGGGTGAATGTTCAGTATGGCTTCTATTCTTGTTGGATCTATCCTAATACCTTCCTTTGAAATTATGTGTCCAATTAATTTTCCTTCCTCTAGTCCAAAAAGGGTTTTCTTAGGATTTAATGATATACCAAATTTTCTACACTTAATGAAAACTTGTCTCAGATGATCCAAATGATCATTATTTGTTTTAGAAAAAATGGTAATGCAATCTAAATAAATAACCAAGAATTCATGTATTTCCTTAGCAAAGGATATGTCCATAGCCCTCTAAAAGGTAGCTCCAGCATTCATCAAACCAAAAGGCATTTTCACATACATGAAAGTACCCCTTGAGTGGTAAAAGTTGTTTTGGGTTCGTCTTCCTTTTGGACAAGTATCTGGTTATATCCTGAAAAACCATCTAATAAAGATATCCTGGAAGAACCAACTACCCTTTGTAAAATATGATCCATCTTGGGTAAAGGGTAATTATCCCTTAATGATACTTTATTAAGATTCCTGAAATCTACACATAACTTGATTTCACCAGTTTTCTTTCTTGTAGGTACTAAGTTAGAAACCCAATCAAAATATCTGATTGGTGCAATGATTTGGGCATCATACATGCGTTTAACTTCTTTTTCAATCAAAGGTAATAAGACAGGATTAATCCTCCTCAATTTTTGTCTAATTGGTTTCTAATCATATTTTATAGGAATATTGTGTTGAATTATGTTTGTGTCATATGCTTTTAAATCTTCATAACTCGATGTAAAAACATCTTGGTATTCCTTTAAAAGTTCAATGTATTTTTTTTTTTTCTTGAGGGGGTAAAGATTTTGACAATTTGATCATTTTTTGTTTTGTTTGTGTCCCAATGTTACATTCTTCAATGTCAGACTTGATTGGTTCCATTTTAGGCTTTTTGGGCATATCATTGGAATCAAACAAGTCCTCGAAAGGAGTTAAACCCTTAGGTAAAAAATTATTTTTTTAAATCTAACATCTCAATTTCATCTTCAATTATTTCCTCTATATCTACCTTCTCTAAGTTGTCTATGTCAGATTGAGTAAATACAATGGGTTTGGTAGGTTTAGGTGCATCTATATTATTTATTTCACAATTAACATCTAAATCTATGTTACATTCTGAATCTAAATTACCATATGTTAAACACCATGTTAAGCACACACATGGTGTATGAGGAAGATGAACACACACACACACAAGAACCTCAACACACAATGAAAGATAACCGTGAGGCTTTCTTATTTTCCATTATACAAAGATGTACATTTATAGTACAATGGTGTGACTCTTGGTTTCATATTCCAAGGTCAGTTGGACTCCATTGTGACTTTTCGCATTCCACACCTACCCATGTAGGATTAGGTGTTCGAACATCCCCCCTTAATCCGAAGGGGTATGTGTGAGTCCAAGAAGAGAGTTGTAATACAAATCTGCAAAGTATGCATGGGAGCACTTGGGCTGAATCAAGTCTCTAAAATGTTGGAAAAAAGAGGTGGTTTAAGGATGACCACCAACACTGGAACGCAAAACTTGTTGCAGTTCCCGGAACTCTTCCAAAACTGGCAAGAAGCTGAAAGCTTCTGCTAGAGGAATTGTCCCTCATAAAAAATGGAGACCTTCAACCTAAAAGAAGGGAGGTCTACTACCCGTGATGGTTTTAGGATTACCAACAACTCTGGAATGCTTGAAGCATTTCCTGGAACTCAACCAAAGATGGCAAGAAGCTGAAGGCTTCTGCTAGAGGAAGTTTTCCTCATATATGAAAGGGAGACCTTCAACCTAAAATAAGGGAGGTCTACTACCTTTGATGGTTTTAGGTTATCCACCAACCAAAGATGATGGTTTAAGGTTGTCCACCAACCGAAGGCATGCTCATGGGCATCCATGTCTCTGGTTACATATCTGAATCTGGAATGACAAATTGTGGCTCAGGTTCGCTTGAACTGCTGTGTCTCTAGCTACAACTCTGAACATGGAATGAGAGATTGTGGCTCGGGCTCGCTTGATCTGTCATCAAAGCTTGTACATGACCACCATTTTCCCCCCTGTCAGGGACAAGGTGAGATGATGGCGAAAACTCAACTGCAATTTTTTTCAATATCCGTGAACAAGTTCTGACATGTGTCTTAAACATCTTCTTGGCTGCTGATGCCCATTGCCAAGAAGCGATCCATCCGAGATGAATCTTGGTTCTTGCAGGAGGCTTGTTTCTGAAGCATCTGTCTGAATAATGGGTGTGCCGACCACAGTGCTTGCATGGGTGAAGATCAAAACAATGATCTTTCATGTGGCCAACTCAATCACAGTGTTGGCATTTATCAATCTGTTGTTGTTGTGGAACAGGATCTGGAACAGCTGCAGGTGAACTGTCATATAGGAATCCAGCACTTTGAAATATGATGGGCTTGGTGTAGTCTAGAATATGAAAGGACACATCCTTGTCATATCCAAGACTAGTTCTGTGTTTGTTGTGGACAAGCTCTTCCCAAGGTCTGATGATGGGCTTGAGAAGTGCAGGCTGAGCTGCTGCATCTGCATGTACATCTGCTCTTGTGCGAGGAATTGAATGGGAATCAACTTCAACTTTACTGATTTTTTGCTGATGGGAGTCCTTCTCAATCTTCTGAATAGAAACAAGTTCATAATGGTGACTCTTTTGTTGAAGTTCATCTTGTTGGAGCTGAGATTCCAACTGCAAAAACTCAATCTTTTCTTGTGCATCTTGTAAACAATTTTGAATGTTAGAAAGAGCATTCTTACTCATTTTTATCATGTCATCAACATTGGAATGAATGAGGCTATTCAACAACTCTAATGCCTCATTGATTTTAGCCATTTTCAACAACTTAGGCTCAAAAAATGAAAGGGTGTCAGTTTCAACCGAAAATGCACGCATTTACAATATGATTCAACTTCTTTCAAACAATTAAAAATGAATCCAAGGAATTATCAAAGTAGAAAGTGTTCTCCTCAAATGATGGAGGGAAATCAACAATCCAACAACTCAAATTTACACTTCAAGTCTTAATTGCAACTATGAATGAAGAAGCAATACAATACAATATACGCAACCTCCCTCCATGTGCGACAAAACACTAGTGAAGTGAACACTAGTGAAAGAGGCCTTTAAGGCAGCTGATTTTTTTTTCTTCAAAAGAGTTGTTTTGCACAAATAAAAACTCGTCTTCAAATGTCAATTTATTCAGAAAATCACCCTCTTATATATGCCACAAATCATAAAATGTCAAATCTGCAATTTTCTCTATGTATTCAGTCCATCTGCTCACATGTCATTTCCTCTTTTTCTGCTGTTCATATTCTCTATTTCCTCTCTCTCTCTCTACTATTTTTTTTTTTTAATTTATTTATTTATTTATTTAAAATTAAATAAATTAATTAAAAATGAAAATTAATTAAAAATGGAAGGAAAATTAATTGGAGGAGAGGTAGGGTATTATATGGGGGGCGGGGGGGCCATATATTTAAAGAAAAAAATTAAAAATTTAAAAAAAATGAGATGGGCTTTTGCATGAGCAGGGAGGGCGTGGAGGCCAAAAGGTCAAGGGTGGGGGCGTGGTGGATAGGGAGAGGGGGCGTAGCAAGTAGGGGGGAGACGGGTTGGAGTGACAAGGAGGGGAGCCGTGGAGTTGGGCGGAGGGTGGAGTGAGGGGGATAGGGTTGTGGAGTTGGGTGGAGGGTTTGAGTGAGGGGGATAGGGAGCGGTGTAGTTGAGGGGGAGATACAAGGGCCACGGGAGATGCGAGGGGCCGGGGTAGAGTGTTGAAAGGGGGTAGGGAGGGTGTTGAGAGGGGGTAGGGAGGGTGCCGAGAGGGGAACAAGCTAGTGGTGAGCGAGAGAGATAGCGAGGGTAGGTGGTGGGGTAGGCAGTTTAGGGGAGGTTAAGGGAATGGTCGGCGGCCTGTGAGCGAGGGGCAGGGCAATGTAAGTGGAGTGGGATGTCGTTAGGGGGAAGGGAGCGTAGTGTGAGGGGGATCGAGCTTAGGGAATGTGTAGTGGGAAGGTTGAAAGGCTGTGAGGTAGAGGGGTGTGGGAGAGTAGGTATGTGAGAAGGGAGGTAGCGTAGGGTGCGTTGGGTATGTATGGAGAGAGAGCTGCGTATGGGTGGTGAGGCCTGATTTTTTTTTTTTTTTTTTGAGTGGGTAATGGAAAATCGCAGTAGGTTGCAGGGGGGCCGAAAGGCCTAGTTGCAGAGATTTTTATTTTATTTTATTTTATTTTAATTAAAACAACAGAGAGAGAAAAGCTAGAGAAATGCAGAATTTTTCCAAATGTATAGCAGGATTGGAGAGTTTCCAGAAATTTTTCCAATAGCCCAGCAGCAGAAGAACCTAGAATTGCAGAAATTTTTCAATGAAAAAACTTAGAAATTTTTACTTAAAAAACTCAGAAATATTTTCCACTAAAAAACTCATAAACTTCTTCAGAAACCAACTTTAAACAATTTTTTCAACAGCTCTCCAAAATGCAGAATTTAATGGTCAGAAATTGCAGGAAGAAATCAACCTTCAGATGTGCAGTGTTGCTCTTCTTCAAAACCACTGCTGCTCTTCTTCAGAACAAATTCTGAATGCTGCTCTTTCTTCAAAACAAATTTCTGAATGCGGCAAAAAGACTGCTGCAAAAATCTCTGAGTGCTGCAAAAATGCCAAGAATTTTGCAGATATGCACAGGCCATAAACACAAATGGCTCACTCAAAGTGGAGCAGGGCTAGAAATCTCCCGCTTTGATACCAAATTAAACACCATGTTAAGCACACACATGGTGTATGAGGAAGATGAACACACACACACAAGAGACTCAACACACAATGAAAGATAAGCATGAGGCTTTCTTATTTTCCATTAAACAAAGATGCACATTTATAGTACAATGGTGTGACTCTTGGTTTCATATTCCAAGGTCACTTGGACTCCATTGTGAATTTTCGCATTCCACACCTACCCATGTAGGATTAGGTGTTCCAACACCATCTGTGTTTTTCTTACAATTTTGAAATTCATCCTCACTATTCAAAAAATGATAAATCTATTCATCTTGAGAGAAAATCTGCCAGTATTTGACATTATATGGGATAATGGGTCTGTATTTAACTTCAAAAGTATATCTATGTTTTGGTTGTAAAGATAAATTACATGTACTAGAAAAAGTTGCTAGGCAATGTGTTTGCAAATTTTGATTTCTAGGAATAGTAGCAAACTTACATTCTAGTAAATCATCAACCAAATCAATTGTTGCATCTCTATATCTGGCTAATCTAGGATTATGAACAGAATAATCTCCATCTACTTTTTTAATGACTAATTCTGAATCTCCCATAATTAAAATTCTCTTACCTCCTAAATTTCTGATGATTTGGAGGCCTAAGATAAGTGCTTCATACTCTACCATGTTGTTTATGCATTTGAAGTTGAGTCTAAAGGCATGTCCTTCCAAATGACTGGTCTCAATGTTTATGATCCACACTCCAACTCCTGCTTCTAATTTTTTCACTGAGCCATCAAATTCTAAGTGCCAAAGGGCTTCATGAAAAATATTATCATTGTTTGGTTTAGGCTTTATGTCAATTAATTCATTTTGGATTTCATTATTATCAGAGTTACATAAAATGAAAGAATCAAGATCAGTTGGCGTTGAGTAAATTGGGTAATTTATTGATCTCTCAGCACTTCTAACCATGTATTTCATTAAAGTTTCTCTATAAAGTTTCTTAGGTTGTCCAAACACTGATATGGTGGCATAGCTCATGTATAATTGTAGAGATCCCTACAACTTAGCTCCTCATGAGCGAGAAAGAAGCATACCATATTTTGGTGGCATATTAGCTACTACAATATCCATAATCATGCTTTTACCAGGATACTAAACCAAATTCACACATAAGTCTTTTATCAATCCTATGCATTTAACCTTGCTTGAATCAAAATAAAATAAATCCTTGTATGGCCTTGTTATTTCTAAATTTAGATTTTCCATGATTGCTTTGGCATTAAATTGTGGGAAGCTCCTGAATCTAACATTGCATTGTGTAAAATATAATCATTTTTTACCAATTCTATTAAAGGAATTGGTATTTTTAACTTAGCTATATCAGATTGAATATTAAATGATGATTGAGACTTACTAATCTAAATTAGTTCATCTTTAGTGACAGTTACCTGAGTGGGTTTTTCATGAATTTCCGCAGATGTACTTTTATATAGAGTTGTTCTCTTGTTTTCTATCTGATTTTCTTGATTTTTCCTGTCTTTTATACTCTTTTCAGGGATAGATTCAGGGGAAGCAAAAAAAAATTCAGATCTTGAACTTCAGCAGAAGATTTGGTATTAACATTTTTGGGATTTTCTGATTTAGAATCGGCAGGATTCTTCTTTGGATCATGAATTGCTGATTTTACTGAATTAGGGGCTTTGGTAGTGTTGGCCTTTTCGGCATTATTGGAGGATTGGACCACTTCTTCAATGATTTCAACAATTTTTGGACTTGGAAATTTTTTGGGACTGGGAGGATTGGAATTTTGCTCGTTTACCCTTGGGAGAATTTGCAAAATTTTTGTTTTTGGTGCTTCTACGTTATTTTTAGTTTGATTTTGAGAAGTGTTTTTTGTAGAAGTTTCATTATTTTTTCTATTTCTAAGGTTATACTGACTGTGAATTTAATTAATAGAGAAGTCATTACCTTGCTTGAAATCAAAGGATTCACTAGATCCTATTTTGAGTTGTTGAAGCTCAAAAAGTTCTTGATCCTCCTGTGTGAGGAAAATAGTGTTTTCTTCATCTATCCCCATTATTAAATTGATGTTATCCTCATATTCATAATTATTATGAGAACTCTCAGCGTAGTTCTCTTGGAATGGGGGCCTAATATTTTGATTTGGAGCAACTTCTTTAGCTTTTCCAGGTTTTTTTTTTTTTTTTTTTTTTTTTTTTTTTTTTTTTTTTCTTCTGAAGTTGGGATTTCTGATTTGTGGTTGGTTATCCCATTGTGGTTTTCTCTCAATATTTTCTAATCTATCAACCACCTTTTCTAAATTTTTAGCAAGGAAATCTATTTTGGCATCTGAATTTGATGTTTCTTCTTTGATTGTGATTCTCCTTTCATTCCTAAGTCTGGCTTTTTTAGCTAGAATATTTATTTCTACACCAACATCATCTAATTGCATCTGTTCTAATGTTTCAGCAATCCTTTCTCTTAGTTGGTAAGCCATATCTATATCAAATCCATCATGAAATTTAAGAAGTACAGAGTAGGGTGTAGGTTTAAGATCAACAGGAATGGCATTATAAACATTTTTATAGCTAGTGCAGTAATCCTGAACAGACTCATTAGGAGCTCTTTTTAAAGCATCAAATTCAGATAAAATTTGCAGGGGGTTCTTTTTATTTTCCCATTTATTTAAGAATTCTCTATGAAATGCAACTAAATTACCTATACTACCAGCAGCTAAATTTTTAAACCATTTCTTAACCTCTCCTGTTAAACTTTGAGCAAACAACCTCATTTGAACATCTGATTCATCTATTTCATAGATTTCACAATAATCTAGTATTCTTGTAACATGTTGTTGAGCAGTATATTGTGATTGGCCATCAAATAGTGGTATATTTTTCTGATAATCTTGGGTCATATCATGGATGTTTTGAGGTAAGACAAGGGGAGCATACCTAGCAGCCATGGCTTGAAGTTTTGCTGAAATAGGAGGTATAATAGTAATGATAGGAGCAGTGATAGATATGGTAGCTGAGGAGCTGAAAACTGTGCTTGAAGAGCTTGGAAAAGAGGTTGGTATATATATGGAATTATTTGAAAATAAGGATGTAATGCTTATAAAACTAGTGGATGCAGTGGATTGAGTGAATGAGGGAAATAATATCCTAGGCTACAAAGGCAACATAGGACTAAATTTTTCTGTGGATGAACTTGCAGTGGAATCTAAAAATGAGGTGACAACATACAAAGTTGAATCTTCTGTCGGAATTATTGTTGTGTGAAATGAAGAAACTGGAGGCTTAATATGAGATAATAAATGGGATAATTTAATAGCTTCATCAATGTCTTTAATCAGTATAACATTAATCCTTTCTATTTGACTTTGAGATTCAAATTTAATTGATTTTCTTTTTGCTGAAATAATATTCTATTTTTCTTTCAAGAAAGAAGTAAAAACAGGATCTATTACAGTATCTTTTAAATCAGTTTCAGATTTAATTTTAAAAAATGATTTTTCAAACTTGAAATCAAAATAAATATCAGATAAACTCACTAATTCTTTGGGTAAAGAATTAGCTTTTCTTAATGGTACTATAGTTTCTAAACTGACAATTTGTTTTTTCTTTTTATTTTTTCCAACCTATTATGGGTTATCTACTATAAATGTAGGCTTAGGATCTGGGTTAGACCTAGTAAAGTAGGTTTTCCTAGAAGCCATAATGACTGTTTATAAATACCCACAACCCTTTAAAAATAATCTTAAAGAAAAAAGATAAATGAAAGATCTTCCTTTAAGATTAAATTTAAAAATAGAGATTGGTTAGTTCCCCAGTGGAGTCATCGGTATGTTATCACCCTAGTAATTTTTAAATATTGTGGGATTTTGGTTTTTAGTTTAAGAAAACTAGGGGTAACCACAAACCTACTTTAGAAATTTAGGATCTAGCCTTCCTAAATTTTAGAGAGGGCTCTCTCTTTATGATTTAACTTTGTTTTGATTTTATATTTTAGGCTAGTTATGATAGAAAAATTGATTTTGGTTTCGAATTGGTTTGGTGGAAAATAAGATTACTTAAAGACAAATTAAAGAGGGATATACTAGTCCATTGGGCTATGGAGTCAAATTCTAGCAAGAAGAACTAGAAGGCAAGGCCAAAAGGCTGCTAATGTATCCAAGGCAAGCTAGATAACCCTCAGAGATTTGGATATATTGTTTTGATGAAATGGCTTGCTTCAAGATAAAGGGAAAGGAAGGATCCTTTGATCCGCAAAAATAGGAAGGCGGCAGGAGTCAAACGGGACTAGGAGAAATAAAGAATTCCTAAATTTGGAAATCAACAGAAAACATTTAAATGATTAAGTAGTTAAGATAGGGATTTTTACACTAGCCCTGAAGTAAAACTCCTAATTAATCATTAAGATTGAACAACATATATGAAATTGTATGTAACTTAGAATGGAAACAATGACAGTAAGAAAGTATTTACTCTTCAAATTATCACATGAATCCTGGATTATGAAGTCCAATTGGCTATTTTCTAGACTGCT
Source organism: Pinus albicaulis (assembly GCA_034641835.2). Lineage (NCBI taxonomy): Eukaryota > Viridiplantae > Streptophyta > Pinopsida > Pinales > Pinaceae > Pinus > Pinus albicaulis. Next base: position 1,502,124,921 of record CM076579.1, on the reverse strand, counting down.
ACTTTGAAATCAAAACATGTGAGCCTCCAACATACGAGCAAAATGTCTATAATGTTCTTAGCAATTTTATTCCACCCTAAACACTTCAGAAACTGAAGTATTTATACAAATGTTTATTACAAATGTCCTAGAGAGATCTAGGAATAACTATAGGAAATATAAAATATCTTTACACATTAAGAGGGACAGCTGCTTAACAACTTTAGCAAGCTGTCCTCTTATCTAGAAAATATAGAACCAACTTATCTAACAAAAATTGTTTGTTGACTAGCTGTCTATGCTTGCTGGCACATTGAAAAATATATTTTTGGAAGATGACTTAACTGATACTCTTTCCACCTATACTCTTTAACACTGTACTTCATCTCTGATGTTCTTTCATGATGTCTATTTATCATTTTACTGCTGTAAAAAGGGAAATTATAGCAGTCAAAATCAGCTGGATATTTCTTTTCTCTGATACACTTTTACTTTGTTGTTCACTCTGATACTCTTTCAACTGATATTTTAACCTTTAATTGCTGTGGAAAAAGACTTCTAAACAGTAAAAAATATAATAATTATTTTATTGTTTTCTTCTTAGATTGATTGTTTCACCTACACTTTCTTTCATTGTTCTGCTTCTTTTCTGCTACAAAAAATCTATAAAAGTATGCCATTGTTCAACATATGGTATTTTCACACTTTTGAGTTTTCTGAAGTTCTCATCAGCATCAATATACTTCGAAAAATTTGGTTTGATAACAAAAAAATGTTTGATTTCATGTTGAAGGAAAAACAATTCTTCAATATACTGGAGAACAACTTTCCCTGTTGGAGAGCCCTGTAGCAGTGGCTTGTTGACCTGTTCCTTAGCATGATCCCTTATCTCTTTGTCATATTCTTTTTGTTCCATCAATTTCTCATTGAAGACATGAATATCTGGAATTCTATCTTGTCTTAGCATAGTGTATTTTTCTAGAAACGTGGTACTAGAAAAATTCACGGCATCACATTTTTCTTTCAAATTGTTGATTAGAGTTTTCCTTGTCAGTACTTTCCTGATTTGCAATATAGTCTCTTTCCTATCTTGTATCTTCAATTCTTCTAGATATGTTCTATTTTTACTGTTTAAGAAAGTGATTAACTTTAATTCTTGTGATGGTTTATTTGCTAATTCTTCTGTTGTTTTTTGTATTTTAACTTGAACTTCTAGAAGGAGGTCTCTCTGTTCATATATTATCTGGATTGATGGCCACTGAAGATGTATAGCCTCAATTATATTGGTCCATAGGTAATTTCTTATATAAGAAATTTGTGTAGTGAAACTTAAATATTTTTGAAGGCTTTTGATTTGCTCTTGAAGTTTCTTGGCCTTTTGCTCATAATTGTTGGCGTTATTTAATGCTGCTTTGTTAGATACTTCCATATTCTAAATATTTTTCTTCAAACTGTTAATTTCATTAGTTTCCAATGTCATTTCTTCCATTGCTTTTACAATCTTCCCTGCATCATTTGTCTGCTGCACCTGTGATGTTGAAGATTATATATTAGAGGTAGTAGCTTATTGCACTGGCACTGCAGTTGCCAGTGGCTCTTTTGCTGCTAAATTTTCTCCCAGTGTAGAAGGAGCAACAACAGTAATAATTGGTATGACTGTAGGAATGGTGGAAGTATCAATTTTCTTCACAGTTTATTTTTCTTTTATAAATATAGCCATTTGAATTTCCATATCTTTGATTTGGGCAGTTAGCTTTATGATCAACTGCATCATATCCTCTTTTTCTTTCTGTTCTTGAAGTATCTCTTTACTCTGTGGGTGCTCACTTTGAGGAAGTTTTAACTGTTTCCTTAAAGCAACAATATCATCAATTTTCTTCTTGATCAATATTTCAACAGCTTGTACATTTGATGGGTCAACTCCTATCTGTAAAATTAAATCTTCTAAGGTCTTGATCCTTAAATATTTGGCATACAAAGAGCATTTGTCAAGCTTCATTTGGTCTTGCATGTTGATAATGGTATTCTACAAATTTGTCACACTCATGGCTTTTGTCACCACAGTAGAATATAACATCTCAAAGCTATGTCTGTGAAATTCTATTTGATCTAGTTCATGTACCTTTTCAGTAACTACTTCAAATTCAACCTTTTTGTAGTCATCCACTATTTTTGGAATTGAAGTAGTTGGTTGTAAATATGACATGATCATTTTATTTGAGGAGTAATCAAAATTTGCAAGCAACCTGTTCTGATTTCCTGGCTTCTATTTGAGAAACTGTGAATAAATATCACTTTTGATTTCCTCATTCCTTTGTTTAATCTGCTTATATCTTTCTTTGATGTCCAAATCTTTTTCTTCTGCTATTTGAGAAGAAGAAGCTTCTATATTGACTTGTTGTTTAATAATTTGAGTGTTTGATTCTTTATATGTTGCTTGTTCCCTTTCTATCTCTATTAGAGTTTCTTTAATTATCTCAGTGGCATCATCATTACTGACTTCTGGTTCATTGACATCTTCAACCTCAATAACTTTCTCTTTCCCTATGGAACTAAATTTGAGCCTTTTGTTGTAGATGATCTTGAACTTAGTATCTGTAGTAGTTTCTGCTGTGTAGGGTCCCTCATATCTGCCTCTTTTGTTTGAAGATTATGGCTGTTTAGAAGTTACCACAGCAAGTCTGGTATCCATTTTTCCCATTGGTTGTTCATTTGCAGTTTCATCTACCAATGTATTTGCTACCCATTCTGTCTGATTAACAAACTTTTCAATATCAGGCTTTAACTCATGTATAAAAGGAGGCAGTTTACACTTGACCCTTATATTGCTTAAAAGACCTCGGGGGTCATAATTCCAAGGGAAGCTCACTTGGAATTTCAATTCTGACAATATTTTTTCTATCTCTTTTTCAGCATCCCTATTATTCACTATGAATGGACCAATCTGATTTTTTAATTTGAACTGGGTCTTCTTTTTGGAAGCCATGAAATTGATGGCATCAACATTCAAATTTTTTTTCGAATACTCTAAATAAAATACTCTGATAGTCAAAAAATTAGGTAATTTGTATGGAAGCAAATTAGTTCCAAAAATTCTTAATTCAGTGTGTTTCTCATACAAGTACCAATCTCCCATTTTTCTTTCCTCTGATAATTATAATATCCTTTTCATTTCTTCACTTACCCTAGGCTGTTCTGAGTTATGTAGCAAATTCATAGCTGGCCTGATGAACAAATCTATAAAATCTATTTAGCTATATTCACTTCCTTCTTTTCTCAATAATGTTGTCCAAAAGACAACTGATAGAGGTTGGCCCTCTACATTCATTTTCTGTAATGCTATTGGAAAGTGATCAGATTTTGAGAATAAGAATAAGTGAAATAAATAGGAAGAATATCTGAATACCCCTTCAGTGGGTAATTCTGTTAATTGATGGTGCATGTAATCAGCTATAAACCTGGCAAAGTCAAAGATCATAGCAGGAGGCTCACCAGGAGATAAAGTGGATAAAAACCCAAGGATGGAATCATCAGTAAACTCATCAGTGAAGTATCCTAATATGAAAGATAACATTGAAATTTCATGCCTAGAACCCTCAGAAAACTTTGAAGTGGAATAGGGAGGATTCATCTTTGGAATGTCCACATGACTAGGAATAAAATTCTGAAAAATTTATAAATCTCTTAGGGAAATCCAATCCCAAATATAACTGAGTCAATGCTTCAATGGATAGGGGGACTTCCCTAGGGTCAAACTGTAGTTGCAACATTTCATTGATAGACTCTGCAGTGATAGAAAGAAGAATTTCCCTATCAGCATTCACAATTGATCTTTGGTCTGGAAAATAGTACTTTTGGCACATTCTTACCAGGTCTTGACCAGGATGTGTTACTGGGACTACATATTTGGATAAATTTGTATCACAGAGAGGCATGTCTTCTTTATCTAGGAACTTTTCATGACACCAATTGTGAACTTCTAATAGGTTGAATTCTACTAGAGGGCCTGCAATTTTATAATCCAAATCAATTAAATGGATAATTTCTTCATTTGACACTGGTGGATGAAGGGGGTTAACAGTTACATTGGTTTTTGCAGTGATTGCAAGAGTCGATTTTAGGGCTTTTTCTGCTTCAGACTTGGGAGGTTTGGATCCTCTAGGTTTAACAGGCTTGGATCCTCTAGCTTTAGGTGTCATTAGCTTCTTTGTCATTTTGAGATAACTAAAGAAAGATTACACAATTTGCAATAGTTAATTTGTTGAAACAGAGGGTAATTGAGTAATATTATAGGCAAAGATGATGATAGTGGAGCACTTCATAGCTCAATTAGGAATTTGGGACACAGGCAACAGGTTTGAGACAGAAAACACAGGTTTTCTGAATTATTGTGACTATAAAAGGGGTTTTTAAGATATTCTATAGGTTTTAAAACTTTTTTGAACATGGAATTTATCTTTTAGGGGTTTTGGACTAAGAATTTGGCTTTAAAATGAGGTTTTCTATAAACAACAATTTCTGAGAAAAAATTGTGAGGGTTTGACCAGTTTTTTTAGTGTGTTTGGACAAACTTGGATGGAAAATTTTGCTAATTACAACTCAATTTGTTTAATTTTTAAATTGTGAAATTGCAGGATAAATTTGCGAAAATACCTTTTTTGTAGGTATTTTGGTAGTTGGAAGGGTTTCTGCAATTCGTTGTCGTTGAATTTGAGCTCTAGTTTGGCTTACTGGTGCATCAAATGGCTTTAACCGGTCTTCAAAAGGGAAATCAACAGTCAAATCCAAGTCTTTAACGAAAAATGGGTAAACAGGATCTTGAAACAACTAAAAACAGTCAAGCAGAGTTATTTTACAGCTCAAATGCACGAATAAACAATGCAAATAATGTTATGAAAGGTTTTTTAACATTGGACATTGGTCGCCATTAATGCATTGAATAATTATCTCGTAAAAAAATGGGGGGGATTATTGTTTTCGAAAGTGAAAAACCAGTAGTTGTTTTCACGTTGATATTGGGAAGTAAATGGTTTTTGGAAAAATGAATATGATCGAATTAAAATGCGACAGGTCATTGAAGGTGGAAATGGGAAAACCACCCATTTCGCACTTGTTTTGTGTTTTGGTGAGTGATTGGTTTGCGAGCGCGAAGATCATCATCCACCGTTGGATCATCGAGAAGGGAGTGAATGCTTAGGATCATTTCAAGAGTTGCGGTTGAAAAGTAGGGTGGGACCCGGGGTGAATTTATGCACTGGGCAATGGATTAATGAAATAAAACCTTTATATTATATGAATTTATATCCAAGGTTTTATATCCAAAGGGTAATGTTTATATGTGACAATATGGTTAAAAAGGGTTTGTATATATATAAAATGAATTTCATATATATAGTAAGTAAATGGGAGGGATGCACGTGAGGCGGGTTGTTTAAATATGGGTTAATTTTGTGCGGTTGAAATGGATGGAAAATGTCTTACAAAGGTGCGACTGGACCATTATAAAAAGTTAGGATAAAGTGTAAACTGTCGAATAATATTTTTGATTTGCAAATGTTTAGGGTACATCTGAGCAGTTCATATATGTGTTATTTTATTATATAGTTTTAGACCATGGTGGGATCCAATAACCATATGGGGCGGGATTATTTACATAATGTTAGTTTTATGCCAAAGGGGATATTATAGGGGTTTTTTTATTTAAACACGTGGGTAATTAACTGTGGCAAAAAAGCTTATAATAGTGGCTTTTTTGGGATAATTAGATAAAAGGGGTTATAATAATAGGATAAGGTTTGTTTTATAGGGATTTAATAAATAAATTAGAAGTTAATATGACCAAGGACAATGAAAAACACAAAAATATAATTATATGACCAAGTAAAGTGATAATGTAAAAGAAAAGCTTTATCATTTCTAATTTGACCACTTTGACCTAGAATATAATATTTTTGGAGGGTTTTTATGTTTTTATGAATGAAGGAGATTAATCAAAAGGGAAGTTTGTTTTTCATTAAGTAAAATGTCTTTACTTATGAAATTATAATGGATGAATGTAGGGTAAATGATGATAATTGGGGATTATTATAGCAATTCAACACTTTTAACTTGACAGTCATTGAGCCTTGGGTCCGGTCCCAAAAAAAGTCAGAGAAATGCTCTGAGCCTCTTTGATTGAAAGTTTAGAATGCAGAATAACTATAGGGGACGGGAAATTAGTTATTTTTTCCTGGTGATGAATATTACAATGATTTTCCCACATTTTTATACCTACCCAACTTTAATCTAACATTTTTTCTTCCATTTTGCAGGTGCATTTGACCTAGCAACCTTGAACATTTTATTCTCTTGAAAGCAATAAAAACTATCTAACTCTACCTTATTTCATCCAAGGGCTCAGTTTAAACTGATGAGCTCCTCTTTATTCTCTACCTATCTACTGATTAGTCAGGATTAAACAGTCTGACTAATCTTTATTCACTATCTACAACAATAAAATTGAAACATGACAAGTCAAGATTGAACAGTTCAACTCATCACGGATTATGGTATTTAGTGACACTCTGCCATAATCATCAGTAGCAAAGTAAAAAGTAGTGGAATTTGGACTTGCACACTTTCATGTTTTATTTCTTTTTTCTTTGGGGTATATTATTTTTTCCTAAGTCCTTTGATTTTTCTTTTAGGACTTTTACCCTTTTTTTATTTTTCTATTTTTTATTTTTTACAAAATATGGGAAAACAACTTACAAAAAGCAAGGTATGTACATATTTTACAAGACTATCATAATTCAATTCCAAATTATGAATCCTATACTTATAGGACCCTAACACTCTCTTAATATCATATTCTAATAGCTTTTCTTGTTTTTATGCTTCATTCACTTGCTGCCATTGAAATTGGTATTCAGGTTCCTTATCGTCTGCTTCCTTTATTCGATGCTAAAATTTGAATTCTACTTTATTAAAGTATAGTTCATACACGCAATGAATTTTTATACTCAAAGGATGAGCAACACGATTTTCTTTGCCCTTAACATGCTGAATATCAAAATCAAATTCGCTTAAGAATGCATTCCACCTTGCTTGGCGAGCATTCAAATTAGCTTGTTTAAAGAAGTTGGTCACACTGTTTTGATTTTTTTTTAGCACAAAATTTTCTCAATAAGGAGTGTCTCCATACCTTGAGTGTGTGCACTACTGGTGTCAACTCTTGATCGTAAGAGAAATAACACTGTTCATGGTAATTTTTTTTTTCTTGACTCATATGGAATAACCCTTACCTCTTGAGATAATATCGCTCCTAATCCTTCCTTGCATGCATCAGTGTGTACCTCAAATTCCTTGTTTGGGTCAAAAACTCTCAAAATAGGGGCAGTAGTTAGCAATTATTTTAATAGTTCAAAACTAGTTTGGCATTCACTGGTCCATTTAAACATCCTCCCCTTTTGCTGCATAGATGTAATAGGAAAAGAAATTTTTGAGAATCCTTTAATGAAGCGCCTGTAATATCCCAACAATATCGTAAAATAACGTATATATAATAGATTTTTAGGCACCCTCCATTCCATGATAGTCTTTATTTTCTCGAGATGTACTGCTATGCCTTCAGTGGAAATGACATGGCCTAAATATTGTATTTTTTCTTTGAAGAAATCACATTTGTTGAACTTGGCATATAGCTAATGTTTCCTCAACATTTCTAGCACTTTTCATAAGCGTTCCTTATGCTCTTCCATGGTTCTTCAATAAACTAATATGTCGTCAAAAAATATCATGACAAGATTGTCCAAAAAGGGATTAAATATACCATCCATCAGGCTCATGAGCATTGCTGGTGTATTGGTTAATCAAAATCGAAAAACCATGAACACGTAGTGCCTGTATCGTTTTCAGAAATATATTTTACAAATGTCCTCATCTTTAATTCGAATCTAGTGGTAACCATACCTTAAATTTATCTTTGAAATTATAGTCGCACCCTTCACTTGATTGAAAATATCATTTTTACGTGGAAGCGGGTATTTATTCTTAACTGTTAATTTATTGAGTTGCTTGTAATCCATGCACATTTGCATGGCTCCATCCTCTTTCTTCATGAACAACACTGGTTATCTCCAAGGGGATACACTTGGTTCAATATATCTGTTATCCAGCAATTCTTGTAATCTCATTTGTAATTATGCAAATTCGGGTACATTTATCTGATATGGTGCTCGTGAAACTGGTGCAGTACTTGGCATTAATCGATAGTGAAATTGATATCTCTCTTTGGAGGTAATCCTGGTATGCTTTCTGGAAATACATCCATGAAGTCTTGGACCACTCGTATATTTTCCAACATAAGAATATTATTCTTAGAATCATTGAATCGCACTTGGATGGCATAAATATGGCATCCTTTTCTAATACATTTACCCAACTGGGATGTTGTGATAATATGTAACTTCATAGGTTTCTTGATTCCTTGAAACACATCGAGTGTCTCATCTTCAGCTCTGAAGTAAATGATCTTATCCTTACAATCTAATAGTGACTAGTGTCCTTATAGCTAGTCCATGCCCAGTAGTATGTCATAGGAACCCGAAGGTAAAACATTTAATTCTACCTTTAACTACTGATTTCAAATTTCCAAACAACAGCTGGAAACTTTAGCACTAAACCTTCTCTTTGCCCAAATGGCTAGTTGTACCAACCAGGGATCCTCAATTTTTTTGTTTTTCAAGTTACAATTTTCTACTATCCAGGGGTTTACATCATTAAACTAGCACCCGGGTCAATTAAAATAGAAATAATTTGTTAAAATAGCTTACCTCCAAGTTCTATGATGGTTAGCTGGAAGTCTACTTTCCGGCCTTTGAGAGCTGCATTAATTCTTGGTATATTTCGAGCCACATCCCCCACCGTAGAAACCTCTTGCAGGTTGGTTGTTGTCTCGCTTCTCCCACGATGAGGAAAAATATTGTAATAATTTTCCTTACCACATCCCAAACATTATAGAGGGGGATTTTGGGTTTTCCCATGCTCTGGTTTGTTGGAGGATTTTGTGGGTCATTCCTCTATTGACCATTTTGTTTTCTGTTAATTTCTCACATACTGCCTACTTGTTGAATCTCTTGTAGTATTTTTAAAATTACAAGACCTAGTGTCCTTAAAACTTGAATTATTTTTCTGTCCTTTCTTTGGCAGCCAGCTTCTTCTTATTTCCCCTTTCGCCTTGGACTGGTGATAGCACATTCGTGTTTTTCAAATCACTTCATCCATAGTCTTCGGGTTTACAAATTTGATTCTTTCCTTCATGTGGGCAAGTAGACTACTCATAAATCACTGAACTTTAGCCTTCTCGTCTCTTAAGTAAGGTAAATATCTTAACAATTATGTGAACATAGTTATGAATTCATCCATTGTCAATTGTCGCAATCTCAAATCATGGAATTCTTGAGATTTTTCATCACATAAATTTTTTGTTAGGTACTCTTCCTTGAAATGTTGTTGGAACTCATCCCAGGTCAGATTCGGGTCTTCAATACTTCAAACATTTTTTACCTCCTCCCACCACAAGGTGGTTTTCTCCCTTAGTTGATAGAGAGCCAAGAGAGCTTTGAGGTTGTTGCTATATTCATAAACCTGAAAATAATTTTTCATGTTAATTAGCCATGCTTCAACCACCTCTTCGGCTTCTCCATTGAATGTAGGAGGTTTCATTTTCCGAAACTCGCCCTATAGTTCCACTTTTTGTTTTTTCATCTCTTGTTGATCTCACACATTTCCAAATTCTGCCTCATTATAATTTTGTTTTTATTGCTCCGTTGTGTATGACTTCCTTCTATATTGTGATGATTCTATCGTCATTGTTCACTCTCTTCCCAAGTGCCTCTTTCAGGACTTGGTCACACTATACCTTTATTATGCTTATCAGAGAGGATTTTATGAATCCTGTCTTTCCCTTGCATCATTCTTTCATTCTCGCTTCTCACCCAAACCATTTCTTCCTGTAACTTTTACACTATACTCAGTAGTATACTCATCTAACATTGTTGTTGTTCAAGTAATATAACCTAACTTTGGTGCAAAATATAATGAAACAACAGGAAGATCAACATCACATTGAAAGAAGTTCTGAAGCAGTCACAAAAACAAGAACTCGACAAGTACGATCAATTTCATAGTATCTCAGCAAGTGGAAGAACTTTCCTGTATAATATTCCACATGGGAGGATGAGAATTTTATACAGAAGCACCAAGAAATAATCAAGCGTTGAGGACAACACTTGTTTGAAGGAGAGGGGCATGTTAAGTCCCTATATTAATAGTGCAGTCCCTTATTATGTTAGTGTAGCCCCTCTTATTGTTATTTTTGTATCCCTGTAACCACCATATTGTTATTATTGTGCCCTTACATTATTATTGTTAGGTCAGCTAGGAATATATTGTGGCCCCACTAGGATTACATTATGGCCACATGGACTCCTATCTATATAAAGGAGGTTTTGTCATTTGTATCATCCAAGAATTGTTCATTCATGTAATGTATTGGAGGTTTCCCCCTCGAAGTGGCTTATTTATAAGGCGTTGATATCTCTTTTCTTCTAATTATGAAGTTGGTTTCACAACATTTGGTCTGTTGATGTTGATATAAACTTAGCAGTACCCACATTTTTTGGTTCATTTCAAGATTGGATTGTGGATGAGATTTCCTGGCATTTATGGGTACTTGGTGCGTTGATCCCCTTCTCATTGTATCCTTTCTAGTTTCTGTCCACAATTTACGCGTGGAATTTGTTATTCAGGTGACCCATTTGGCTCCCTACGCATGAACGCTTCTCTGATACCACTTGTGACATTCATAAGATTTTTTTTAATCCCTATTTACTATTTACTCTAACTATCTTGGGTTAGAATGAATCATTATTTTACTTCTAATTAAAAACCACTGTGAAAATAGATTATCTTTGTTGCAAGAACTATATAAACATCACACAAAACTAACTATTTGTAGCACTACGTCATATCCATTATCCATATTCACATGTACCAATAAAGATTGGATTTTTCTCGCATAAATTATATGCTATTTAATGGAATTACCATACAAATAATTTATATTGTTCATCATAATATACGAAGCCCAATGGATTTGATAGTTATGACTTTCCAACCACTATTACATAGATTTATTTGTACCTTCGTTTGATGTTCAATCTGGATTTAATTATCATTCTTATGACATTGTTATATGATTATGCATGTGAGTAAAATATATGGTAAGAAGTTTGATCCTATTCTGATCCTCTGTTCCATTGTGCAATTAATTTTAGTTGTCACTTTCCATCTCTAGCACTATTAGATCCAATGTGCTGAGATCGACAGTGGAGAAAGATTTTGCCTAGGATTAGGCTATCGACCTCCCCTCAACCCTAACATCTTTCCTCATTTTCACTTTGCGTGAATACCTCTACCACTCTGTGGCTTCAATGCCACCATTGTTCTGCTTCGAGCTGGTTCAAAGTTTCTCCTATGATTGTCGAATTTTCCACTTCTTGACACTGTTCTAGGTAACATTTCAGAGTGCATTCTCTTTGTTGGTTTATAGAGGTTACAATTATGGTTCTACTTCCTTTCTGCAAGCCTTATCTTTTATATTATCTGTTAACTGCGCTCGCATAACCCCTGCATTCTACTTGATTGTCTTGTTGTTAATTTGAGCTTCACTAATGGTTTAATCTGTCTTGATAACAAGCTTTAGGTATATGAAAGTGCCATGTCATGGAAAGGTGTTTAAAACTCATATCTCTAGAGATTCAAGTTGCATCTCTGGAACATTCACACAGGTGAGGTCATTCTACGACTTTTATCATTGTTCATGTTTTCATTTGAAGCTTAAGAAATTATTTTTGAATGAGGTTTTTATTATTATAGTTTTCCTTGTTGTTTTAGGTTTACGGCAGCGAGGTACCCGGTTCCCTTACAAAGGTAAGTCTTCAAACTCGCTTGGGTCGATATTAAGTTTTCTTGAATGATACCCAAGGTTTTAAACTATAACCCTAATAATTCTTCTGTTGTCCTTGCAGGTAAGACTGCAACCTAGCGCCTTTTACTTGCATGGAGTTGTTCTTCATGCCATCTTGTCCTGAGTCATGAATCCCTCATTTCATTGGTGTACACGTACTGTGGCACTCTGAATATTTTTTAATTTAGAATGAAACCCTTAAGGTTTCTGGGAATTAATCCTAAGTTATTATATACTTCTGGCTGAAGCCTTAAGGCTCTATTTTCATCTTTATGTCCAAAATGCGTTGTAAAGGATGTGATACCGTCTTTTAAATATGGCTTAATATTATAAGTTTTCATTATACGTATGTGAAAATATGAATATATATGGTTATTAGTTAATTACTGGAGATTCCTCCCAATTCTAAGTTTAAACTATTGGTTGACTTGAATATTACGTATATTCCTTTGTTAATTGTTAAGCCGAGGAGTCTTTCGGCATAGAGTTATTATCAAGTTAGATTATATATTTATTGTAGTTTCTATATACTTATTTACTTAGAATTTTTATTACTTGGCAATGGTTTTTATTATTTCATTCTAAGAGCATCGACTGAGTATATTTTCTTGTTTTCTACATGCTCAAATATTATGTTTCATACTATTTTTATTCTATGTTTGATTCCAATTTTATTTCCTACATGCAGTTCTTCTATTCTCTTTTACTGTATTACAAGAAAAAAGGACATTAGCAAGGGGTGAAAAATGTCACCATAAGCTTATTAGTGAGGGTGAAAAGAGTCATTATCACCAAAAACAGAATGTCACCAAAGGTGGCATCACCGAAAATATAGGTGTTGTGGTGATATTCAAGGTCCACCACCAATAATGATTTATAATGGCAGATAGTGATTGTGACTATTTCATATGAGTAATGGTCACGGACAATAGCCTTTGTCACCAAAATATTTAATGTCACCAAAGGTGGCATCGCTGAAAGTATGCGTTGTGATGACATTCACGGTCCGTTATGAATGTTGATTATAATGACAGATAGTGGTCGTCACGATTTCATATGAACAAAATGATTTTTTGTGATGGACCTTTCATGGTCGTCACTCTTAGTGCATATATATGGCGACGTTCAATGACTGTCACTATTTCATATTTTGTGAGGGTCAAAAAATTTCATCATAAGCTCATTGGTGACATCAAGGTTCGTCACGAGTAATTACTATAATGAAAAATAGTGACCCTCACCATTTCATATCAACAACAATGATTTATGGTGACAGACCTTTCATGGTCACCACTATTGATGCGTATATATGGTGGTGTTCGTTGGCCGTCACCATTTCATATTTTGGTGAGGGTCCAAAAATGTCACCATAAGCTCATTGGTGATGGTCAAAAGAGTCTCTGTCACCAAAAATTGATCGTCGTCATTCCATATGAATATCAAGGCACGATGGAATCGAACCACCAACCTCCCGGTTGTAAAGTAGGTGCTCTTCCATTGATCTAGCACCCTTTAAAGAATTATACATTGTATGTTCTACGAATTTCAATAAATTAAAGCCTCAAAAATCATTTACTAAACAATAAAAACATCATCGAAGTTGCAGGTCCCTGCCGAATGGTTATGGAAGTTATGAAAAGTGGGTGGAGGGAAAAATAGTTACGTATACGAGACTCAATATGTTAAGTTGAATACTTAATGATAATTAAAACTTTGAATACATTTATAGCCTAAAAATGACCTATAACTCGCAAATGCACCAAATATAGAAAAGGAAATGTCATAAGTGGATAGCATATAGAAGAAGAGCATTGATGAAGACAGATTCAATATATCACAGGTTGAATTAAAGAAAAATATCAATGTTGTTGTTGTGTGAATTTTTATAATTGGGACCTTTGTCTTTCCTTTATCATGTAAATATTCAAACTAAACATTAGAAATTTTATATATCTTAATGATATCTAAACTTCTGTGAAAATGTAACAGGGATCTCCAGAGAACCACAGGGAAAAAAAATAAAAAAATAATATATATATATATATATATATATATCCCCTTCACATAAAGAGACATGCGATTTGGAATTTCGGAAGTCTGAGCTCAAAACATGAAAACAACCAACAAATACAGAAAATTGAAACTTATCACAGTAAGAGTATATATTTTCAGCAGTGAACACCAATCAATAACACAATTATTAGTTCAGTTTAAGACTGCAAAACATTGGAAAAAAAAATGTGTTCAATTATCTGCCAATACAAAATGGAATTAATTCTAATGAAGCAAAAAAGTTGATATTGAATCACAAATAAAAATGACCATCAACAATGTAAATTTTTTTTTTCAACAACACACTCCATCACTAACTTCCATGTCCAAACATCCATATTTTGCAGTATTTAACAACGTATTTTGAAGGCAATCCCATTGAATAGACTTCATAAGTCTGAACTAGAAAATACATAAAACATGGAATTGATGAATTTTAAAGATGGAGATGAAAACAAACCCTTGACTCATTTTGATCTTTTCATATTTGCATCTAGGGGATGGTGCATTTCTTAGTGTGTTGTATAAGAAAAAGCTGACACATATAATTTGTTGTTTAGTCTTGCTTCACTTCTCTTCTCCAATATTTTGAGTTGTTGGTCTAGAATCCAACCAAGTCCTTTGAGTATTTATACCTCCCTTGTTGGATGCCTATTATATATAGATATTGGGGAGAGAGGGAGAGAGAGAGAGAGACTTTAGCTTTCTAAAGAAAACTTATATATCTTGAAAGCTCCAACAACATTGGAGTTGCAGGATATCTTGAAGGTATATTTACATGTCAAAAATTTGTGTTTCTATAATTGATGCATGCATAATTCATTGTATATACGATATAGATCATAAAAATCTATTTAGACAAGCTTCCTAGTGTTATTTCTTTTTTAGATGGTTCTAAAATCTTAATGACAATAAAAATAGTCAATAAAGGCATATGAGAGGATAAATAATGAGTTTGTCCATATTACATGGACCATCTTGTAGGAACCTTCTGGAACATGTTATGTGAGGCATGATTTTTTTTTAAACAAAGTATGAGAGCATCAATATTTCACTATTTGTGAATTATTTAAAACCCACCCATAAAAATTTGAATGAGTGATTTGAAGGACCAAAAAAATGAAAGGGGTTAAAAAGTCCTGTATATTTTATTAAATCCAAAGGTTATTATATAGCCTAACATGTTTTGATCCATTTTTTGAGTAGCAAGGACATGTATACTTTCCCATCAGATATGCCAACAAGTCATAAGGATCCTAAATCAATTGTGCCCAATTGATCTAAACTAAGCACCTGAATGAGAATTTTTAGATCTAAAATAGGAAGACCTTGAAGGGATTGAAGAACATTCAATGAAATTGTTGTGACTATTCTCCAAATAAAGGTACATATGTTTCAAGTCCAAATTATTTTTGGATTTGTTATTCCATGATTCCAAATGTATATATAGCACATTGCAGACCATCAATATGTATTAACAATATAATCCCCAATCCATATCTGGATAATATCTCAACTGGGTCTATATTCTGATACCTAAAAAAAAACCAACAGTCTTTACTGCAGAAACATCTTGAAGAATTATTCAACAATGCCTCTCATTTATGAGACCATTGAGCCCAGTGCCTTACACTGATCAATTTATTCATTGAGAAAATGGATCGTGGCTGAAAAATAGAATTGGAGATAATGGAACAATGGATGATCATATAATACCCTAGAGGTTTTTTGAGAGCTCAAACACAAAAACGCTTCTACTCTCTAACTGCATCGGAGATCTTGAGAGAGACCATGAAAATCCTTCACTTCAATTCCTCAGTCTTATTGGTAATTGTAGCACTAATCAGCTTCCTTGTATCAACAATCCTTCTCTCCAACGCCTTTGAGATCAATCTATGGTGAAAAATTTTTCTTTTAGGTTTAGATTATTCGAAGAGGCATTTAGGTTGCCTAAGAGAGATTTTACTAAACATGTGTGTAGGAAATTATCTAAATTTTTTATTTCATTGACATTCTACTCTCCTTTCTTGATTATGCACTCTAAGGCTAGAACATAGGCATATAAGAAACATACAATTGTAAAGTTTTTCACTGTGATTCACAAGATCTAGAAATGCATCATATTGATTTACAGTTTTGTAGATATTGCCATTATTAGATGCATTGATTTTTTTCTCTTATTGATTGTAATTATGGTGAATGTGTAAGTCTCCATGGGGATTTGTTCAAATTGTGTTACTTATGTTGTGCTTGGGTTAGGAGTAATTTTATCTGTGTTTTCTTAACTTAATATATGTTTGATCTACATTAAAATCCCTACCATGTTCATATTCCTCGCCTTTTGAATATTCTGTTGGTGTCATATCTTCCCACTGCTTGAGCCTTGGGATGTGAGGTGGTGTACAATATAAATGAGATCAAAGATATTGAATTATGTGTTCCTTTCCCAAGTATAATGTATTCTAAAGCCATGGATCACTACGGATTTGAAAAATACCTCCACTTCAAAATAGAGTTAGTAATATTTTTTGAACTCCTTATTCTAAATTATTTCTAAATTTTCATGAATATACTGAGATCATTTTTTTTCTTAGCTAATCAGGTCCCTTACAAAAGAATCATAACAAGCACCTTGTTTCTCGTATAATTGAACTAACACTTTACTATTTTGGAATGCATCATCAACTATAATTTGAGGGCTATGAGATATGCCAATAATATATCTTTAAACATGGCATATGCACCATATCAAATGCAATCATAGAGGAAGTATTGGGACTAATCATTTGAGCACATGTCACTTGAACCCTTTTATGAATTTTGTCTTAAAAGTAGATATGATGCACTATTGATACCCTCCAAACTGACTTTAATTTTCAAAATAGCCTACCATAGGATAGCAAGCACAATATTTTGGCACACAACATAGGAAAATTCAAAATGATTTTTCAATATTAGCTTGATTGAGACATAAACCTCCTTATGTATTGACCTAAACTAGTAGGGTTGGCCTAAAATATTTAGCATAATGAGTAGGGACGATCATCATCTTTTAGCTCTAGATCTGAGATGTCAAACCAAAGTTGATTTATGCCTTTTCTTATAACCCCTATAACTGAAGATACATCTGAAACCGATCATTGAATTTATGTCTTGATGTTACAAAAATGTGTTGGAAATGATCCTTCATATATATTTTAGAGGGTTTCAAATTTTTCCATTCCAGGAAATTCTATGCAAATTGCTAGTTTAATAATGAAGAGATTCCATAACATAATATGTTTTAGGACAAGTAATTGTTGCTACAAGTGTCTATATGTTGGAATAAATAGGCCTATAATGTTGTAGTTGAAAATACCAATGGAAAATGTGCCAAGACTAGTTATATTATGCTTCAATATATTTGGAGATCTATTTCATAATTTCCCTGAAACAATAAATATGTTTACACAGTTCGAGTTATTGAAGTTGTAAAAACTGATTATTCACTCCCATGGGCCTTTTTTGATGGGGCATCAGCTGATTTAGGGAAAAAGAGCATGGGTGGTTTCATTTTATATATTTATGATTCTAAATCCCATCATGTTTCCATGGGTCTTGGGCCTTGCACAACCAATCAAGATGAACTTCAAACTTGCAAAAATATTCTAATTTTTTCTATTGATCATAGGGTCTCTCAAATTCAATTTTTTGATGATTCCATACTCGTATTTAATTAGATGAATTGTATACAATCATGCTCCAATAGAAATCTCTCCCTTTTTGGAAGAAACACTTCAAATAAAAAAATCATTACTTCTTTTTTGTGCCATCATCTTTAAAGTTTACAGGGAACGCAACCAGGATGTTGAACAACTCTCCAAAGCATCACTATATTTCAATCATGGATTTTGGCAGACTATAGAGGAACCTAAAGGTACCAGTCACAATTATGCTCAGTGGCCATTCTTGGATCCTCATGTTCAACTGAATGGGGGTCCATTATAGACAACACTTTACACAATTATTTTTATCTCTCCAACACTCTTTTTTATTTGTTGTTTATAAACTGATATGGTAATTTTCGTATATATGTATTCAGACTCTTTGTCCCGAAACTTGTTTTTTCTTATATGCACAATGGTTCTCTAACAATATAGGACCGTAAAATTTCTTATTGTGCTCTAAAGACAGAATAGTTTTTTTATGTTATGTGCATACACACTCTGTGTCTACAAAATGTAAGTTTTATCTTCTTAATAAAAAATACTGTTTTTTTTCTACAACAAAAAATTTTGTTGGGGTTAAGGAAATTTAACAGATCAATCATGCAACCAATACTCCATTTGAAGATTCTTTCCCAGACCTTGGCTACCAAGAATGGACTTCCTTGATCTAGGAATCCTCCCAAGATTACATAGAAAACCCTCCTTAACACTTGGTACTCTCTAGTCAACATTATCAAACCATGCATCAGCCCTTCACGATGATTGATGACATGGTTAAGGAGACACGTTCTCTTCCCTACATTCTATCTAAGGCTTCTATTTCCACGTGCCTTGAGGCTTGACATCATATCTAATCACCCTGGCTTTGTTTTTCAACTTGTCTTCTTTTTCTATAGTTGATAGAGTAACACTATTGTAAGCTACGTTTTCACTCACACTACGTATTTACCATTTAAACTTGATCTAGTTTTGAGTCCCATTGAACTATTTTTTGTGGTCATTCATTGGATACTAATAAAGTTATATTATCTCATATCTTCAAGTATCCCTAGAAAAATATTGTGTTATTGTGTTTGACTAGTTCTTTATCTATGTTTCTATTCCTCTGCTGATTTAGTAGAGAAACTATGGGTAATGGTGAATAGAAGCTGTATCATATTGTTCATCATTGTAGTTACACAATTTTCAAGGAAATTCTACATAGTGTTTCTCAATTACGTTAACTATTAGAGTTTTCTAAACTTAAAACAAGTGTTAGAATGGGATGTGCACCAATTGTTTGAAATTATGGCCAAATACTAAAAAAAAAAAAAAATCAACAACCATATGGTACAATGCAGTTGGACTATTTATTATTGGTTTTCGTTCCATTGGAAAAGTAAACTCCTGCAAAGGAAGGATTTGATTACAGATTTAAATTAATAAATAAATTTCAATTGAGGATGTGTCTTTATATTTTCTTAGCTATGATGTAACTTCTCTGCAATAATAGACCTAGATTTTTTTATTCCCTCAAAAACATTTCTCCACTTTCATGACTCTGTCTCTATATCTCTTGATGTACGTTGTGTTTTACAGTTTATTTATGATGATATAAAAAACAAAATTATTTTGTATATTTCCCTTTCTATGTCTTGTTTAAATAAATTAAAACCCCATGCTTCTTCCTTTGAAAAGGTATGCTCCACAATTTGGATCTAAATGCCTAGTTTATTATGAGCTAACAAGTGCATCTCCACCCAATTCCATTACAACAGATCAATTTGTTATCAAGGAAATCATTCTCCTAGAAAATCATGGTTTCTATTTCAAGAGAGAACCTGTAAAAGTTGGATGATGAATAACAGAAGTTAGTGTTGTGTAAGTTGTAAATATTTTTGTGAAAGAATAAAAATTTTCATAATTTTATGTTAGGAACTAGAGAATCTATTGGATCCCTCAAAAAAAAAAATTGAATGTAGAACAAGAGCTTTGTCCCTTCATAGGCATTTTTAGCAATAGATGTCAGCTCTCTAGTAGATACCAATATTTTGAGTTGTTGGTCTAGACTCCAACAAGATCCTTTGATTATTTCTACCTCCCTTGTTGGATTGCTGTTATATATAGATGTTGGGAGAGAGAAAGAGAGAGAGAGACTTCAGCTTGCTAATGAAAACATGCAGCTCTTGAAAGCTCCAACAACATTGGAGTTGCAGGCTATCCTGAAGGTAGATTTACATTTTAAAATTTGGTTTTTTTATCATTGGTGCATGCATCATTCATTATATGTACTATATAGATAATAAACATATATTTAGACAAGCTTCCTAGTGTTATTTATTTTTTAGATGGTTCTAAACTCTTAATGAAAATAAAAATAGTCAATAAGGGCATATATGAGGATAAATAATCATTTTGTCCATATTACATGGACCATCTTGTAGGAACCTTTTGGAACATGTTTTGGGAGGCATGATTTTTTGAAAAAAACAAAGTATGAGAGAATCAAGCTCTGATTTTTTTTTAATTATTAAAAACCCACCCATAAAAATTTTAATGAGTGACTTAAAGGACAAAAAAATTGAAATGGGTTAACAATTTCTCTCTATTTTATTAAATCAAAAGGTTATTATATAGCCTAACACGTTTTGGTCCATTTTTTGAGCAACAAGGACATGTTTATCTGCCCATCAAATGTGCAAACAAGTCATAAGGATCCAATATCAATTGTGCCCAACTTGTCTAAACTAGGCACATGAATGGGCATTGTTAGGTCTAAAATAGGAATATCTTGATGGGCTTGAAGGAAATTCAATGCTATGGATCTGATTGTTCTCCAAATAAAGGTACATGTGTTTCAGGTCCCAATTCATTTTGGATCTATTATTCCATGATTGCAAATGTATATCTAGCACATGGCAGACCATCAATATGTTTTAACAACAACATCCCCAATCCATATTTGCATAATATCTCAACTGGGTCTATATTATGATACCTAGAAACAAAACCCAACAATGTTTACTGCATAAGAATTTTGAATAAATTTTCAATAATGCCTCTCATGAATGAGACCACTAAGCCCAATGCATTACATTGACCAGTTTATCCATTTGAAAATGAATCGGGATGAAAAATGGCATTGGAGATGATGGAACAGAGGACCATCATCTATTTCCCTACAGATTTTTTGAGAGCTCAAACCCAATAATTATTCAACACTCTAACTCCATCGGAGATCTTGAGAGAAACCATCAAAATCCTTCACTTCAATTCCTTGGGCTTATTGGTAATTGTAGCACTACTCAGCTTCTCGGTATCAACAATCCTTCTCTCCAACGCCTTTCAGATCAATCTGTGGTTGAAAATTTGTCTTTTAGGTTTAGATTAGTAGAAAAAACATCTAGGCTACCTAAGAGATATTTTACTATACATGTGTGTAGGTAATTATCTAAAAAATTTCTTTCATTTACATTCTACTCTCCTTTCTTGATTAACCTTTGGTTATTTTCCAAAGTTGTAATAGTGCACTTTGTGGCTAGAACATAGGCAGATAAGAAAATTACAATTGCAAATTTTGTCACTGTGATTCACAAGATCTATAATTGTATCACATTGATTAATATTTGGATATGTATTGCCATTATTAGATGCATTGATGTTTTTTTCTTGTTGATTGCAATCATAGTGAATGTGTTAGTCTGCATGGGGATTTGTTGAAACTATGCTATCTATGTTGTGCTTGGATTAGGAGTAATTTTCTTTGTGTTTTCTTAAATTAATATATGTTTTATCTACATTAAATTCCCTACCATGTTCATATTCCTCTCCTTTTGAATATTTTGCTAGTGTCAGATCTTCCCACATCTTCTTTTGAGTGCATAAAAATAATGTCGCCTACTTCATGGGAGTCACAACACATCACGTTTTACAATGTAACCTAAACAATAAAGTACGACAAAACTCTTTACCAAATAAGATCTCCGCATGAAAAAAAGTGAAAAGAAACCATGCCAATCATCCTTGAAATCTCTCTGTCACAGATATTTTTGATGAGCTCTTGGATATTAGTGGCCACTCTTGGAAGGCTTTGGTACCATATACATAATACCCTAGCTATCTCAAGTTGTTTAATGGTTGTGAAAGTGCTCATACTTTGATGAAGTCGACCATTTTCTAGATATGGGGTTCCATAGGGATATTGATAAGATAATTGTTGGTGTGCCTAAAGAGAGGCAAACACCTATTTTAAGCTACAGTTCTGGAAGAGGTTCACAACATTTCCTGGATCACTTTAAAACATGATGATGAGTTTTTTAATACAATTGAAGAGGAAAGTGAGGAAACTCACTCAAAGGTTTATCAATCATCAATTATTTCTTCACATGAGGATAATTTTGACATTCTTTGTGTTGTTTGTAAAGAGAAACATATTTAGGGCTTGAAATTTCAAAGCCTAGGCATGGATCCTTGGATGCATATGCAGATTAGATTTGATTCTTTTGTGATGTGAATCCAAATAGATATGTACAAGGTAATGGTTTTAGTAGCGCTGCAAAAATTAAGGAGTGTTAATTTTTCAATGTAGCTTCCGCAATGTTAACCACAACAACATGTTCACTCATGAAAAATTCATTGTGTATTGCAACACATTTTTCAACAGTCCAAGAGGTGTTCAATTCAAGGAATGTATGGCATAAAAATATAGTCCAGTTTATTGGTGCTTACACGAGGCCACCAGATTTGTGCATAGTAACAAATTTTATGTCTAGTGGTGATTTAGTTGCATATATTCAACACTATGGAAGGGTTTCAAAAGCTATTGCGAGACAAATAATGATCCAACTTGTTTTTGGACTAAAATTTCTATGTGAAAACAATATTATACATAGGGACTCAAAACCATAGAATTCTCCTTTCAACAAATGACAAAAATGTGGTACCAAAAATTGCAAAATCAAGGACACTGCAACCCCAAAGCATAGTAGAAACATTGTGCGGTTCACCTCTATACATAATAGTTGAGATCATGCAATCTTGGAAGAGTGATGGTCGTGCAAGAAGTCGTGAAGGTTGCAGATCTAAAGATGACTGGGTGAATGAAACCTCATTGTCTCCACAAAACTTCCCCAAAACAAAGGATTTAAAAAAATAAGTAGTAATAGAAGGCATGCCCAATTCAAATCCCGGTTGAAGAGGAAGTGGATATGGATAACTAGTTTCATAAGCGGGGTATATCTGTGTTTGGTTGGCTAAATCATGGTAGAAATAACGATAACGGTGGATTCTCTAGAAATTCTAGGTGTAATGGGGTCTCTGCAAGAGGCAGCCAAGGAGAAGGTGACTTGTTGAACAAAAGAGGCTCTAAATCCTCTAGTATCCAATCATTGAAGATCATTGATTACGAAGATGAGCCTAAAGATGAATATGAAGATGATTAATTTGATTGAGTGAAGCTTTTGGGGAATAATCAACCATTGTTTAGTCCTATTGAAAAAGAAGATCCAAAAACAAGTAGTGTGAAGGTTATTTTGGATTATAATTATTTGAGCCAATCAATATTTGACCAACACAATATCTCACCATTGACACTCAAGGAAACCAACACAATCAGATATGAGCATATGACCATTGTGAAAGAAGAAACTCTTTGATCTATTCTCAAAGGCAAGGATGTGTTGGACAAGTCTAAAACTTGCATCGGCAAGACAATAGCATTTATGTTTTATGCTATTGAGGTGATTGTGAAGTCACCATTCCTCTAATATCATAAAAGGCCACCTATTATTGTTCTTGTCACTTGTCCCACTAGGGATCTTGCAATTCAAGCTATTGTTGAGGTCAATGTTTTGTTTAAATAGCATGAAAATATTGGTGTACAAGTAGTTAGTGGGGGCACTAAATTACCAAGAGAACATAAATGGCTATAAAAAAATCTTTTCCAAATATTAGTGGCCACTCTTCGAAGGATTTGGGGCCACATAGAGAATACCCCAACTGTCTCAGATCGTTTAATGGGTGTGAAAGTGCTCATACTTTGATGAAGTCTACCATTTGCTAGATATGGGGTTCCATATGGATATTTATACAGAGACATCCATATCTCTTTATTACAACCATGTTGAGTCAAGTAACAAATCCTTGATATAGGGCTATCAACCCCTCAGAATGAATATTGATTATGGGGATGTCACCACTTGTGAAAAATCCTTGTCACGAGATTTTAAGCCCCCCATATTAGGAAAATCCCTCATACAAGGCATCATCAACAATCATAACATTGATCCAATGTTGAGTACAACCCAATTTAACATAGTGAAATTATCACCAAGGTTTGGGGCACGATCCCCATGCTTCCACGACAATGAAACTTTAAGTGAAAAAATTGCAATGTCCCAAAAATAGTGAAATGTGATGCAAAAAAATTTACTTTTAATGAGGGATATTTCAAATATGTGAACTGGGTATCCAAGGTTATGGAAATGAAATCCATGAGGCTAACCTACGTTTCCTTCCATTATCAAAATTTTTATTATCAATAACAATTAGATGTATATTTATTTTTACATATTGTTTAATCTCCCTAAAATTTGGGGTTGTCTCCACATTCTCTTTAACTACTGTATTCCAGAAAATTGCAGGAACTCCCAGCTGAATTAAAAGAAATTAAGGTGGTTCAACTCCTGAAAGTAGGTTGGAAATCGTTTATAGAATATAATATTTTCGTCATCATAATATTGTATATTTGATGTTCTGTCTTGTTGATTTCATTTTTTCGAAGTCTTTTATAAGTAGCAGATCACCCTCAAAATACCATTTCACCCAATTTTCAAAAATAAAATCCCCACACCCAAAACCAAAAATATTTTCTATTTTTATTGAAAATGATCAATATTAATTGCTTAAATTGTATCTTGGAAATTTTCATTCAGGCATTTTAAAAATTACTTGCAACAAAAGACATGGAAAGAACCTGAAAGAAGTGATAGAAAATTTGAATAGCTATGGAATTTAGACCAAAAAATGAATATAGATAAATAATTCTTAAATTTCACCAGTGAGATACCTTTGTCAAAAAAAACCGGACCAGAGAAAATAGAACAACATTTAGAAACAATTTTTGATCAACTATTACACAAAAGAAAATGTAGACAAATAAATATGTAAAACAAATGAAAAACACCATCTTGTGGAATGCTATGGATGAAAAATTGTACTCAAACAACAATATAAATGGAAATTTTAAGTGCCATCAAGAATTTGTATTTTTCAGGACATATGTGTTTCTCCATAAAACCATACATAATAAAATTCAGAAGATATAGAAAAGAGGATAAGTACCATAAAACATTATAACACACCTGATATAAAGTTGTTTTGTGGAAACCTTCTTCTTCACCTTGAGTGAAAATGTTGCGGCATGAATTGTAAATACCCTATTAAAAGGAAACTATTATGCTTATATATAGCTTTAAAATAATAAATTCTCTATAAATATTCCACTATTCAAAATACCATTTATGTCCATGGATGTATTATGTTGAGGATATATCTTTATCTCAATTTTGAATGTGAAAAGTGATGTTGGAAGGGACACCAATGTGAGAGAGTGTGGATTTAACTGAAAACCTCCTTTCTACAAACACAATTAATGGAAACTTCGAATGAAATATTCCAGGAGGTTTTCTTCAACACCATGCCCAATTCCTATGCCCTCGCCATTCAGATGGGCTACCACAGAAATGCAGAAACCATGAGGTTCGTGTGGACTTCCAACGGGAATGATCTCTAAGATGCTTCAATCCTGCAATACTAAAACCATGTTGGATTTATGTTTGCTTTCCCATAATACCATTGTAGACACCTTTGCTAAAATCCTACAATAATTTTGGATTTGTCTTCCATCCTTGTAGGCACGTGTTGCACAAAATCCCTACACCGACTAGCTTTGACCCAATTTCGTCTTGGTACCTTGCATAGTCTTCCGCTAAACTGAGCCCCTCATGTGTCTTGTCCTCTCACAACCCTGTATTTCATAACATTATTTTCCTTAGAATCCCACTGATTTTACTGCCTACCATATCATGTGGAGGAATTGGATACTATGTTTTAGTATTCATTACTAAATGTTTCTATTAATTTTGTTATGTTTTTGCTAATTTAAATTTGTTTTTTAATATAATTTGGTACATTCATTCCCATAGTTACAATTTTATATTTAAGTTGCTCATTGGGTTCTACTTTTTTGTATAATTCTATAGAAACTCCCAACCTATCGATGTGCTCATGTGGCATTTCAAACATTTGGGTTTTTCATTGTTTCTATAATTCTATTCGATTTTAGAATATAATTTGGTGTGTTTATTAATTTTGGTAGTTTATTTGTTACATGAATATACTATTGTATAAAGGTTGGTAAATAGGTGTTAAACTTTGGTAATTTTTTTGTTATATGAATAATTTTGGATTTCTCTTATGTGCTTGTTTGCAAAAAATCCTTACACTGACCAGCTTTGACCCAATTTTGTCTTGATACCTCGCATAGCCTTCTGCCAAACTCCACTCCATATGTGTAGAATACTTTGGCCTCCATTTCTGCTTTTCCTTTTAGGCCTGCAAGAATCTTTTCTTCCTGTAGGGATGCATCGAGGACATAACAAGAAGTAAAAATGAGGGACGTGTCTATGGAGGCTGGAAAATGGGGGGATAGAAGCTCACAATGCAGTGGAGGACTGTAATAGGGACTGAGACTCTCAGCTCGATGAGGGACATGTCTATGGAGGCTGAAAAATGTCTTGAGTTTGTTTGAGTTGACTCCACTACTCTTGTTTGCGAGTTTTATATGTTCTCTGTTTGGGCACCCTCTCATTATTTTGTTTATTTCTTTAAAAAAAAAAATTCATATTATCCCAAATGGGTTCTCGGACATAGATGCTATGTACTCACCTGAGTGGTCATCCCACTCCATATTGCTGACTGAAAATTTGGGTTAGGAGGTCATATTGGGGGTTCCAGGGGTTTGTATTGGGCCCAAAATTTGTACTCGGTTGACTCAGGGAACTTTGACGTAAGCACTCACTTTGGTAATCAAACAACATTTCCTTCCAAAGAGATCTTGGAAAATTCGTGTATAAACTAGATCTAGGAACCACACTTGTACTTCGACAATGTTTCTCTCACTTTAGTAAATGAAATAATATGAAATGTTATCCTTCGCTCGTCTGGCCATTTTGGAACGGGAACATAAAGTCTTGAGTTTTCTTAGCATAAATAGGAAGTGTAACCACTTAGTAGCATACTCTAGGTAGAATCAGTAGGTCAATGAGCTTGAATCTACCAAAGTAACTTATTGTATCTCAACTTGGGCCACAATCGTTTAATTGGTACAATACCTACAAGTTGGAACGACATACAGAGTTTTCACTTGTTATCATTGGAACATAACCAGTTGGCAGGGTTTCTTCCAAAATGAATTTATAAATTCATGGATTTTCCAGTTGACAAGTTTTCTTCGAGAATGGATCTAGAAGTTCAAGGATTTTCACATGCTCAGTTTCTCCAATAATTTCTTTTATAGAGAGATTCCCACCCAAGTATCTAAATTGAAAACTCTCTGGACTACACCCGATCCATCAGAGGCAAGCTCTATGAGGAAAAAAAATTTGCACTGTCTGCTAATGGTTCTGTTATCACTCAGATTTTCCTTGAAGTTGTTGGAAGAGGAAAAGGGTCCGAGGTAACCACAAACCAACCTTCAGGTACAGAATCTAGCCAATCTGTACCCGGAGAGGGCTCTCTCTATAAAATTTAGCTTTGTTCTTGAAAATATTAGGCTAGTTATAAATTCCAAGGGTTTTGATTTTGTTTAGGTTGATGGAATTCTTTAGCTGAGATTAAGATCAAGTAGTTTCAGTCCATTGGGCTAATGGAGTCAAAGGATTGGCTGCACTAGCTTAAGTTTATCAGCAAAAGATGGTTTTATCAGGGTAAGATAATCAAACTAGAAACAATTATAGATCTGAAATGAATGGAATGGAATTCAAACAGATGAAAGGAAACGAAGAATATTTCAACACATTCAAGAGAAGAGAAATAGATTGATTATCAATAAAGAGCAGTTAAGTATTCTTTACTAAATAACCAAAGATGTATAAACTAGAAAAACAAGAGCAATTAAGAATTCCTTGTTTAAACCAGTTTAGAAGAAAAAATTTAGAATAATAACGACTGAAATCAGATTACACCTAAGTACTTTATGATTTAATCCTTTTCGTTAAATATTAAGATAATGAAACACAGATGATATTTTAAATGAATATGAAACTTCAAAACAGGGATAGAGATGACTTATTGATCCTTCATTTGACACATGAATCCTGAGAAAAGTCTTCTGCATCAATTCCTTGTCCAGTTTTGCCACGAAAAATTTCTCTGCAAGCTTTTTATTCAAATATTCAATGTTACAATTAAAAGTATACAAGAATCCACACAAAATACTTCCAAGAGTGAAGTATTTATACAAATTCTAAACTAAAATATCTTGAAAAAATATCAAGATTAGTTCACAAATCTCTCCAACTATTTTACATAAATAGAACTTAAGTAAAGGAAACTCAAACTAATGCATATATTTGGAACTATTTATTATGGATAGGTGATGAAAAAGAGGATAATTATAATTTTATCCAACTCTTAGTTGATGATGAGGCATCCAAATCACTAACTGCTTCCTTTCTTTGTGCATTCTGCTCCAACAATTATGCAAACTTTGGGTCCAATGATATCTTTTTATTTCTCAATCCGTAATATATATGTAAAACATGAAAGAGGTTATTGTGGATTAATATGTTGGTGAGATAAACCTCTTTCATTTTCCTAAAAATCCTCTCCAGCTGTGCACAATAGACTCTGTAAAAATATGTGTAAAACAAAGTTTTACAGAGTCTGAAAAATAGCTTGTAAAGATGTGCATGTATCTCTCATTCTAAAATCACTGTGCAAAACGTGAGATAGGTTTTTGTAGATGGGCCTCTTAGGAACAAGAAACTCCTTCAGTTTTGTATGATGTATTTCGGATTGGCCACAATCTTCTCTGCAAAATGATGACTTAACTGGAATTTTCTGCAAAACGTGCTTTCCAACATTGGTTAATATTTCCAAAACCATAATAGCTGTTAGAAAAGTGAGAGAGGTTTTTGTAGATGGTCCTCTTAAGAACATAAGCCTTTTTCAGTTTTGAAAAATTCACCTTGGAGTTATCAGAATAGTTTCTGCAAAACAATGACTAAAACATTAAATTTCTACAAAAATGTTCCTTTTCGTTGTGTTTTTCATCTTTTCCCTTTTTTGTTCTTTTGACTGTTTCACTTTCACTTTAGATAAAATTCAATGTTGGTGAAAGTATTTTCATCTATTTTTACCATTTTACTGCCTCTGTATTTACTTTTACTGTTTACCTTTGACTGCTCTGTAATTTCATTTTAACTTTCACTCTAACTTTTACCTAATACACTTTAACCACTTATACTCTTTAACTATTCCTTACTGTGTCCTTCAACTGTATGTTTTATCTTTCATCTCAGTTTGAATAGATTTTATAACAATCTTGGAGTAAACAAGTCTTACGACTAGTATTAAGACTATTTATCCAAGGATGTGGTCTTCTGATCACCTGTAAAAAAAAACAAATTGTTAAGAAAGCATTGGTTTGCAGGGGAGGTCGAAAAGGTTTCATTTGATTTTGAGAGGTCTGTGGAGCGAATCTAGAATGATTTTTGGGAGGTAAACCATGCTCAAATTGGTTAACAGAGGCTTCAGGTGGCACAGCTAGGTTACAAAGAGTTTTACTGCACAATCAGGTGAGAGTAATCAACACTAGGGTGTTTGTGTTTAAACGGGTAAACGGTTGATATTGGCGGGTAAGCTTTGAATTACTTGACTGCAAAATTCTTCATCGAGGTAGCGGTCAACACACTTTGACAGTTACATTCTAAATTGGTTGCCCGGGAGACTGGTTCATGTACAAGATAATGAAAACAATGCGGGCAGATTTGTTTTATTCACAAAGTCAAAAGGTTGGTGGGATTTTAATGATGACGTCAGCAGGTACGATGGACACGTCACAGAGGATAGGCGGTAAGCGGTTTTTTCTGCACCTCTTTTGAGGGAAGGCAGTATTAAGCAGATGGGCAGTGATTCCATAGAATTAATGACGTGTGGCCATGGTATTGTTTGAAAACCACCGACATTTCATGCATTATTGTTCAGATCGGGGATGGCCAGCGGAATTATCAACAGCCGTTGATATTGGAGCAGCTGATCGAATGGTAGTCGGGGTGTGAAGTTGATGGGGAGTTAATAAAGGGGGGCCCGATGCAATTTATTATTAATTAATCTCATCGGGAGCGATTTGATTGGCGTGTTAGGTTCTTAATTAATCGTCGGGATTCATTAATTCTTGCGTACGATGAAGGGTCGGGGAGGAAAAATACGCAAGGGATGGTTTATTTTTTATTTCAAAACACGTAATAAAACATGTTTTAAATCATTTTTTAATGTATTTCTATTATATGATAATGAAATTAGATTAATCCAATTACCATAGGGGGCGGGATTAACATATAATGATATATTTTAACCAAAGGGGGTATATAGTGGGTTTTTTATTTGAACAAGTGGGGATTAAATACTTTGGTTAAAACTATAATATATGGGTTTTTTGGGGATATTGCCATAAAAGGATTTATATATAATAGGAAAAGGTGATTTTCATAGGGAGTTAGTATATAAATTAGAGTTAATATGACAAAGGGACAATGTCAACTCAAAATACTTTATAATAGCTAAGAAACTAAAGATTGAAAAGTAAATTGCATTATAATACTTTCATCATTCAGACTTAGAATAAAAAGTGATTTTGAGGGGTGAATGAATGTGATAATAGATGATTTCAAGTACTTAGGTCTTTTCAATTATTGGGCCGAGGATCCGGTCCCTCCAAAAGTGAAGGAAATGCCTTGAGCCCCTTTAATCTTCAAATACCTTAGTGCTTAGGAAAATTAGTGAAATGTTTAGGGAAAATGAGAGGGGAGGTTAATAATTTGACTTTGCTCTGCTATGAACTTTTTCCAATGTAGTATCTACCTTTGCACTTGTGATGAAAGTAAAATTGAACACATTTAGACCATCATTCATCACATGTAATTCTGCAACAACATCTACCTACCCTACCTACTTTACTCTACCATTTTTTATTCTTTATTAGGGTGCACCTAGACTGGAAAACCCTTATCAATCTTCTTTTTCTTTTACATGGAAAACCTATCTAAGTCTACACTTATTACATCCAAGGGCTCAGATTAAACTGTTGAGCTCCTTTTATTTACTCTACCTATCTACTTATCTGCCAAGATTAAATTGTTTGGTCAGATATTTATTCTCTATCTCTAAAGCATGAAATTGAAAAATGGACTAGCCAAGCTTGAACTGTTTGAATATTCATGAATTATGGCATAGAATGCAAGTTGCACACAATTTTTTTATTACATCAGAGCAAAAAGTAGTGGCATTTAGTCTTGCACACTTTCCTTGGCCTTTCTTTTAGTGGGGTTCATTTTCTTTCACTTTTTTGGCCAATTTTATTTTTTCACCCTTTGATTTTCTTTTAGGGTATACCCTCTTTACATTTTTTAAATTTTTTTTGATTTTTTTATTTTTAAGAATATGGAACACCTTTGCAACAAGAAAAAGGTTTGAACATATTGCATAGTTCAACAAGTCAATCATGAAAAATGACACCTATTGGTTTAGGAGTCTAACAGGTTCCACTGGCTCTGACAACACTAATGCTATGTTCTATGTTCAATTTCAATGGCCAGGAACAAAATTTTCAACTTCAACTTCTTTTTATTTATCTCAGGGTTTCATCAACTTGTCAAACAATAGGCTAAATGGTAGAATTCCTTCACGGTTTGGGTTGCTCAAAGGCCTCGGGAGTTTAAATATCTCCGTCAATACTTGACAGGACACAGACACCTCAAATATGAGTTTTAGACCAAAAAAATACTAAGATAGGTGAGAGACTACTGCAAACGCAACATGTAACTTAGATTCAAGACATCAAAATCAAACAAGCTAAATAAATTTGCTTCCAAGGCATTGAAATATGGGGTTTTGGTGAGCTAAGCACAATTAGAAAATAGAAAAATATTCAACTAAATAGAAAAATATTCAACTTGGTCATTTCTGGAGGTCCATTTTATAAATACTCGGTGGGCAGGCTGTCGACGAAGTTAAGAAGAATATTGAGCTTACTTCCCCTCAAAGGCCAATCTGACGTGCAATCTCCATAGCTATGGCATCTACCACCTATCTCAAATAAGAGCATCTCTCTTCAAAATCTGCCATAAGGGTCCTGAAGGGTGGATTTTTCGCTTCGTTAGCTTCAACTACAGTTTAACCTTCCGTGTTAGCTATTTCTAGCTCGTGAACCTCAAGAAATTGCTGCTTTCTTTAAACCCTTTGTTCTTTCTCAGCATGTCATACATGCACAAGATCCATCAAACTATAACAAAAATGTTTGCAAACAAATATTTGTAAATTCTAGATTCTAACGACTATTTCTGTTAAAAGGAAAACTTAAACCACATAGACATCGTGCAGCTTGGATTGCCGAATTAAATGTCACACAACACGAGGAGTGAAAATCAGTCGACTTCCTGAGAAGTATTCAAACTATAGATCAAGGGTGAAGGACGAAATTTTTTGGAGGCGAGAAATGGAATTAATCTAAAGTTAAAAATAAAAATTAAATGTCAATAATAATATTTTAAAAAAAAATTATATATGGTATTAAATTAGAAATTCAATATAAATAAATAAGATATTAAGATGCATATAAATTATTTAATAGGTAAAACTTACAAACATAATTAGTAATTAGTAGTTATAGTTATTTATGTTGTCATCTTTAAATTAAAAGACTCAAAATTAAAATTATGTGGTTTCTTATTATTTTAATATAGAGATAAAAACGTATGATAAAATTTCCTCTCCTAAGGTTTGACAGTTGTTATTTTTTTTACTAAGCTTCCACCTATCATAATGAGATCAATTGCTCAGATTTAGCATTATCAGAGTATTGTAGCTACTACAACACCACCCAAAATTTTACGCATATTCAAATTTTGTGTTCCCTCATTTTGTTCGCTCAACCCATTAGGGTTTTGATGAGACTCTTAATTGATTAATCTCCTATCCCCCTTTCTTTCATGATTTGTTTTTGTCCCTATTCACACTTTACATGTTTCCCCCACACATCATGTGTTGCCTCATATGTTGACCTTCTGACTACATTATGGCTTTCAAGGTGTGTCGCTTTGGTGATGTGCCAATAGACTCCCATGATTTCAAAACTTATCTTTCTGTAGTATATATCGTAACCAGCAAAAGCACTGCATGTGGACAAGAAGGATTTCATTTTTGGCTCCCCTTATGTTGACTATACTAGGGTTTGGGAGAAACCCTAATTTGGAAAGAAAGTGACCCCCTTTATATTTTTAACCTACGCCTCTAAGGGCACAGTCTCATCGACATCACATGACACCATGGAGAGATTTATTGCATAGCATGTCGCCCTAGGCCCTTGACTGGTCCTATGACTTAGTATGTGCATTAGGGTTTGAGAGAATTATATATTTTCCCTGACATCCTTTAAAACCCTAAGCGTTGATGATTGAAGGTCCAACCCTACCGTGAATTAATCCTTACTCTTGAGGGTGATTATCATCTTCACCTTCTAATCTTATCTCGAAACTAGATCACTCATATGTATCATGGTTTACAAGGTACCTCATATAGCATTAGTCCTCATTCCCCATAATTTCATTAGGGTTTGGGCAGGTATTTTTTTTCGGGAGTTATCTTGTGGTCAACCTGCATTTGCAAGGGTGTTTTCTCATTGGTCATATGGCGTATGCGCCCTTATGCCCTCCATTAATTTAGGGTGTTGATTATTATGGTATTTTCCATATGTTATAAAATCCTAAGTTATCATAGCCATGAATCAAAGGTTAAAACCTTTTTCTCTTTAATTTCACTTTGGCGTGTATTACTCAGCTTGCTCTCCACCAAGTTTTAAGGAATCATATCCATGAGCTTAGGCATTATTTTCCCAAAATAAGGTTTTTTTATGTGTGAGAGAGTAAGTCTCCAAAAATTGACATTTCACTTCATATGTTCATATTAGAAGGAATGTATGAGCATTCAAGTCATAATGGTTTACAAAACCACCTGAAAGTCTCTAGTGTAATTATCGCAATATATACTTAAGTTGAGGATAACCTGATCAGGATCACTGAAGTCCTTACTTAATGCATGCCTCAAAGTCTACTATTTGGTTGATAACCACATCTTTATATTGCGAATGTGAAACAACTTTGGATAGTGGTACCCTAGAGCCATAAAGGGACTTACTATTTGTATTAGTATTCATATTTTTTTATGTTTCGGCTCATGCCTTCTTGTAATGTGGAATCACATGTCTTTTCCTCAACCACTAAGGGTGGGGAGATCACCAATTCAAAAGGAATAAAAACACAATGGTTTACATACAAGAGGGCCCTCGACCATATGTGTATTTTATCACTTTTCATGAGGTTGGTGTGTGTGCACATGGATAAACCAACCCGGGTTTTCACTAAAAGCATAGTTCCAAACGATGAAAGGAGCACCGTCCAACTGGGCCTTACATGAAAATTTGGAAAGCACCAGGACATTGGTCACTGAGAAAGAAATTGGTAAGGGTGAACATGCGATACTATGAGAAACATAATATCCTGTTATTCAAGTATTTTAATATGGTTGTAGAAGCAATGGCTAAAGTAGAGGCAAATTAATCAATGATTTGTGTACAAACTCCATTTGTTGTTGCAAATTTTTTGGAAGAAATGAATGCCAAACTAGACTTGTTTCTCTTCATTAAGGAGGGTGTTCCTCGACATGTTATGGTACGTGTAAAGAAAAATTTAAACGAGAAATTGAAGACTCGAATTATCGGGTCAAATTGTCAAGCCCAGTGAGTGAAAAATTGATCTTTATATGGAGTCTCTTTGGCTAGATATTAAGAAGCATGAAATCCAATGACATGGTGAGAAGTCACCACTTAGGAAGAAGACCTATTTAAATAATAAATATTGGCTCCAGGGCTTGGTGAGTGTTTAATTAAAGTAGCTCATGCTTGGATTTTTGGCTTTATTGGTCGAACATGTGAGGATCATCACAATTGCATCCAAAGGTTGCATTTAAATAAATATTG
Organism: Pinus albicaulis; assembly: GCA_034641835.2. Taxonomy (NCBI): domain Eukaryota; kingdom Viridiplantae; phylum Streptophyta; class Pinopsida; order Pinales; family Pinaceae; genus Pinus; species Pinus albicaulis. Next base: position 1,502,089,880 of record CM076579.1, on the reverse strand, counting down.
GTCAAAATCTCGGTAGTCACCATAATACGAATGCACACTCCAAAGTAGAGCATAAAAATCAAATGGTAAATGGAGTTAATGAGTTCTGATCATTATGAGGGAGAGACAGAGGATGAGTTGCGCTTTTCTTTTGGGTGATATGAAAATTTATATACAAGTAAAATGTCATGGGAATACAAAACGTATGTATGTATATTATTAACATCACAAAAGAAGGACCTTTTAATGATGGCAATGTGTTATTAGGGTGCAAGTGAAGCAACAGATCAACGAAGACATTAATAAAAATGATCTTTTGGGAGTGGATGTTGGCTTATAAAATACAATGCTAAGGCTCCAAAAGGATTACATAGGTGTTAGCACTAACATCCACCTAGGTGAAACACAAGTCTGCCTGGATGCTTATAATGCTCAGAATGCTAAGGTATTTATAAGGATTGACTTTTCACTGTTAAAAATATCGGCAACATACATTCCTTTAGTGATTTGGGTTTGAAATTAGCAGCAGAGGAAGAAAATTATTGAAACATATTGAGTCTATGTATAGCGCCAGGAACATGAAAGTTGTTGGTAAGCCACTGATTTATAGAAACAACAACACATTGGAAACCTGGGATGATACTTTAGCCACAAGGATTTTCCCTCTGGTTCACATGGCCTTTGGTTATATATATCTTCGTTATCTTCAACTAGTCGAGGAAGCCGAGGTAGGAGAAGTATTGACCATGTCTCAAAATCGCCAATATTCAGCGCCGGATAGAACCATTTAAACAGTCCCTTTGACAGTTTCCATTGGCTGCATCGGAATACAGTGGCACGGGTAATAAAATCATTCCTCTTGTTGCTATGTCAAGACCAAGATTGGTATGTCATCCATTCCTCAGTGTAAAGTCTAATTCAAATAATTCATATGTTGAAGACATTGAACACATAAGTTGAAACTGTGAGAAAATATCTTTGAGTGGTCATGTAGCAATGCAAGCTAGAGCTTCGTGCGACCCATGATACCCTTAAGAAGTGTGACTGACTGCTTATCCCACTTATGATCATTGCATAGGTCACAGAGTTGAGTCTCAAAGCTCTAGGGACAAGCTCAGAAGTGCGACCAATCCATGTTGTGCCTCTCCAACTTCCAGAGATTCTCACTCCCACCTAGGTCGCCAAGTCACAGAATAGTATTTGGAGTAAGCTAACGACCGGTGCGACCAGTGAAAATTATGCTACCATACAACCTCTGCAGTTGTGGATGAGAAAAATGAAATGGAGAATGTAAGACATGGGAAATTACTTTACGATTGCACACTAGCATTTCGGGCTTGAATGTGAATCAAAATATTTAAGCTTAATGCAAGCAGTATTGCTATGGTCGCAGAGGGTTCTAGAAATGTGAACAATAGTTATCTTTGTCCACCTATCGAAATTGACTTTCAAATGCATGAAAATTAATAAGAGTGTGTGACAGGGAGTGTCAGTGAGTTCTAGGTGTGCTAATGAGGGAGTGACAAGGTATGCTACGTAGTTCCAAGGAATTCTAGAGTTTTAGTGCGATATGCCAAGATATATCAGGTGTCAGGGTGTGCCAAAGCATGCCAATGAGTGTTAGGGAGTTCCATAGAAACAGAGGGGAGAACTAGTTCAAAATGCATGGAAATGAATGGATAACAGTGAGTGATACAGAGTGTTAGCAAGTTCCAAGTATTCTAAGGAGGGAGTGACAAGGTTATATATTAGGCAGTGCCAAGGCATGCTAGAATGTTAGGGAATGTCGGGGATTGCTAGGGTGTGCTAGGGAGGGAAAAACATGCTAATAAATGTAGGGGATTCTTACACATGCCACATAGTTCTAAGTCATTCTAGGGAATGCTCTAGAATTTCAAGAAGTTCCAGGGTGTGCTAACATTTTCTAAATAGTTCCAATGCATTTCAGGCATGCCAATACATGCCATGTGTTAAGGCATGACGAGATGTGTTAGGTGTTAGGGTATGGGAACACGTGTCAAGGAGTGTCACGCGAGAAAATAGAACACCAAGTTAAAATGCAAATAAATAAACACATATGAGGGTTAATAATTCAATACCTTCCCTTTTCAAGAGGGTAAGGCTAAGCATACCAACACTAGTATCAATACATGCCAAGGGCCAACTTTTAGCATGTCTTAAGTGCTAAATCATCATCTATTACTTCTCTCTTAATTGTGAATAATTGATCTCAAATAAATTTTATCTTAAACCGTGCCAAGGAATTTTAGGGCATCCAAACACATGCCAATAATTTTCAAGTGCCACTAATTTCCAAGAGCCAATATGTGCGAGGTAGTTATAGAGCATGCTATGGAGTTCCAAGTTTGCTAAGGAGGGACTGAAAATATATGCTAGATATTTCCAAGGCATTCTAGAGTGGTATGGAAGCATATCAAGATGTTCCAAGTTCTAATGTGTGTTGAGTGTTAGCGAGGTCTAGGGAAACCCAAGGGAGTACTATGTAAAAATTCATGGAAATGAATGAATAAGAGTGTGTGATAGGGAGTGTTAGCAACTTCTAGGTATGCTAAGGAGGTAGTGACATGGTATGCTAGGTAGTGTTAAGTCATGCTAGTGTGCCATAGTGGTATGTGTCCAAGATGTGCCAGGTGCCAAGGTGTGCCAACACATCCTAGGAAGAGTTAGGGATTCCTAGGGACACACAAGGGAGAAGTAGGTGAAAATAAATGCATGCAAATGAATAATTAAGAGATTGTGATAGGAAGTGTCAATGAGTTCTAGGTGTGCTAACGAGGGAGAGACAAGGTATTCTAGGAAGTGCTAAGGTATGATAGAGGATAGGGAAACATGCCAAGATGTGCCAAGTGCTAAGGTGTGTCAATGCATGTCAGGGAGTGTTATGGAATGCCAGGAAAAAAAAGGGAGAAATAGTTTCAAATGCAATGAAATGAATGAATAAGAGTGTGTGATAGGGATTGTTAGCAAATTCTAGGTGTGCTAAATATGGAGTGAAAATCTATTCTAGGTAGTTCCAAGGAATGCTAGAGTGCCAGGGCGAGATGCCAAGATGTGCCAAGTTCCAGGGTGTGCCAATGTGTGTCAGGAATTTTTAGGGAGTTCCATAGAAACATAATGGAGAACTAGTTCAAAATCCATGGAAATGAAAAAATATAGACTGTGTGATAGGTAGTTTCAACAAGTTCCAACTTTGCTGAGGGAATGACAATGTTATATGCTAGGTAATGTCAAGGCATGTTCGAGTTACAGGGCATGTCAAGGAATGGTAGGGTGTGTTATAGAGTTCCAAAGAATTTCATGGAATAAAAGGGATGCTAACACGTGCCACATAGTGCCAAGGGATTTTTAGACATTCTGAGAGTTATGGCATGTCAAGATGTAAACTATGTTGCTTAGTTGTTTTATGGCCATGATTGGACATGAGAATAGACTTGGTAAACTGTTAAGTAGGATGTATTAATATTTTCCATGAGTAGCCTAAGGTTATTTATAAGCCATTCTTAGGTGAACAAGGCATAGTCTAGTTGTAGAAAATGAAACTTGGTCAAGTTATTGTAATCGAGGCAGGACTTGGTTGGGTTCCCAAGTTTAAAAAAGATAAGGGTATTTATGAGGACATGACAATTAAGGACTGCCAGGGCATACCAATGAATTTAAAGGTGTGCTAACACATTCTAGTTAGTGTTAATGCATGACGAGGAGTGTTTGGTAGTGTGAGGGCATCAAAAGGTAGAACTAGTAAAAAGTGTGTGGAAACAAATGAATAAGAGTGTTTTTTAGGGAGTGTGAGTGAATTCTAGCTGTCCCATGGATGAAATGTGTTATGAGAATTCATAATATGACTTGAAGGAGGCAAGCTGATGATTGCGATAAGGAGATGGAAGAAGTAGTTTCAGACAAAGGGAGACTTTATGATAGACACAACACTATTTTTTCAATGACTTGGTTGGGTTCCCAAGTCGCAAAAAAAGAAAGGTTATCTATCAGGGCATGAAAAATAGGGAGTTCCAAGGTGTGCAAGGAATCCCAAGAAGTGCTAACACATGATAGAAAGTTCCAAGGCATGTTAGGAATTCTAATATGTGCTAGGTGCTAGGGTTTTGTGCCAACACATGCTAGGGAGTGCTAGGGAAACAAAATGGAGGACTGGTTTCAGTTGCATAGAAATGAATGAATAAAAGTGTGTGATAGGGACTGTTATAAATTTCTAGATGTGCTAAGGAGGGAGTGACAAGGTATGATAGGCAATTCCAAGGCATGATAGATTGCTAGGAAATCAATGCCAAGATGTTCCAAGTTCCATGGTGTGCCAATGTGTGACAAGGAGTGTTAGGGAGTGCTAGAGAAACGCAAGGGAGAAATATGTCATAATGCATGGAAATGAATGAATAAGAGTGTGTGACAAGGAGTTTCAATGAGTTCCACGTTTGATAAGTTGGAGTGACAATGCATGCTTGGAAGTGCCAAGGAATGATAGATTTCTAGGGTGGCATGCATCCAAGATGTACCAACGCGTGCAAGGAAGTGTTAACTAGGAGTGTTATGGAAACACAAGGGATCACTACGTCAAAATGCATGGAAATGAACAAATAAGAGTTTGTGATTGGAAGTGTCAGTGACTTCCAGGTGTGCTAAGGAGGGAGTAACAAGGTATGCTAGGCAGTGTTAAGGCATGCTAGAGGCTAGGGCGACATGCCAAGATGTCCTAGGCGCTAGGGTGTACCAACATGTGCCAAGGAGTGTTAAGGAATTCTATAGAAACATAAGGGAGCACTAGGTAAAAAATCATGGAAATGGTTGAATTAGATTTTGTGACTAGGAGTGTCAATGAGCTCTAGGTGTGCTAAGGAGAGAGTGACAAGGTATGTTAGGTAGTGCTAAGGAATTATAGAGTACTAGGGCGGCATTCCAAGATGTTACAAGTGTTAGGGTGTGCCAATGCATTCTAGGGAGTATTAGGGAGTGTCGGGTAAACACAATGAAGCACTAGATAAAAATGCATGGAAATGAACAAATAAGAGTGTGAGATAGGGAGTGTCAATGAGTTCTAGGTGTGCTAAGAAGGGAGTGAGAAGGTTATATTCTAGGAAATTCCAAGGTATGTTAGGAAGTTCTAGGGTGTGTTAGGAAGTTCTAGGGTGTGTTAGGGAGTTTAAAAGCATGTCAAGGAATGTAGGGGATCATAGCACATGCCACATAATGCTAAGGCATTTAAGACATGTCAAGTGTTATGGCATGTCAAGATGTAAACTATGTTTCTTAGTTGTTCTATGACCATAGTTGGATGTAATGAGCCTTGTATTGGTAACTTGTTAAGTGGGATTAGTTGAGATTGGACATGAGTAGTATAAGGTGAGTTACATGTAGTTCATAGGTGAAAAAGGCATATGTTGAGTTTCCACAACATGTGATAATTTTGGTTTTGTATTAGAATATGTGATGCAAACAAAATCAAGTGCCACAACACATCTACTTTTCACAACATAATCTACACACTTCAGGGACTCAACTAGTGCACATGAAAACTTTTAAATTTTTCAAACCGCTCTTCATTAAATTACAAACGATAATAGAAGAGGCTAGAGCTCTCGTGCCATGGATTATGGCCCTTTAAAATCACATTGATACTAGGAATACAACTAAGGCTTGGTGCTATTCCTTTGAAAACCAATCTACCTTGAACAAGACAACACTTGACCCACTTTTTGATGGTGGCCACACGTAGCCCTTTCAATCAACATGTCTTGAACACATTTGGCAGGTCATCCTATGCAACTCCTCAATATGTTTCTATCAATGAACTTAACTTCTTTATGTTACTAAAATAGGCTCAAAAAAAATTTCCCTCTATCTACCTCTCTTTTCCATAAATGTCTACAACAGTTAAGCTTTTTGATTAGTTATTCATAACTCTTTGGTCTGCCCACTTTTTCCATACTACTGCTCCAAGATGAAAATTCTAGGGATATGGAGGTTTCCCTTCTTCTTAATGACACAATCATCTACAATCCAATGAACCAGGGCTCGTTGGCTAGCCCACTTGACTGCTACTTTAGTCCTTCAAAGTCTACACATCCTTAGGTCCAATACACCTACCCTTCTACCAGTCTTGTTTTCCTTCACAAGTACAAGACTTAGAGCTCTTATTTGACAGTCACCTAACATCCCTCCAATTGTACTTGGAATGCCATCAATTTTTCAAACCACAGTAAATTATTTTACTGATCTAGTACCCACAACACTACCCTCATCTAGGGCTCTTCAAATATGCCACCTAATAGCGATTTGAGTCCTCTAAAAATCACTATTGTTGTGTACCAATTTCTTTGTTGTCCAATCTATGAGAAAATCTAAACTACTCAGCTTATCATCCTTCTAACAATTTGTATATGACTGAACTAGGGTCACAAATCATCCATTAAGATTCCATTGACTAACTCTTTATAGGTTGCTTTAGATCTCTATCGAAACCTCTATGGACAGTCCACCAAAATCAACTCCTCTTCATGTCAATCCATTCCTCATATGGTACATTTCTTCTCCTCCATCTTCTACTCAAGTTCCACCTTCGTTTGGATTTTATATCTCTACACATACTTCTACAAACTATCTTCAAAATTTGTGGTATATATTGTAGAGATAAACCTCTCTCTAAGGGTCACAATCCCTCTTCTCTTATGTAGATTTGTCATAGTCTTAATGGAATACCTTATGGATTGAGCATGCTAGGAAACCTCCCTAAATAGGGAATTATACTTCTATTATAATTTCTTTAGAACAAACCATATCCACCCATAACAAAAACGATTTCCTCCATAAGAGACTTGGACTAGCTCATATGGATCCATAGATTCTGAGAATTTCTTTAATTGAATCTTGACCTCAACTTTAGATCTCTACAACCCTAAAACTACGGTTACCTTAGTAAATATTACACCTGCGACTACTTATGTTATGGCCCTAGATTCTAGTGCAAAATCTCCTCCATTTTTGTTGGTATTTATCACCGACCTTGCAACCTAGTAACCACCACGAGGTAGGGTCTCAACACTCTCTACCATTTCAAAATTTGATGTGGACTTCACACAAAAACACCACTGAAATCACATTCCCAAATTCTCATGAGTCGCCTCTCTTGATCTTGATCTGCCATAACAAAAACAAAAATATACCATCCTACTTCCTATCTCGAACCCATTAAGGTCCGTGACATTCTTGTGAACCCTCACATGATGATATTACTCTTGGTGGATGATCATGGCCTCCCTTTAGCAACGCTTACTTAGCCCTATACCTCGTCCTACTTTAGGACTACATCTCTATTGGCCTCCTTGATCAAATGAGCTCTTTCTCACTTGATGTTCTTGCCTTCATACTAAGGCATCCTTAAATAGATTTTCCTAGCTAGGCCTCTTAAGAACACTCTAGAAATTATGAACTTTATCTACTTATACCTTAGGAAATATTATTTTTTCTTTTTAATTTTCTTTTAGATTTTAAAACCCATCTCATGTCCAAAGCCCCTTCGCTTGGGTTATTTTTCCACAAATCCTTTGATGTCACAAATCACACAAACCCATCTCACTAGGCTTATGGAGTACCTCCCAAGCCACACAATTCAACAACATAGTCTAGTTATAGTACTCGTAACTTGGTCAAGATCCTATAGTCAAGCGACGACTTGGTTGGGTTCTCAAGTTGAAAATTAATTAAGGCTAGTTGTGAGGGCATGATAAATAGGTAGGTTTAGGGCATGCCAAGGAATCAAAAGGAGTGCTAACACATGCTGGACAATGTCAATGCATGTTTTGTATTGTTAAGGAGTGTTGAGGCATCACAAGGGAGAACTAGGTCAAAATTCATGGAAATGAACAAATAAGAGTGTGTGCTAGGGAGCGTCAGTGAATTCAGGTGTGCCAAGGATGATATATGTTAGAAGAAGTTCATAATAGGATTTGAAAGAGGCAGGCCTACGATTGCGACAAGGGGCTCTACAAAGAAATTTTAAATAAAGGGAGACTTTGTCTTGGGAACAACACTATTTGTCCTTTATCTATTCTTTTTATATGACATGTGGCACGCTTTGGCTGAATGCTCATGTTTTAAACTATTTTATAAAATTGCATATTGTACATTTTTGTGTATAATTTTTGGGGCACTTGGCTTATGCCAACTTATATCTTGTGTGTGTTGTGTATCTTGTGGTTCTTGAAAACTCTCAGTTAATTCTCTATTTTTTATATGAAATATACATAAATGTGAAATATTCCCCATGTAAGCTATGTTGCTTACTTGTTTTATGGCCATGGCTAGATGTGATACTTTTCTTGGTAAGTTCTTAAGTAGGAAAAGTTCAACTTAGACATAAGTGGCCTAAGATGAGGTATAGGAAGTTCTTAGGTGAACAAGGAACAATATACTTGTAGTAGGTGTAATTGATCAAGTTTTTATGGTTGACGCAAACCAATGTCACATGAACAGTAGTAGCTAAGGACTTGACTGGGTTCCCAAGTCATGAAAAAATGTAAGGCTAGTTTTGAGGGCATGAGTGCCAAGGCATGCTAGGGAATTTTAACATGTGCCAAATAGTTTGAAGGCATGTCAAATATGCTAAGATTTTTCAAGTGATAAGGCATTCCAAGATGTGAAATGGTGTGACAATAAATTCTATGGACTATCAAGGCAACAAAAAGGAGAAAAAAGTTAACTACAAGGAAATGAACACATCATAGGGTTAATAAGTCATCAATTTACATTTTTCAGGAGGGGCATGATATGCACACCAACACTAGGTGGAAATAAGTGTCAAGTGCCAAGTGTTAGTGAATTCTAAGTGCCAAATCATCCTCTGTTACTTCTCTTCTACTTTCCAATAATTGATCTCAAATAAATTTAATATTAAAACATGCTAAAGCATACTGAGGAATATTAATGAATGCTATACATGCTAATGATCGTGGCCTCTTTAGGACTACATCTATCTTCACCCCCTTGACCAAATGAGCTCCTTCTCACTTTATTTTCATTCCTTCATCCTAAGGACTCCTTAAATAGTTTTTCCTAGAACTCTTAGGAACCCTATAGAACTTACGGGTCCAAAATCACTTTGCTTGGCTTCATTTCCCATAAAGCCTTCTGTGACCAAACTCACACAAACACATCTCACTAGGCTTGTGGAGTACCTACCAATCTACACAATTCAACAACAAAGTCTAGTTGTAGTAACTATAACTTGGTCAAGCTCTTTTAGTTAAGCGAGGGCTTCGTTGGGTTCCCAAGTTGCAAATTAAGTAAGGGTATTTGTGAGGGCATGATAGCTAGAGAGGGTCAAGGCATGCAAAGGAATGAGAAGGCATGCTAACACATGTCGGAAAATGTCAATGCATGCTGAACTAAAGTGTTAGTGAGTGTCAGGGCATATCAAGGGATATCTAGGTCAAACTGATACACACTAACTAGTCACTACTTGAGGGAAATGATACACACTAATTACTTCTTAACAAATTCACTAACTCTAACCATTATGGCATTGGACATATCATAAAAAATACTCCACAATCATGGTATTAAATCGTTATCTTCTGACAAAAAATGTATTAAAAGGCACATAACGTCATCAAAAATTCACTGGAATGGTCAATGATGACGATCATTTTTTTACCATCACCAAAAGTAAGAAAAAGAGCATTGATGAGGGTAATTAAAATTTCATCACTAGAAGTGTCACCAAAGAGAGAAATAGTGATGGGCCTTTAACGACCCTCACCAAAAGTGTCACTGGAAATGGCTTTGCTTTGTTGATGAACCTTAAAGTACCATCACTATACACACTTACAATGACTCTTTTCTAATGATCGTCACCATATGTGACATTGGTGACGGACCTTAAAGGTCTGTCACAAGAATGACCCTCACCAATGTCATTTTTTCTTGTAGTGGAAAGAACTACTCATGTATTCTTTAAATTTTGAAACCTGAATGTAATGTATATATATTTATTTCCACATATTTCCTCTTTCATATAGATACATTGTTGGCAATATGATGCAATATTTTGTCCTTGATGGTAACCTACTTGATGAATTTTTCCTTGATAGAAACCTATTTGATGAGTTTCCTTTTGATAGGAAACCTATTTGTTAAACATGTAAAAATGATGTTTCTATAGGTCAGTTCAGATGTGACAGAGAAATAAACTCCAGTAAGTGCCAAAAAATGAAACAAGAAATATTTCTCAATGTATATGTAGGTTTGATGAAGGTAACCCGTGCATGGAGGCAATGTATACGCTACTTAGTGTACAGGAAACCCACATATACATCCAAAATTAGTATATATGTAGTTTTTATGAAGAGAAATGGCGTATAGACGTGGGTGTGAAGAAGCAAAGTCGTGTATACCTTTTGTGCTCGAAAATTATGATACCAAGGGGCATTACCATGGTTAGCCCACACTATTAAGCGTTGTATCGTCTATTTGATTTCATCCAAGAATACGATTGAAACTTGTGTGGTTTTGGCTCATGGCATTGATAAAGGCTAATCCTATATAAGGAGAGGAAGATCATAGTGCAAGGGGTGCATGTGTAAGGGTTGTTACTAAATACTTATCTTTGAAGTATATCTGCATGGTATGAACTCCGTTTTATTGGTAGATCTAAATATATGATGCACTCTTGGATACAATAATGTATCGGGATCTCTAGACCTTAAATGACTATGTACTTTCATGATCTAATGATGAGATTTTTGGCGCATGTTTCCTGAAGAGAAGTGAAGAAATATGGGTAATTCTATAGATCTTAACCATTCTACAAAGTTAATATTTACAAATCTATAGACTAGTTCGTCTCGGTGAAAGCATGCATATACGCGGATTTGTCTCAGAAAAAGCGCATATGGAAGTCAGGGTTTTCTGAAGCTTACTGCAAAGGTTATCTGTTTATTATTGTTTTATTTCTATTGTCTGTCAATGAAGACTTCATGTAGATTTGGGTTTCTTGAATACTATATATACTGCTAAGTTGAATATGTACAAATCTGATCAATGAGTGAGAAAATATGTTTAATGATGACTGACTAATTAAGGATTCTGCAATACTGTAAAGATATCTGACTGAAAGCCTCAGATCTGGTTCTTATACTGACCATATTATGGAATATCAATATTCTCCAATCCATACGTAGGTTGGTGTGAAGGAAAGCGCGTATATACATGGGCTCAGTAAAGAAAAGTAGCATATGCATTTTAAGATAACGAATGATTAGGGTGGAGATTGTTTCTACATGTTGATACTGAAATATGGGTTTGTTACTGTGTTTTGGTTACAGTAATATCACTTTTTTTTTTAAGTTTGGGTTAAGTATACTATTGATGATCTTTATTATGAGTTGTGTTGAAGTTGTGGGATCCTGTGTGAAAATTGTTGAAACGTGGTTTTTAGTGGTTCTAAGGGTTGAAGCCTTTAGTGAGGAAGTATAAGATTCCTGCCGGTATAAGCTGGTTTTCTTTTCATGGGGTTGAAGCTCCCTTCCATTATTGGCTGGTAAACGAGATCAGGGGGTTGTATCTCGATTCTAGTAGTAGCTGGAGAATGAGACAAGGTTGTAGCCTTCTGCAGGTAAATTCCTACGTACTGATATGATTCTGCATCAGTACAACATTGTAAGCAGTTTTTCATATAATAAATATTGAAGACAAAGACAACAACAGTGGTAGTTTTCTCCTGAATTGGGTTTCCACCTTAAATCTTGGTGTTCATGTGTGATGCTCTTGTGTGATGACTTATTCTGTTATTACTGCACATATTTACTGCTTAACTATCTGATGCATAACGGAAAATCCGAGTTAAAGATTGTTTTTGAAAGTTTATCTAACAATAAATTTATCTCAGTATAAGAAAGTTTGTGTTGGTATATCCATGTGCATACGCTAGTTGGGTTCATTAAAGTCGCGTATGGAATTCAGTAAATAAAAAGTAAAATTTTTTAGTGAGCTATAAATACTGATTCACCCCCCTCTCAATATTTTTCCCAAATATTGGTATCAAAGCAGGTCCTTTTGAAGAATCTTAATCAGTAGAAGTAAGATCAACTAAGATGAGCAATCAAGATGGGACAACATTTATCATGCCTCCTCTCTTCAATAGAAACAATTTAATATTCTAGAAAACAAGGACAAGATCCTATCTTCAGTCTCTGGGAGCAGATTTCTGGGCTATATATCAAGGATGTTATCAATATCCAGCGTCAGTTCCAATAGATTCAGCCACAAGAAAGAACTGTGAAACCAATGCAAAGGTGATCAATGCGTTATTGGGAAGTTTGACTGAATCTGAATTTGTCAAAGTCATGCAGCTGAATATAGAAAAGGAGATATGGGACAAAATCATTCTGAGTTATGAAGGTGATGCCAAGGTAAAAAGTGCTAATCTCCAAACTCTCAAAATTCAATATGAGAAAAATTAAAATGCATAATGAGGAAAGCGTTGCTAGTTTCTTTTTACGTCTAGATTATATTGTAAATCGTATGAGAAATATGGGCGAAACCATAACTGACACTACTCTAGTAGAAAAGGTTTTGAGATATCTAACTCCCAAATTCGAGTCAAAAGTGTCCGCTATTGAGGAGAAGCGGGATCTACAAACTCTTACTATTGTTCAACTTCATGGGATTCTAACTGCATGTGAAATGAGGAAAGGAGGTTCGTCTGAAGTCAAAGAAGTTGTCTTTAGAGCCGCTACAAAAGGAAAGGAAGTAGAGGAACAAGAAGGATCAGGGTATGTTTCAGAAGAATATGAGATAAATTTTGTAAAGAAGCTACAACTTGGCACTAGAAGGTTCATAGGTAAGCTTCCTTTTAAATGTTTCTCTTATGGAAGAGTTGGTCATTATGCTACTAAATTTCCCCATAAAGATAATTATGAAAAGGAAAAGGAAGTTCCAAAAGGAAATAAGAAACAATTTATAAATAGAAAAATCTATTATACCCATGAAGATAGTTATGGTCTATCAAATAGTGAAGAAGGAGAATCTGATCAAGAGATCAAACTGCTCATGGATTTTGAAAAAGACTCTTGTGAGGCTAAAGATACTTTTATGGATGCATTAGAAGAAAATTATTTTCTTGAAGAAACAAATCATCTCAAAATATGTTTGGAAGAAAACAAAATTTCCATAGATACTCTAAAGAATCAGATTATAGAAAAGGAGAAGGACAATGAGAAATTAGAATGTGAAATAGTAAGTCTAAGAAAGGAAATTGAGAAAGTGAAAACTTTAAATCTTAGATTTGCTAAAGGATCTGAAAGCTTAGATGAAATTATCAAGGTACAACCCACTCCTCTTGTAAAGACAGGTCTTGTATATATCAGAGAATCCTCTCAGTCTTCATCACCAAGCTATATAAATGCATCTAAATCCAACCAACAACATTACTTCACTCAACAAAAGAACAAAGAGACCACCCAGGTAAAGCATGACCACTTCAGTTCAAGGAAGAACAATAACAGAAATATCAATGAGCAGGTAAACATAAATAGAAGGTTTCATGATCGCATAAATTTCTTCTTTAATGGACAATGTTTCTCATGTCATAATTTTGGTCATAAATTTTCTCAATGTGTTTCATACAAAACCATCATGACCAGAGAATAAAGAAAGAAAAGAAATGAGACTAGAATAAAGAAGAATACTTATAACAACTTTTCTCCTCTTCAAAATGAAATCGAATGTTCTTATTGCAATAACTTTGGACATGAAGAATCTGAATGCAGGAGAAAACTTCAGCAAAAAGTGCATATACCCTCAAATTCCAAGGTATGGAGAAAGAAGGACTTACAGGTTGAAATTTGTGTCATAGCCTTATTTGCAGAAGGGGAATAAAATCAATGGTACAGTGGATGCTCAAAACACATTACAGGTGATAAAAATAAACTCCTTTCATACAATGCTCTAGAGAAGGAAAAGACTGTTACCTTTGGAAATGACTCTCCTGCGGTCATTAAAGGAAAATGTTATTTTTTTTAAAATAAAAGGTGAACGCTAACAATGTTATGTATGTGGATGGATTAAATCATAACCTGTTGAGTGTGAGTCAAATATGTGATGAAGGAAATGAATTTGTCTTTAGTTCAAAAGAATGTGTAGTACGTGAACTTGACACAACAAAAACGATAATAAAAGGAACTAGAACACCAAAAAATCTATCTATATTGAAAGGTGGCCAAGAGAAATGATACTTAGGTAAGTCTTCATAAAATTTGCTATGGCACAGAATATTGGGACATTTGAGCTTCTCTCAAGTAAGCAAATCTAGCAGACTCAAAGTTGTTCGTGATCTACCCAGCATCACTCTGCCTGAAAGGACCATATGCAAATCATGCCAATTTCATAAGAAAACCCGAGTGAAATTCAATGCCAAAGAAGGATCATCATGTAAGCCTCTTGAACTTATACATACTGATTTATGTGGACCTATAAAGAAAAAATCACCTCATGGAGAACAATACCATATTCTATTTATTGATGACTTCTCTAGAATGTGTTGGATCGGTTTACTAAAACATAAAGATGAAGCATTTGAAAATTTTAAGATATTCAGAGCTCTAGTTGAAAATTAATTAGATCTAAAAATAAAATGTATTAGATCTAACCAAGGAGGAGAATATATATAAGATGAATTCTTTTATTTTTCGAACATCATGGAACAAAAATACATTTTTCTATAGCTGGAACCCCACAACAAAATGGCGTGGTAGAAAGAATGAATAGAACAGTTCAAAAGATGGCTCTTGCTATGCTTGATGAATCTGTAACTCCCGATACCTTTTTGGGAGAAGTAGCACATACCGCAGTAAATATTCTTAACAAGGCTCATGTATGTGTAAATGGTGATAAAACTCCTTATGAGTTTTGGTATGGTAATATTCCCATTGTAAAGCATTTTAGATTTTTTGGAATAAAATGTTTTATCAAGAAAAATGATGAAAAAATTGGTAAGTTTGAGCCTAGAGCAGATGAAGTAATATTTCTCAGTTACTCTTCTAGAACTAAAGCATATAAATGTGACAATAAAAGACTTCAAAAGATTGTTGAATGTATTGATGTTGTAATTGATGAGTCTCTCACAGCTCCTAAAAGGGAAATAACAACAACAAATGAAGATGATGATGATGTATGTTTTCCCTCATCAAATAGCAATAATATAGAAGGAGAACCCAATGAAGCACCAGAAGCTAATATATCTGAAAAATATCCATCCAGGTATGTTCAAAAGAATAATCCAGAATCCCAAATTCTGGGAGAAAAGGGATCAGGTGTCCAAACAGGAAGAACTCTTGTAGGATCCCCTAGCTATCTAGAATTCTTATCCACTATTGAACCACATAATGTAAATCAAGCTAGTAAATATGAGTTTTGGATTCAAGCCATGAATAAAGAACTTGATCATATTGAAAAGAATCATACTTGGGAATTGGTTCCAAGACCTCATGATAAAAATGATATTGGAACAAAATGGATATTCAAAAACAAGTTAAATGAAAATGGAGATGCTATTAGAAACAAAGCTAGAATTATTTTTAAAGGGTATGCTCAACAAGAAGGTATGGACTTTGAATAAAAATTTTCTCCTGTAGCCAGAATTGAAGCCATAAGAATGTTTCTTTCTTTTTCAAGTTTTCAAAAATTCAAAGTTTATCAAATGGATGTAAAATCTGCTTTTCTCAATGGTGATCTAGGAGAAGAAGTTTATATAGAACAACCAGAAGGATTCACTCTGGGAAATGATGAAAAACTTGTTTGCAAACATAAAAAGGCTTTATATGGTCTCAAATAGGCTCCTTAAGCACGGTACTATCGTCCTGACAAATATTTTCAACAACAAGGTTTCACAAAGGGATCTGCTAATAGTAACTTATACAAAAAAATAAAGAATGATAAACTATTGATAATTGTTGTGTATGTTGACGACATCATTTTTGGAAGTAATGAAGAGTCCATGAGTCAGAAATTTTCTTTGGTTATGCAGCAAGAATTTGAAATTTCTTTACTTGGGGAACTAACATATTTTCTTGGCTTACAAGTGCAACAAGCAACAAACGGCATATTTATATTACAAGAAAAATATTTCAAGAAAATTTTGAATAAGTATGGGATGGATGACGATAAACCTATGAGTAATCCAATGGTAATTGGATGTAACCTCAGTTCTCATGATGATTCTTCCATGGTGAATCAACCAGAGTATAGATCCATTATTGGAAGTCTGCTTTATCTAATCGGGACAAGACCAGACATTAGGCATGATGTTGGGATTATTGGATGATTCCAAGCTAATCCAAAAGTGTATCACCTTCAGGCTGTAAGAATATTCAAATATCTACAAGGGACTCAAGACTTTGGTCTATGGTATCAAAAGAATGTTGATCTCACTCTTCATGCTTACACAAATGCAGATTGGTTTGGAAATGTTGATGATAGAAAAATCACTAGTGGTGGTTCATTCTATATGGGGCCCCGATTATTATCTTTGTTCAGAAAGAAACAAAATTCTATTGCCTTAACTATAGAAGAAGCAGAATATGTGGCTGCCACATCATGTTACACACAACTTCTTTGGATGATGCAGACATTACAAGATATTTAGATCAAATGTTCACCTCCCATCTCCATTCTATGTGATAATATAAGTGTCATTAGTATCTTGAAAAATCATGTTATGCATTGAAAGACCAAGCACATTCCTATCAAGTATCACTTCCTACGTGAACAAGTGCTTGAACAAAAGGTTAAATTGGAGTCCATTCCCTCCAAAGAATAAGTTGTAGATATATTTACTAAACCTCTTCCTAGGGAAGAATTTGAATATCTTAGACAAAAGTTGGGAGTTGTCTCTGCCTCTCTTATCAAATCTACTAAATTTCAGAAGATTAAGTTCGATATGCTAGTTTCATAAAGGTGAATTGCGTATATATGTGAGTTTCTGTGCATAAAACTGTGTATGGTTTTTGCTGACATAAATTCTTTGGGTCAGCTTTCATGACAGTCTATGGTGTTGTTGGCTAATCTCTGTTTTTATTTCAGTATTCATCTTACTATAACTTTCTTTCATATTTATCTCCTTGATGAAGATGCTTTGATGAAATGGTTGTTGAAGGTGTTCAGGATGTACAAGCTTAGGGGGAGCACCTACCTTACTGAAAAGGATGCATTGTTGGCATTTTGATTGGTTTCTAATTTATGATCTCTCCCTTCAGATATTTTCGTCTTGGTTATAAAAATTCATATCTGTAATTTGATGAAAAGGTCATATTGAGAGCTATGATGTAAAATTGTTATATTTAGTCATGTAAGGACTTTTTCAAATTTGTAAAATAAGTTCGTTGGGTAGATGGGTCAAATATGTAATTCCACTTGGTTGGATCTTTGATGTAAGTATGAGTCCTTGGTGATAGGAAAGGTCATACTCGATTGAGTTATAGAGTCATGTACTTAATTGAAAAATCTATGTGAAGATTCAGCATGAACTCAGGGGGAGCATGGTAATTTCAGTGCACATCAGATCTACAGAGCTCTTCTTTTTATAAGGGAAGAAAAAGATTTTTTTGGTATTGATCTGCCCTTTTCCCTTGATGTCAAAGGGGGAAAGTATTTTGGTGTTTGAATAATGGTTATTATTAATGTATCTATCTGTTGTGGTGATCAAACACCATCATGGTTTCCATCAAGTCCAAAGGGGGATATTGTTTGCAGTATGATGCAGTATGTTGTCCTTGATGGCAACCTACTTGATGAAGTTGTCCTTGATAGAAACCTAATTGATGAGTTTAATTTTGAAAAGCAACCTATTTCTTAAAGATGTAAAAATGATGTTTCTATAGGTCATTTCAGATGTGACAAAGAAAGGAATTTCAATAAGTGCTAGAAAAATGAAACAAGAAATATTTCTCAATGTATACGTAGGTTTGATGAAGGGAACCCGCATATGGAGGCAATGTATACGCTACTTGGTATATAGGAAACCCACATATACATCCAAAATTATTATATATGTAGTTTTTATGAAGAAAAGTCGCGTATACACGCAGGTATGAAGAAGAAAAGTCACGTATACCTTTTGTGCTAAAAAATTATGATACAAATGGGCATTACCATGGTATTAGCCCACATTACTGAGTGTTGTGTCATCTATTTGATTTCGTCCAAGAATACCATTGACACTTGTGTGGTTTTGGCTCATGATATTGATAATGGCTAATCCTATATAAGGAGAGGAAGATCATAGTGTAAGGGGTGCATCTATAAGTGTTTTTACTGATCAATACTTCTCTCAGAAGTATATCTGCATGGGATGAACTCTGTTTTATTGGTAGATCTAAATCTATGATGCACTCTTGGATACAATGATGGATTGGGATGTCTAGACCTTAAATGACTATGTACTTGCATGATCTAATGATGATATATTTGGCGCATGTTTGCTGAAGAGAAGTGAAGAAATCTGGGTAAGTCTATAGATATGAAACATTCTTCATAGTTAATATTTACATATCTATATGCTAGTTTGTATCGGTGAAAGAACATATAGACGTGGCTTTGTCTCAGAAAAATCGCGCATGGAAGTCAGGGTTTTTTGAAGCTTATTGAAGAGGTTATCTGTTTATTGTTGTTGTATTTATGTTGTCTGTCAATAAAGTCTTCATGTAGATCTGGGTTGCTTGAATATTGTATATGCTGTTAATTTGAATATGTAAAAATCTAATCAATGAGTGAGTAAATATGTTTAATGATGACTGACTGATTAAGGGTTCTGCAATACTGTAAATATATCTAACTGAAAGCCTCAGATCTGGTTCTGAGACTGACCATATTCTAGAAGATCAATATTCTCATATCTATACACAGGTTAGTGTGAAGGAAAATGCCTATATACACTGGCTCAATAATGCAAAGTAGCGTACGCATTTTAAGATAATGAATGATCAGGGTTGAGATTGTTTCTACATGCTGATACTAAAATATGGGTTTATTATTGTGTTCTGATTAAATTTAAATCACTATTTTGTTTGAAGTTTGGGTTAAGTATATTATTGACGATATTTATGATGAGTTGTGTTGAAGCTGTGGGATCCAGTGTGAAAATTGATGAAATCTTGTCTACATTGGTTCTGAGGGTTGAAGCCTTAAGTGAGGAAGTAGAAGCTTCCTACCAGTAAATGTTGGTGTTCTATTTAGGGGGTTGAAGCGCCCTTCCAATAGTGGCTGGTAAACGAGATCAGGGGGTTGTAGGTCCCTTCCAGTAGTAGCTGGAGAATGAGAGAAGGTTGTAGCCTTCTTCAAGTAGATCCCTCCGTACTATTATGAGTCTGCATCAATACAATATTGTAAGCAATTTTCCATATAATAAATATTGAAGACAGAGACGACAACAATGGTGGTTTTCTCCCGAATTGGGTTTCCACCTAAATCTTGGTGTTCATGTGTGAGGCTCTTGTGTGATGATTTATTCTATTGTTACTGCACATATTTATTGCTCAACTATCGAATGCATAACTGAAAATTTGAGTTAAATTTTGTTTCTGAAAGTTTATCTAACAAAAAAGTTATCTTAGTATATGTAAGTTTCTGTTGGTATATCTGTGTGTATATTCTAGTTGGGTTCATTAAAGTTGCGTATGAAATTCAGTAAAGAAAATTAAAAGTTTTCAGTGAGCTATAAATACTGATTCACACCCCCCCTTCTCAGTATTTTTCCCAACATACATTTATATATCAGAAAAAGATATTGTCAGGGGGAAATATTTATTTAAAAAACATAGTTGTATTCAATATTTTACTTTCTTAGTAGATTTACTATTTCAGTTTACTCTGTAAGGCTGATGTCCAGACCATCAAAATTATGGGTTACTCTCTGTATCCCTAATCCGAGTATAGAGATTGAACTAGAGAGGAGAAAAATTGTTCAATCTAATCCCCAACCACAGTGATTAATAGTCTCTCCTCTGCATTCATTCAAGTTATATATATATATATATATATATATATATATATATATATATATATATATATATATATATATATATATATATATATATATATGTTATGTTTAGTTTCTTGGACTTTCTACACCAACATAGTTATGATATACCCTATTAATATGTTTAAAAGGAAGCACAGAAATAAAATTGTATTAGCAGCCTAAATTAGTATATATATATATATACACATATATTTCCTTTCTCCTGTTAAATACCTTTATGTAAACCCTTTTTAAGGAGAATCATATTGATACAATTACTACTATTTTAAATTTCATTTGTTATAGGAATAATTATTTAAATAACTAGAAATCACACTCGAAATCACATTCTTTCTTAACACATAAAAATTAACACAGAGGATTCACAATATTTCTTAACACCTTATTAAGTTACTGATCTCATTTTAATCTGTTGATGATAGTCTCCCAACCTTGAGAGAGGCAAATACATCCTCAACTCCCCCTGTGCTCCGCACCAAAGTAGGACTTAGATAACAATGTTTCTGGAATAGACCTCAATACCCTCATTCCATTCTCCTTTTCCAGATTTAGGTTACAGAGTTTTCCAGCGGTTCCAACTAGCTCTAGATTACTCATGGACTCAAGCCTCCTGAACTTCTTCCAAATTCACAAAACCCCTTTTCCTCACTGGGATATCTCTTTTATCCTTAGAGGAAAAGGTAATTGTCTTTAATTGATTTTGTGTAACTACTCTAGAATATTGGAATACTTTATCATTAGTTTTTATGGAAAAACATTCCATAATTAATTCTTTATTAAAAAAAAGGAAATAAATCATGTTCATTACTACATTAACTTTACTAGTTAATCTCATTTAAAAATTAAATGCATAATCCCTTTTTAAGAGGAAAAGAAATAGTTTAAGGATTAAATCCAGTAGTTACATCTTTCCCCTCTAGAATTAAACAACATCCTCAGTGTTTTATTCCATTTCAGCAAATATTTCTGGGTATGCCTCACGCACAAATCCTTCATCTTCCCATGTAGCCTCCTCCGTGCCAAAGTGCTTCCATTACAATTTAACTTGAGTGATGGCTCACATCCAAAGTGTGATTTCTCTATGATTGAAAATACGTTGAGGTTCTACCAGAAATTCATCATCTGGTTTGACCTACAATCAACAAAGTCTTAAGTTAATTAATCATAAAATTCTTCTCTTTTGAAAAATTGTTACTAAATTCCATTCCTACCTAAACGTTTTTCCAATGTATTACATGCCTTAGGTCATGCACATATCGTTTAAGTATTGATACATGAAACACATTGTGCACCCATACTTGACTGGGCAATGCCAATCAATAGGCTATTAGTCCTACTCTTTCTAAGATTTGGAAAGGTCCACAAAACTTGGGAGCCAGTTTGGCACACGAAGTCCATCTTAAGGTGATTTTCATAGGCCTAATTCTCACATACACATGATCACCCACTTCAAACTCCTGATAGGTTCTCTTTTTGTTCGCATAAACCTCCTACCAATCTTGGGAAAATTTTAGATTCTTTGAATCTTCTTTACTTCTTGTTCCATCTCCACCAACATCTTCGAGCCAAGCATTAACTTAGTTTCTTGACTGCTCCAGTTAATGGGATTTCAACACTGTCTCCCATATAAGGCTTTGAAGGGATTCATTTTCAGAGACTCTTGATATCCATTATTGTATGTGAATTCTAGTAGGTGTAGATAATCTTCCCACTTTATGGGTTGTTGCATTACGTACATGCACAACATATCTTCTAGGTTTTGATTCACTCACTCTGTTTTTCCATCCATCTATGGATGATATGTGGTGCTAAATTTGATCTGTAGGCCTATTCTGATAAAAAATGCCTTCCAAAAGGCCAAAATGAACTTTTCATCTCAATCTGAGATGACTGTTCTAGGAATACCATGCAACCTAAATATTTCCCACATGAAAATATCTACAATTTGCATCATCATGTAATTAGAATTTACTAGAATAAAGCAAGATTCCTTTCTCAGTATATCTACAACTACCATTATAGAGTCGCTATGTTGCTTCGATCACGGTAGACCAGTAAAAAAAAATAGTTATATAACTTCCCATTTCCATTCTGGTATAGTTATGTGCTGCAAAAATCCTGTTGGATGTTGATGTTACACCTTAATCTATTGGCATTACAGACACTCGGTTAATTATTCAGCAATATCTTTCCACATACTGGGCAAAAACTGTAATTCCCTGACTGCTGTAAACATTTTCCGGTAAATTTGGTGTCCATAATAAGTACTGCGATGATATTCATCCAAAATTAACTCTTTCAAACTCATATGATTCATGATGTATATCCTTCTTTAAAAGTTGAAAGACGATCTCTGTTAATCTCATGTTCTGATAGTTTTTCTTGTTTTTCTCCTTTATTCCCTTGCTGCCATAAAAATTGGTATTCAAGTTCCTTCTCGGCTGCTTCCTTTATTTGGTCGTGAAATTTGAATTCTACTTGATTAATGTAGAGTTCATACACGCAATGTAGTTTTCTTCTTAAAGCATCAAAAACACGATTTTCAGCACAAACATTTTTACCAATAAGTAGTGTCTCTATACCTCGAGTGCGTACACTACTACTGTCAACTCTAGATCATAAGTGGAATAACTATGTTAATGATATTTAATTTTTCTTGACTCATATGCAATGACCCTTCCCTCTTGAGATAATATGCCTCCTACTCCTTCCTTACGCACATCGGTGCATACCTCAAATTCCTTGTTTGGGTCAGAAACTCTCAAAACGGGAGCATTAGTTAGCAATTTCTTTAATAGTTCAAAAGTAGTTTGAAATTCGTTGGTCCATTTAAACATCCTCCCCTTTTGCTACAGAGATGTAATAGGAAAATAATTTTTTCAGAATCCTTCAATGAAGCGCCTATAATATCCGGCCAATCCCATAAATAACGTATATCTGCTACAGTTTTAGGCACCCTCCATTCCATGATAGTCTTTATTTTCTCAGGATATACTACTATGCCTTCAATGGAAATGACATTCCCTAAATATTGTATTTGTTCTTTGAAGAAATCACATTTGCTAAACTTGGAATACAACTGTTGTTTCCTTAACATTTCCAGCACTTGTTGTAAGTGTTCCTTATGCTCTTCCATGGTTCTTGAATAAATTAATATGTCATCAATAAATATTAGGAAATCATTCTCCAAAAATGGATGAAATATGCCATGCATCAGGCTTGTGAATGGTGTTGGTGCATTGGTTAATCCAAATGGAAAAACCACGAACTCATAGTGCCTGTATCGAGTTCAAAAATATTTTTTGTAAATTTCCCCATCTTTAATTCGAATCTGGTGGCAAATAGACCGTAAATATATCTTTGAAAATATAGTCTTATTCTTAACTGTTAATTTATTGAGCTATTTATAATCCCTACACATTCACATGGTTCCATCTTTTTTCTTCACGAACAACACTGGTGCTCCCCAAGGGGATACAGTTGGTCGAATATATCCCTTATCTAGTAATTCTTGTAATTGAATTTTTAATTCTGATAACTCAGGTACTCTCATCCGATATGGTGCTTGTGACACTGGTGCGATACCAAAAATTAGTTCAATAGTGAAATCAATATCTCTCTTTGGAGTTAATACTAGTATTCCTTCTGGAAATACATCCATGAATTCATGGACCACTAGTATATCTTCTAGCTTAAGAATCTTACCCTTAGAATTAGTGAATCTTGCTTGGATGGCATAAATTTGTCATCCTTTTCTAATACATTTACCCAACTGTGATGCTATGATTGGACATAACTATAGAGGTTTCTTGATTCCTTGAAACTCCTAGCGTGTCCCATCTTCATATCTGAAGTAAATGATCTTATCTTTACAATCTACTAGAGACCATTGTCCTTCTAGCCAGCCCATGCCGAGTAGTATGTCATAGGAAGCCAAAGATAAAAAATCTAATTCTACCTTTAACTGCTGATTTCCAATTTCCAAAGAAGATTTCGAAACTTTAGCACTAACCCTTCTCTTTACCCAAGTGGCTAGCTGTACCATCTAGGGGTCCTTAAATTTCTGGCTTTACAAGTTACACTTTTCTACTATCTTGGGGTTTACATAACTTAAACTGGCACCAGGGTCAAGAAAAATATAAATAGTTTGTGAAATTAACTTACCTTCAAGTTCTATCATGGTCAGCTATTAGTCTGTATTCCAGTCTTCGAGAGATGTATTAATTCTAGTTATATTTCGAGCCACATCCACACCGTAGAAGCCTCTTACAGGTTGGTTGTTTTTTCACTTCTCGCGCGATGAGGAAAATTATTGTAATAATGTTCCTCACCACATCCCCAACATTGTAAAAGGGGTTTCTGGGTCTGCCCATGCTCTTTTTTGGCGAAGGCTTTTATGGGTTGCTCCTCTATTGACAATTTTGTTTTATGTTGATTTCTCCCATACTACCTACTTGCTGAATTTCTTGTAGTATTTTTAAAATTAACAGACCAGGTATATTGAAAAATTTAATTATTTTTTTGTCCTTTCTTTGGCAGATAGTTTGTGCCTGTTTCCCCTTTCGCCTTGGCCTGTTGATAGCACATTCGTGATTTTCAAATCATTTCATCCATAGTCTTCGGTTTTATGAATTTGATTATTTCCTTCATGTGGGAATATAGACTTCTCAGAAAACAATGAACTTTATCCTTCTCATCTCTTAAGTAAGATACATATCTTAACAATGATGTGAACTTAGTTATGAATTCATCCATTGTCAATTGTCCCAATCTAAAATCATGGAATTCTCAATATTTTTCATCATAAAAACACTTTGTTAGGAACTTATCCTTGAAATATTGCTCGAGATCGTCCCACATCACATTCTGGTCTTCAATAATTCGAACATTTTTTACCTCCTCCCACCACAAGGTGGCTTTCTCCCTTAGTTGATAGATAGCCAAGCAAGCTTTGAGGTTGTTGCTACCTTCATAAACCTTAAAATACTTGTTCATGTTAGTTAGCCATGCTTCATCCACCTCTTCGCCCTCTCCATTGAAATTAGGAGGCTTGATTTTCCGGAACTCACCCTTCACTTCCACTTTATCTTTTCTCATCTCTTGCTGATATAGCACATTTATAGATTCTGCTTCATTAGAATTTTTGTTTTTATTGCTCCGCTTTGTATGACTTCCTTTCACCTTCTCATTATTCTATCGTCGATGTTCACTCTCTTCCTGGGTGTCTCTTTCAAGATGTGGTGGCACTATCCCTTCATTCTACCTATCAGAGAGGCTTTTGAGAAACTTGTCCTCCTCTTGCATCAATCCTTCATTGTCGCATCTCAAGCATACCATTTGTTCCTGTAACTTTTCTATTGTACTTGGGAGTACATTCGTTTGATGTTTTTGTTCTTCAAGTAATCTATTGGTATGTTGATGTTGATATAAACTTAGTTGTACCCACATTTCTGGGTTCATTTCAAGATTGGACTGGGGATGATATTTGTCAACATTTCTAAGTACTCAGTGCATTGATCCCTTCTAATTATATCCTTTCAAGTTTCTGTGCACAATTTACTCACATAATTTGTTATTTAGGTGACCCATTTGGGTCACAGCGTATGAAAGTTGCTCTGATACCACTTGTGACATACATAAGAACATTTTTATTTTTATTTTTATCCCTATTTACTATTTAATCTAACTAGCTTGGGTTAGAATGAATCATAATTTTACTTCCAATTAAAAACCACTATGAAAATAGATTATATTTGTGGCAAGAACTATATAAAAATCGCACAAAATTAACTATCTATAGCACTACGTTATATACATTATCTATATTCACATGTACCATTAAATATTGGAGTTTTCACACATAGATTATATTCTATTTAATAGAATTACAATAAAAATAACTTTTGTTGTTCATCATAATATACGAATCCCGACCGATTTGACAGTTATGACCTCTCAATAACTACATATATTTATTTTCACTTTCAGTTAATGTTCAATCTGGATTTAATTATCATTCTTATGGCATCGTTATATGATTATACATGTGAATAAAATATAAGGTACGAAGGTTTATCCTATTCTGATCCTCTGAAACATTGTGCAATTAATTTTAGTTGACACTTTCTATATACTGCACCGTTAGATCCAATGTTCCAATATCGATCATG
Source organism: Pinus albicaulis (assembly GCA_034641835.2). Classification (NCBI taxonomy): domain Eukaryota; kingdom Viridiplantae; phylum Streptophyta; class Pinopsida; order Pinales; family Pinaceae; genus Pinus; species Pinus albicaulis. Next base: position 1,502,063,669 of record CM076579.1, on the reverse strand, counting down.
GAGAAATATTTGGCCTGGGGTTAGGGTATTGACCTCCCATCAACCCCAACCGATTTTCTCATTTTCACTTTGCAAGGCAGAGCTCTACCGCTCTGTGGCTTCAACGCGGCCATGGTTCTTCTTTGATTTGGTTCAAAGCTTCTCCGCGTATTGTCAAACTGTGCACCTCTCGAAGCTGTTGTAGGTAAAATTTCATAATGAATTATCTTTGTTGGTTTATAGAGGTTACAGTTGTTGTTCCGCTTCCTTTCCGCAAGCCTTCTATATTATATTATCTATTAACTGTGCTCATAGAACCCTTGCATTCTACTTTCTTGTCTTGTTGTTCATTTGAACTTCACTAATGGTTTATTCCATATGGATAATTAGCTTGGGGTCTATGACAATGCCAATTCATGGTGAGGGGTTTTAAACTCCTATAGCTAGATATTCAAGTTGCAACTCTGGTACAGTCACATACATGAGATCATTCTACAACTTTTATCATTGTTCTTGTTTTCATTTACAACTTAAGAAATTATTTTCAAATGAGGGTTTTATTATTATAGTTCTCCTTGCTATTTCAAGTTTATAGCACTGAGGTACCTGATTCCCTTACAAATTTAAGTCCCTAAATTCACTTTGGTTGATATTACATTTTCTTAAATGTTACCGATGGTTTGAAACTATAACCCTAATCATTCTTCTGTTATCCTTTCAGGTAAAATTGTGACCTAACGCCTTTTACCTAAATGGCGTAGTTCTTCATGTCATCATGTCGTCAGTCATGAGACCCTAATTTCATTAGTGTACACGTACTGCGGGACTCTGAATTAATTTTAATTTAGAATGAAACCCTTCTGGTTTCTGGGAATTAAGAATAAGTTATTATAGACGTCTCGTTCAAGCCTTGAGGCTTTTCTTTCATCTTTATGTCCAAAAATCCTTGTAAAGGATTGATACATGGCTTGGTAATATAATTTTTCATTATTCGTATGTGAAACTATGCATGTATATGGTTATCGGTTAAGTACTGGAGATTCCTCCCAGTTCCAAGTTTGAAATATTGGTTGACTTGAATATTACCCTTATTCCTCTGATAATGGTTCATCCAAGGAGTCTTTCATCATAGAGTTTTTGTCAAGTCAGGTTATATATTTATTGTAGTTTTTGTATACTTCTTTACTCAAAATTTTTAGTACTTGGTAATGGTTGCTATTCATGCCTTCTCACGACATTGATTGAGTACCTTTTCTTGTTTTCTACATGCTCGAAGATTATGTTTCATACTAGTTTTCTTCTTCGTCTAATTCCAATTTTATTTGCAACATGCAGTTATTCTATTCTCTTTTAGTGTAATAAATACTCATGTATTCTTTAAATTTGGAAACCTAAATGTAATGTATATATTTATTTCCACAGATTTCCTCTTTCCTGTAGATAAATTTATATATCATAAAAAATATACTGTCATGGGGCAATATTTATTTAAAATACATAGTTGTATTCAATATTTCACTTTCTTGGTAAATTTATTGTTTTAGTTTACTTTGTAAGGCTGATGTCCGGACCATCAAAATTATGGCTGACTCTTTGTATCTCTAGTTCGAGTATAGAGATTGAACCAAAAAGGAGACAAATTGTTTAGTCTTGGGTCCCAATCCTGGACATACTATCAGTCTCCTCTACATTATTTTCCTAGTTTTATATCTATATATGTTATGTTTACTTTCTTGGAATTTCTGCACCAACACAATTATGATTTACCCTATTAATATGTTTAAAAGGAATCATAGAAAATAAAATTGTCTTAACAGGTTGCATTAGTATTTAAATATATGTTAATATATACATATATTTTCTTTCTCTTTTTAAATACCTTTATGTAAACCATTTTTAAGGAGAATAATATTAATACAGTTCCTACTATTTTTACTTTCATCTGTTACAAAAATAATTATTTAAATAACTAGAAATCAAAAAAACAAACGGGATTCACAATCTTTCTTAACACCTTGTTAGGTTACTTATATCACTTTAATATGTTGACGATAGCCTCCCAACCTTGAGAGAGGCAATTACTTCCTCAAATCCCTCCATGCTTCGCACCAGAGCAGGAATTGTTGGCACTATCCCTTCATTTTTCCTATTGGAGAGGCTTTTGAGAATCTTGTCCTGCTATTGCATCAGTCTTTCATTTTCTCTTCTCACCCAGACCATTTATTCTTCTAACCTTTCCACTCTACTCAGTAGTATACTCATCTGATGCTATTGTTCTTTAATTAATCTGTTGGTCTGTTGATGTTGATATACACTCAGTTGTACCCACATTTTCGGGTTCATTTCAAGATTAGATTGGGGATGACATTCCCTAGCATTTCTGGGTAATTGGTGCATTGATACCCTTTTCATTGTATCCTTTCAATCTTCCGTGCACAATTTACATGTAGAATTTCTTATTTAGGTGACCCATTTGGGTCCTAGCATATGAACGTTCCTCTGCTACCACTTGTAACATTCATAAGAAATGTTTTTATTTTTATTTTTATCTCTATTTACTATTTACTCTAAATAGCTTGGGTTAGAATGAATCATTATTTTACTTCCAATTAAAAACCATTATCAAAATAGATTATCTTTGTGGCAAGAACTATATAAACATGACACAAAACTAGCTATCTATAGAACTAATTCATATCCATTATCTATAATCACATGTACCAATAAATATTGGAGTTTTTGTACATAGATTATATGCCATTTAATATAATTACCATACAAATAATTTCTATTTCTCATCGTAATATACGAAACCCAACGAATTTGACATTTATGACCTGTCAACCAATATTACATATATTTATTTTCACTTTCAGTTGATGTTCAATATGGATTTAATTATCATTCTTATGGCATCATTATATTATTATACATGTGAATAAAATATAAGGTATAGAGGTTTATCCTATTCTAGTCCTCTGTACCACTATACAATTAATTTTAGTTGACACCTTCCATTTACGGCACTGTTAGATCCAAGGTGACGAGATCAACTGTGGAGAAATATTGGGCCTGGGGTTAGGGTATTAACCTCCCCTCAACCCTAATCTCTTTCGTCATTTTCACTTTGCGAGGTAGAGCTCTACTGCTCTATGGCTTCAACATCACCATTGTTCTTCTTCGAGCTGGTTCAAAGCTTCTCTGTGGATTTTCAAACTATGCACTTCTCAAAATGATTGCAAGTAACATTTCAGAGTGAATTCTCTTCCTTGGTTTATAGAGGTTACGGTTCTGGTTCTGGTTTCTTTCCGCAAGCCTTCTCTGTTATATTATCTATTAAATGCTCTCAGAGAACCCGTGCATTCTACTTTCTTGTCTTGTTATTCTTTTGGGCTTCAAAAATGGTTTACTCTATCTGGATAACGATATTGGGGTATATGAAAGTGCCAATTCATGGCGAGTGGTTTAAAGCTCTTATCACTATAGATTCAAGTTGCATCTCTGGCACGGTTATAGACGTGAGCTCATTCTACAAATTTTATCATTGTTATTGTTTTCATTTACATCTTAAGCAATTATTTTCGAATGAGGGTTTGATTATTATAGTTCTCCTTACTGTTTCAGTTTTACGACATCGAGGTACGAATTCGCTTACAATGGTAAGTCCCTAAATTCACTTGGGTTGGTATCAATTTTTCTTGAATGTTACCCAGGGTTTGAAACTTTAACGCTAATCATTCTTCTATTGTCCTTGCAGGTAAAACTTTGACCTAACACCTTTTACTTGCATGGCGTTGTTCTTCATGTCGTCCTGTTGTAACAAATCCACTTCCACAACAATTTTTTCTCTCTTTTTATAGATTAAAGAGTAATTATAGTAAAGTGCATTAATGTCTTTCGTCGATTTTCGATGTATTCATCTAGTTTTGTTACAGTTACCTTACTATCTACAATTTTCATCAGTCACTTTTCTTGGAAGCGCGACATGAACTACATCTCCTTCCCTTTTATTTAATATTATGGAATTTATGCTTCTTATGCTAACTCCAGCATAATATAATTCTTATAATATACTTCTAAATTTTTATTTCCATTATCATTACAATGTCAAATATATGTTCCTTTGATATTATAGCTAAGTTATTTTTATTACGATTGTAGCTACTTAATAATCCTACCTTATCATGGATCAAGACTATCATTAGAACCTTACCCATGTATTCATTATATGCAATTTCATACTTCACTTTACAAACCTTAACTACATCCTTCACTTTATGGTATATATCTATATATATATATATATATATATATATATATATATATATATGATAACATTGTAACATCCATATCGTATGGACCATTCAAATACTAACTGTGTGTTAATTTCTCTAGTCCTGTGTGGGATTGTTGACATAGTATAACACCACTAATGTAGGTCATTGGAACCTTACCCATGTATTCATTATACGCAATTTCATGCTGCACTTTACAAACCTTAACTACATCCTTCACTTTATGGTATATATATATATACCATAAAGTGAAGGATGTATATATATATATATATATATATATATATATGATAACATTGTAACATCCATATCGTATGGACCATTCAAATACTAATTGTGTGTTAATTTCTCTAGTCCTGTGTGGGATTGTTGACATAGTATAACACCACTAATGTAGGTCATGTGTACATCCCTTCGGGAGTTAACATGAATTTGCATGTCCCTCATAGCTTTGCCATGTAACTCACATAATATATGTATTAACCTAAAACACTTCATATGACACTATGCATTTATGAAATTCCGATTAAAATCCACCATCCGTAGGATTTGAAGTCAAGTGTGTTTATCACGGTTATAATTTTGGGGATTTTTCTCATTTATGAATAGTATTTTTTTCATCTAAGCCATCGCACGGTTCTGGCTTGGCGACTTGACCTCTCGTTTACACAGTTTATTTCCTTCGCTTGATGCCATACATGTGGACAGTTATGTGGCCATCGTATATTTGATCCGAGTTAACTATTCATATGCCCTAATTTTTTGTCTATTCATTATTTTTTGCATTGTCATTTTGGTGTTTCGGCTCTGGTTATTTTACAAAACCTCGTCTTCAAGGCTTTCAGGCCTTTTTTTATTTCCAATTAGACCCATGAAGTAGAATATCTATGGCTCTTGTTACATTTCCAAGAGGAAGTTAACTGTAGGTTCCCTTCATGTAGCATTTTCCTTGAATGCAACGTTTCTGGATACAAATCTCTATTCTACATTGTATTCCCTAATTTATTTTTCCTGAACCCTTAAACTTTGCAACTAATAGACATCTCTTTACGGTGGTCGCATCTTGTTCGTGTGGTTGAGGGTTTATGTTTTTTACAAAATATCTTTGCCAATATCATTCCACGTTCTAGAAAATCGAAATGCAATGGTTCCTCGAGGTATACTAAGTAAGGAATTCACCTAGTTAACCTATATTTCTAACTGACTGCAACTCAAAGGTATCATAATTATATTAAGGTTCCTTTTTTTATGACTTTTGTTCCATCGTTTTGGTGTTTGATCCTAATATTCGTTTATCTTTGTCTTGAAATTTGGATTCCTTTTGGATATTCAATTTTGACTCTCTGTAATAACATTTATTCGTTTTGTTTAGACGCGGGTTGAGAATTTCCTTCATGAAAAAGAATTCTTTACTTAAAACTCTGTCGAAACTAAGGAGTTCCTTCTTCTTAATAACTTATCCAATTTCATTTGTTCTTCTCGGCATCAAAATGCCTCTTTAGGTATTCATGTTCTTTTTACACTACACTCTGCATATTTTTACTCTATATCGACCATCTGTGGTTAAATAAACTTTATGGGTTTTCATTAAATGATAGCTTCATTATTTTACATGGCTCTTCTCTCCTCTGAGGACCCAGTGAAATTTTCAGCATGCTTACCCTTGTTTAATAGACATAGGGTTTATCCAATTAATGGAATTTTCATTTTATAATACTTTTCTCAATTCCCTTCCAAAATTCCCATGTTGAGATTGTAATTTTTTTTGAAATTAAATGTTTTTATGAATGCAATTCCTCATTGGTCTTGGACACTAGTTGTAGTTGTGGGAATCCTTTCCATTTTTTAATATTTTCCATCCATTCGAAATTTAGATTTAGGAATTGAGTTGGGACTCCTACCAAGTTTTGTTCTAATTTCAATTTTTTGAATTCTAAGTTTAGTGCAACTCCTCTTTTCCTTATGAGGATTTGACAATATTATTCATTTTACAATTATTCAATTTTTATTAGGCGTAGGAACTTCCACACATTTTTGTTTATTCGAATTGAATTTTCACAACCCATTATTAAATCTTGATAGCCTGTAACAATTTTAGACATCTAACGGAATATAATTAATGGTACAGAATAGGGTTTGATTTCATTTATTTCTAATTTGTACAGGAGTACAAACTTTTCCTCAGTCCCTCAGAGTATGTCCAACCCTCTGCTACAATAATCTCAGGTAATCATTCTCCCCTATTTGTGTAGTAATTATTCTTACTAGTTTATTCCACTTCTTCCCCAAATTAATTTGTTTTCAAAATTCGTTTACATGTATATTTACTTTCCAACTCTATTCTAACCAGTAAGGTAAAAATTATATTTTAACTTACCAATATCACTTCTTTAAATATTCAGGGTTATACTGAATTTATGAACATTCCTTAATTTATCTTAATGTGTTTATGTGGAGGTACTCTCTTCCTTTCATACCCAATTTCACCGCAGTGTTATAATTCTGCAATTCATGCGTTGACAATGACATTCGATTTTATTTGCATAGATTTCTCCAGAATTCCTTAAGGACTTCCTCTGTTTGTATTCAGTACAATTTTCGAAGTGATAATGTATTTATATTCATGGGATTGAATCCCAGACTCAGTATAAGATTTTGACAATATTTATTTTGAAAATTATGTACCTAGAAGTCTCCTGACTTATTTTGGTTAAGTATAATATAGTATACTTTATTTACAAAAGTTAAAACATGTTTCATGTTCTACATATTTATTTTCTATTTAACTTTTGCTTCATTTCTGAGATAATACTATGGTTCATATAGAAACTAAAATATTATAAATATGTTACAGTAGAAGATATGGTGTGAATTTTCTCATTTCATGTTTAGTAAAAGAACAGAGTTCCCTCATTCTATTTAAACTTTAAATGGTAGGTTATCATAGCTAATTTGATCATTTCATTATATCTACTCTTCTTCTCATGTAATTTTTTTGTGTATATAAAATAAGATTTCCTGCCTAACCTTAGATTTAAACCTATTTCAAAGGTTTATACATTCTGAGAGTTGGTATAATTCCTAAAAGTGTCAGTGTAACCATACAAGACTACACTATATTTATTATAGTACATGTTGTTAAATGCACATACCTGATCATTTAAAACTAACATAAAAGTATAATAATACTTAAAATACACAAAATATAACTGATCACCGATCTTGGTATCTAATCCATCACATTTATAAATTTCATCATAATAACAAAATAATAAAATAGAATTAAATAATTTGTGCATACCACTTCCGCTAAGACTATTTTTCACCCAACCTTGAGCTTTATCTCCATGGCTCCCCCCGAGCAGAGATCCATTCCTCCAAAGTGTAGACAACCTCTTGTCTACCCAGGAATGGCCTATTTAAGCCTTCATTCCCATCATCTTGTTTCCATAACTGCGTCTAGTTAATCACGATGTTTTTTTCCTTTTTGCCTCTTTCCCCTTTTTTTCCACAAAAATACTTTAAAACTAGATTTTTCCTCTTTCTAGTTTTATTCCACCTCTTCCCAGTAACTTTTCACTTTACTGATGTATCTTTTAGATTTTTATCTCCAATATAATATTTTAAATTTAAATGATTTTCTCCAAGGGTTTTTGGAGAATCTGGGAAAGTCTTTGGAATCTTATCCATCCTTATGGACTTGAATTCATGATCTCTATTTGCTCTAATCTTTACACAATGATTAATTTTCACATTTATTAAATTCAACTTTAATTTGAACTTTAGATATTTTAACTACCTAAAATAAAAGAGGGATATTACACATGTCCTCACTCATGACTTCCTCATTTCATTGGTGTACAGGTACCATGAGACTCTAAATGGATTTTAATTTAGAATGAAACCCTTCAGGTTTCTGGGAATTAAGCCTAAGTTATTATATACTTCTAGTTGAAGCCTTGAGGCTCTTCTTTTATCTATATGTCCAAAAGGCGTGGTAAAGGACGTGATACATGGCTTAATAATATTTGTTTTCATTATTTATATGTGAATCTATGCATGTATATGGTTATCAGTTAATTATTAGAGATTCCTCCCAGTTCCGAGATGAAAAATTGGCTAACTTGAATATTATCTTTATTCCTATGTTAATGGTTCAGTCGAGGAGTCTTTCGGCACAGATTTATTGTCAAGTCAATTTATATATCTATTATAGTTTTTGTATACTTCTTTACTCAAAATTATTAGTACTTGGAAATGGTTACTATTCCTGCCTTCTCAGAGCATCGACTAAGTAAATTTTCTTATTTTCTACATGCTCAAATATTATGTTTCATACTAGTTTTCTTCTTTGTATGATTCTAATTTTATTTTTATGCATGCAATTCTTCTATTCTCTTTTAATGTAAGAAATACACGTGTATTATTTAAATTTCGAAACCTGAATGTAATGTATATATCTTTATTTCCACATATTTCCTCTTTTCTGTATATAAATTTATATATCAGAAAAAATATACTTTCACACAACAATATTTATTTAAAATATATATTTGTATTCAATATTTCACTTTTTTGGTAAATTTACTATTTCATTTTGTTGTGTAAGGCTGATGTCCATACCATCAAAATTATGGGTTACTCTATGTATCCCTAGTCCAAGTATAGAGATTGAACCAAAGAGGAGACAAATTGTTCAGTCCGGTGTCCCAGCCTTGGACATACTTGCCGTCTCCTCTGCATTCTATTCCAAGTTTTATATCTATATATGTTTTGTTTACTTTCTTGGACTTTCTACACCAACATGGTTTTGATTTACCCTACTATGTCTAAAAGGAAGCACAGAAAATGAAATTGTCTTAACATACTGCATTAGTATTTATATATATGTTTATATATACATATATTTCCTTTCTCCTATTAAATACCTTTATGTAATCTCTTTTTAAGGAGAAGCATATTGATACCATTCCTACTGTTTTTAATTTCATCTGTTCCAAAAATAATTATTTAAATAACTAGAATTCACAGTTGGATTCAAACTCTTTCTTAATACATAAAATAAACAAAGAGGATTTACAATCTTTCTTAACACCTTGTTAGGTTACTTATCTCACTTTAATCTATTTTTGATATCCTCCCAACCTTGAGAGAGGCAACTACGTCATAAACTCCCCCTGTGCTCACTACCAGAGCATGACTTAGATAGCAGTGTTTCTAGAATTGACCTCAAGACCCTCAGTTTAGTCTCCTTTTTGAGATTTAGGTTACAGAGTTTTCCACTCGTTCCAACCAACTCTGGATTACTCATAGCCTCAAGCCTCCTGAGTTTCTTCCAAATTCACTAAACCCCTTTTCCTCACTAGGATTTATCTTTTACCCTCAGATGATGAAAAGGTAATTGTCTTTAACTTCTTTTTTCTAACTACCATAGAATCTTGGAAAACTTAATCATCAATTTTTATTGAAACACATTCCATAATTAATTCTTTATTTTAAAAAAAAAACGAAAATAAATCATGCTCATTACTAGATGAACTTTACTTGTTAATCTCATTTAAACATTAAATGCATAATCCCTTTTTAAGAGAAAAAGAAATAGTCTAAGGATTAAATCTAGTTGTTACAATCAATATCAATACTGTCGAGGCACCCAAAATCCGGAAGCTTAATAACTGTAATCTAGATCTACAAAAATTTATGGAGAAAAATTCTTTCTAAAATTTAAATAAAATTCTTTTTTCCAAATTACCATTTTCCCTAAACTAAATTGTAACTTAATAACACTATCACCTTTACCACCTTTCCATATGTCATTTTGAAAAATAAGATATGACCCATTATAAATTTTCTTTACAACATGTATGTTCAACCATTACATATTTATTTTTATTTTATGGTTTCTTTAAAAGAGGTAAATTCATTAGTGTTTAATTGTTAATAGTTTTTAAAAATAATTATTATTATTTATAATTATAAATGAATTATTTTAAATTAATTTATTAATAATTTTATAATAGTAAATTTGACTTAAAAGTGAAGTTACATAATTAAATTTTAGTTTAACTTTTAGATGCATAAACTTTTATATAGATCAAATATTATTTATTTTTATTTTATTATTTTTAAAATAGAAGAAATTTATTATTTTTTATTGTTAATAGATATGAAAAACCATTAATAATTATTAATTATAAATATAAGTTATTTTATTATTATTATTATTATTTTAAAGAAAACAAAATAGTTTGAAATAATTATAAAGACAAGTTAATTTATTGTTATTATTTAAAGAAATCTAAGTGATTTGAAATAATAATAATATATTAAATTTTTAGTTTTAAAAATTCATTAATTATTTGTTTATCATGTTTATAGGCATATATATTTTGTAATTAAAAATTTTAGAATTTTAATTTAATTATTAAAAATTAATTAGAAAGATGGTAGGGATTTAACCTTTACCAATAATATTTTCAGTATACACAAATTAAATGTTGAAATTTATCTACAAAGTAATTATATTCCTTTTTTCCTTCATTTACGTATTTTTAGGCATGTGGTACTCATAAGCCATGGTATTAACAAAATCTATTTTTAGATTTAAAAACTTCCGATAAAGTGGAGAAAAACTCGATGGTTAAGAATCTTGTTCCTTATTTTTAGATGTGTATATGTTTAAATTAGATATTAATTCGTTTTAGAATTAATGATAATAATAATAATAATAATTTAAAATAAAATTATAATTTAGCGATTTTTTTAGGACAGTTATTAGTGTTAATGTTTATTATAGATTTATGATTGTGCCTATCTACTAACTATTTAATTTATATAGCTAGAGTAATGACATGACTAAAATGTAATCTCAAATTTATAATATTGGAAATAAAATCAATATCACTCATAACTTGTTAATAACATTTAACATTTTTTACAAATATAATCTTTTAAACCCAAAAAAATAAAATAAGAAATATTATATTTTTAAAACATCAATTCAATAAGATACAAAAACTTAAAAAGAAAAAATATCAGCAATGATCCAAAAATATCACCGGAGATATTACAGGATGGCTCCAGCTAAGGTTTTCGATAGGGTTTTGCAGACCTCTGCAGTCACCAAGGAAGCCAATCTCGGAGCTGTAGATCCAGGGAAGTTTGCTCTGAGAGATAATACAGTGACATCCGCTCCAGTTTCTGCTGTTTTTTGGATTGAAGGAGACCCAGAACCCCTCGATGTGCCAAAAGCGGTTCTGGAGTACGCCTCAGGGCTGGATCTCTAGCTCCCAGTTACGGGAGCTAGAAAATACAAACGGAGTGTTGTACACCCAGATCATGGATCTAAGGGGAGGGGCGAATCTAGAATAAAAGTTTTTTGCCTACCAGATCTACTAGGTAAGTCTCTCCAGGGCGATGGCAATGACGAAAACGCTTTGGAACACTGCTCTTTTAATGGCGGCAAGGAGACGAACGCTAACGGGGGTAGAAAGCCCTTTGATATTTGCAAGTAATTGCAAGGTTTCATAAGCACAAATGTTGCTGGAGTAAGATTTGGCTCTGGCCCCAGATCTACTTTTTCGGAGCTCCGCTCTAAAGATAATGGCCAGCAACAAGGGATCAGACCTATTGCTCCACCATTCCTTTTTGAAAGTCAAGAGGTGCTGATTTTTGAAGAGACTCAGGTGTTTCGCTTGGTTAGGAAGGAAACGATAGCAGGCTTTGGGGTTTCTCTGATCAGCCCTCATGCTGGAAGACTGCTTCTACCACTCTTCTTCAGGCCCTTTGTCCCTTTCTTATGTAATTGTGTGGAGATACTGGTCGTTAAAGACAGAGACTTAGATCTGATCTGCGTCTAGTGGGCACTGGAGGCACAGATCCAGGTTCGAAATGAAGATCTTCTCACAATAATGAAGAAACTCAAGGGTCTATTACTGAGGACAGTCCCGCTGCTAAATGGCATAGGTACAGTCCCGCTGCTAAATGGCGTAGGTCCAGCTCGAGTCTGTTTTCTCTAGATTCAGTATGAGGCAAGGAAGAGGCTAAGGGAACAACCCTTTTTCTTGCCACTTGAGGCAGCGCAATGTCATGGGACACCAGAACATTCAGAATACAGGCAACAGGAAGCACCAAATTGCTTCCATATTTTTATTAAAGCCCCTATGGGGAATTCTTGTTTAGTTTGGGCACATGCAGATAATACAATTCTGCAGCTAAAACAACAAGTATGGAGCTTGATGGGATACCTTGTCCAGGTCCAACACTTGGTCAGTGGTAGACGCTCCCTTCAGGACAGCAGAACCCTGAAGAACTATGATATTAGCCCAGAAACAACCATTTTCCTAAATCTTAGGCTGAGAGGGGGTGCTGCGCCACAGGGAAAATCAAGTACCACAGGAGGAGTTAAAGGGAAAAAGGCCACATCCCAACAATAATCTAATGGAGGTCTCTCCTATAAAAATATCCTACAGGGAAATAGAGCTGCAGGGCCCCCTCCAGATCAAGGTGGACTTACACCTAGGCCATACATAGTAGATCAGCTTGGGCAAACCCCAGCCCTTAATATTGACTTGGCAGGAACAGAAGAGTACGTCAAGACATATGAAACACAGGCTCTAATATGTCGATTTAACTGTTTTTGGCCAAAGCCAATGGATCTCTTTCACTGGATTTTCACTCGTTGGAGCATGGAATGTGATATACATCTATGTTCTAAGGGGTTTTTTATTGTGAATTTTGCATCCCCGGAAGTCAGAGAAACAGTAATCAGAGAAAGGCCATGGTTTTGGGGAACAACGGGTCTTTTTATGACTCCATGGTTCCCAGATTTTGACCCAAATATAATGACTGTTACCAGAATGCCGATTTGGGTCTGATTATATAACCTTCCCCTTCACTTTTGGAGTGAATGAGTCCTAGAGGGAATTGGGAACAGCATAGGGAAATACATCAAAACAGATCAGGAAATAATTGAGGAGAGGATCTACACCTTTGCATGCATCTGCATGGAAGTTGATCTAAGTAAAGGATTGCCAGAAAATATCAAGCTGATCTATAAGCAACAGAACTGGCTGCAAGGTCTAGATTACGAAAACACTGCTTTCAGGTGCAGAGTTTGTAGGATGACAGGCCATTTGCAAAGTACATGTCCAGAAGCCAAGAAAGGAAGCAGCAAGAAGAAACAGAAAGGGAAACAGAGAAAAGGGTGGCAATACCCCCCTCCTGATTCAGAGGAAGATGAATCAGAGGCAGAGGAGGAAGTTATTCCCACAGAGAACACAGATCCTACCCAGGGACAAGAGAACCAAAAGGAAAACATATCAGCTAACAAGGCTTCACAACTCCATCCAAATCAGGTAGAAAAGACGAGTAAGGACTTGAGTACCAGAGGGATCAAACGGAACCACTCCTCAGATACTTCAGATTTAGACAAGGACACAGGCACTCAGACATCAGAAAAACAGTTAGTCCTTGCAACGATTGAGCATTCCCAGGGAGAGTGGCGAAAGGTCAAGAAGAAGAAGGGGAAGAAAACCTGAGGTGTGAGTCTTCTACTCACTCTCTGGAAGCAGTGGCTTTTTCTTAGTTTTCTCTCGCCCTCCCTCTTTGACTCTTTTCTTTCTTCTTTTTTCTTTTTGCTTCTTTTTCTTCAAAATGCACTGGTAGCTCTGCTACCCTGCATTGTGTTCCATGGCACATGAGCCCTTTGGGCAGTTGTCTGAGAATGCTTAAGTGCATCTGGTACATGTAACTTTTCATTTTATTAATAAAAAGTTACTGATTTTTTTCTGTGGAGAAAAAAACATCAATTCAATAAAAAAAATTAGAATTAAAACAAGGTTGTATAGCTAGTGTTCTTGTAGCTCCGGGTAATTATTGAATTTTTAAATGTATGAGCTAAATTTGTTTTTTATGACATATATTTGGACGTTTATGTGCCAATTTTTTTTTTTTCTCTTGTATTGTTCATTATGTGTAAAAATAATGAGTGCTTATTAGGTGGAAAACACTATTTTTGAAATTACAATTGTAAAATAATTAAATTAAAAACCTATATTTGGATATTGTAATAAACAAGTGTAATGATTAAGGTGTTAAGAACAAAATAATGGAGTTGTCTTTAATGCCACTTTTTGGAGTTTTCATGGATTTTCTAATCTCGGCAAAAATTTGAGGTCAAATCTTGATTTGTGTTATACAAACTGGTTTTTTTAATGCATATATGGATTCAACACCATGAAAATCCACTATGGCACCTCGATTTTGTAGTGTTTACTCATCAAAGTTGTGATTTCAATGAATTCCTGCCGGATCTTAAACAAATTAGATTAGAAAAATAAGTCAGACAACTTTGGAAAAAGTCCATTAAACATAATTCGCACAATAATTGAATAAGCTCTTGAAACCATTTATTTTGGAGTTAGACTAGGACTATCAAAGTGTGTGCATCGTCCTCTATTCCCTATGAAATACTATTTCTAAAGCTTACAACTTATCATAATTTTTTTCTTTTTTTTTAATTAAATTATATATATATATATATATATATATATATATATATATATATATATATATAATATATATATATATATATATATATATATATATATATATATATATATATATATAGTTTAATAGTCATTAAAAAATTAATATTAAATTAATTAAGGCGGTCTCCGAAGACGTCATTCATACATGTTTTGCTACTGGCGTTCATCTATATTAAAAGCACACATGTCTTTCTCATTTTGAGTTAGAAAAGGTCAATAACTAAAAACAAAAGAAGAAAAAAATCAAATTATTACACACATTCAATTTGAGTTTTAAATACTATAATGAAAAAAGCCAAGGAGAATGTGGAAGGAATGAGATAAGGATAACATAAAGCTCAAATCTTACAAGCAGATATTAAGAAAGAAAAAGGTTGATTTCATGGTTTCAAGGAAAGAAGATCTAATCTTCCTTTAGAAAAATAACCCCTAATTATTTTGGAAGGAGCTCCAACCGAAAAAAAGTGCAAACTGAAAACAACATTACAACTTCTAAATGTTTCAACTATGCAAGACAACTTTACGAGAAGGATCCTAAGGTTGACCCTCCTCCCTTGCTCAACAAAGACACAAAAATCTTCATAGTGCAAGAAGTGGATATGTGTATCAAGAAGTTGTGTGCTGAAAAAGAAAAAGACTAATATAAACTTGAGGTAGAGTATCTAAAGTGGGGCTTAAAAATTCTTTCACCTCACATTACAAAAAATTTCAACAACATCATACAGCACGAGTTTCCCACAGATTGGACAACTAGTATGGAAATACATTTTTTCAAGAGTGGTGATGTCAATAATCCCTCCAATTATAGAACCGTTATGATAAAACCCTTCTTTGAAAAGTTATTTGGAGGCATGTTAGAAAATAAAATCAGCAAGTGGATAGAAGAAAGAGATAAACGTGCCAAAGGGAAAGTAGGTTTTAGATATAAACGTTCCACATTTTATCATTGTATAACTTTAAGGCACATCATTGAAAATTTTGGGAAAAAAAGAAGAATTTTTCTATTGCTTTGTTGATTTCAGAAAATCCTTTGACACTATTCCTAGGGATAAGCTTTGGTGCATAGTGGAGGAACTCAGGTTTCCCAGGCATTTGAGAGCAACCGTGCTTAGGCTGTATGAAAGAGGTGCAAGTCAAAATTAGAACTTCAGGAAACATTTCTGAAAGTTTTAGAAGCGATATCAGGGTCAAGCAAGGTTGCCCATTGTCTCCTACCCTTTTTGGTTTATATATTAACAAGCTTGAAGAGTGGATAAATTCGCAAGGGTTTGACAATATCTATTTGGGCAAGTTCGTTATAAGGCTTATTTTGTACTCAAATAACCTTATACTGATTACTAAATCGACTCTTGTTTTGCAAGAGCACTTACATTCCCTTGAGAATTTTTGTAGAAGGGTGGGAATGCAAGTCAATCTTAGCAAATCAAAAGTGGTGGTTTTCTCTAACAAAAGAAATCATAACCAACATAAGTTCTACTTTGAATGCAACATTTTGAAAGAAGTTGCAGACTACAAATACCTCAGAATTGACTTCAACATAAATTTAAGTTGGGATGGTTGTAGAAAGAAAATAACTTTGGGGGTTGGAAAGCATTTTATTCTCTTCAAAAAAGTTGTAGAGAGGCAGAGCTATGGGACTCGAAAACCACTCTAACTCGTTTTGGGCTTCTAGTGATTCTAGTGATTCTCTGCATTTGTGAACTGTGAAACAACGACACAACCGAGATGCAGTGGAAACAAATTGAGAAAATTCAGAAGCGTTTGATTACAAACAAATCCAAAATTTAAAGTGCAGTTCCTTATGCTATCTTGTTAAGTGAAACTGGGGCTCCTCCTATTGAAGCAATTTCTATGGTGTGAGTCATAAGTCATTTGGTTAATGGCCTAAGGTTGTGTTTAATGACAAATTGTGCAAAAGAAAGAAGGCTTCGATGCAGAAAATAACAAACGATTTAGCAAATGCGGTACTTTCTTGAGCATGTGTCCTACAAATAGTAAAGAGATAAAAGCTTTTGTTATGTATAATTTCCACAAACGTACTTGGGAGAAAGAGCTAGGGAGAAAGAGTAAGTACTACATTGAAGATTTTAATCCCACTCATAATCATCGGAAAAAGGCGTACATAGTGGCTAATATTTCTTGGAGATCTAAAATTCTTATTAGTCAATTAAGGACAAATTCTCATCAATTCAGTTGTGAAAGAGGGCACTGGAAAAGGCCAAAAGAAATGTGGGAGGAAAGAGTATGTATTTTTTTCTCTTCTGGAAAAGTGGAAATAGAAAAACATTTCATTTTAGAACGTGAGGCCTTCATTTAGAACGCAAGGCCTTCAAAGATAGCACGGAAAATTATGTGGGTATTTTGGCAGTTATATCTTGGGATAATCTATTCATCGAAAAGTTTGTCGAGAAGCTGGGAACGTTTATTGTAAAACTCCATAAGAAAAAAGCCAAATACAAAAGCCAGATGAAAAAACAATGTGTCTCATAAACTATTTTAAGCCAAATAAATATTAAAGATACTTTTTTCTTTCTTTCTTCCTATATAATAAATATAATATTTAGTATTCTTATTATAAATGTTCTTCTAACCATTTTGTTAAAGTACTAACTATATGAAACATGCTCTTCTTATAAAATCAAAATAATCAACTTATCTTCGTCGTGACAAAATATACAAAACTATAAATAAAATAAAACTAAAATTTTAAATATAAATAAATTAAAACTAATACATAGTAAAATAAGTAAATATTTTTAAATATTTTAATTTTCCTATCTTAATGGGATTCTTCAAAGTAGTTAATATATGCAATAAACTACCATGGATAAAAATGTGTCGTGTGCAATGAGTAAAAGATACGCGTTCTTGATTATTGGTTCGAATAAAATAAAGGTATCCAACTTTTCCAACTAAATTTTTTAAAATTTTAGTCGATTTGCACGACAGGTGTCTACATTAAAGGGCAAAAAAGAAAAGTCGCCTCCCTAAACTAATAAAATAATAAGAGGCTTGACCAGTAAAATAATAATTAAATGAAGATCCGGAAACCAACGGCTCCATGTCAGAAGGTCATATAAAACAGAGGCGTCTGCTCATAGGTTGCCGATTGCTAAAATGGGGGCAGCAGCATCATTACATAATAAGACTGTAAGCCAATGCCAATTATCCAATCAGAAGATGAGAAAAATAAAATTAAAATAAATAAATAAACAAATTATATTTTATTATAACGTTCAACATTAAAAACTGTGATTTAATTTTTTGTAAGACGAAAGTTAATCGAAAGTCAAAATAATATCGAACACGTTATATTGCCGGCGGCAGGATAATAAGAATATATTTAGCTGAGATGTGGGAAGCACTTCTCTCAAAGAAAGCTATAGAGAATTAAATGCCGTAGAGCAGTTTATGTTTATGATTAAATTTAAACAAATTTAAATCTAAAAGTAGATATATACTGTCCCACAGCCTCTATGACTTAAGATTTACTGATAACCCTCTGGAACCACCTGAAAAGCACCTCTGCCATCCGTCGTATCCAGAGAAATGGGAAGCCAATGATGTAATTTTTTTAATGTTAAAGCCAACTTGCATGCACTCATGGAAAGTCCACATAAAGTCGTGAGTAAGCCCATGAAGTATTTTTCTATGTTAAAGTAAACTTTCATGCAACCATGTACAAAACGACAAGAAAAATTCCCAAAAAAATTATAATCTTTAATACATGAGTATAAGTGGAGAGTTGAGAGTAACGGGGGATTGTAAGAGTGACACGTATTGTGTTGTAATGATAGGAGTTCTGGTTTTCAATGGTTATTACCAAATGAAAACCTAAAATCCCTATGTGAAAAGAATGGAGTCGTCTAACAAGCCGGAGGAATTGCCCGGACGGTCAAAATTGGCGGGAATCCGGGCCAAAAAAATTTAAAAAATCTTGCAGAAACAGTGTTTGAATCCTGATTTTGACATTGGAAATGGATTCAGCACCATCAAAAACCTGTAGGACACCCAAAATATTAAACTTTGATAGTTATAACATGGATTTAGAAAAATTCCTGCCAGATTTTCTGAAAATCTTATCGAAATTTTCATGATTTTCAGGGCGATTCCTCTGGCTAGTTAGACTAGGGCGAAAAGAATTACATAACAAATTCCAACGTAACATCAATGTTGTTTTATATAAGAAAACCAACGTACCATCTATGGGTTTTTTAAAAGTTTCCAAATATAAGAATAAGGCAAATGTCCTTGTCAAGTGGGTGTAATATAAAAAAGTGAACCTAGTACAATGTAATATAAAAAAATGACCCGAAATTCATTTTTAATTAATTTTATAAAATATACCAAACCAATTCCATAACTCCCCATAATCAACCCTACAAATTTTTACATGAATTAATTCAATGATAATTACATGTATCAGATTTCACACAAGCAGCAAGAGGTGTATTATACTCTTCTAGTACTTTCCCACTTTCCCATGCTTCAACAACCCCTATTTATGATTTCTCCCTCGTTGTCTCCTCCATTACTTTTCCTCACCCAGCCCTGTTTATGATTGCTATCTCGGTACCAGATGGATTGCATTTGGATTTTACGATTGAAATCTTTCTAATATATATTCTGAACTCATTCCTGAACCAAACTGATAACCGCCTCCCGTATGTTGAAATAACTCCTATTTGTGGATTAGTTGACTTGTTGATGTGACATGAATTAGGAATGAACATTAATTTATGGATAATTTGTACTCTAAATGATATAATTTAATTTTTTTTGAAAAAGAGTTTTCTTTTTATCATTTTTTATTGCTTTATATTTTTTCATATTTGTTTGCAAATGTATGCTATAAGTTATTAAAGCTAATCGCTGGGGAACTCATTTGTATTTAAGTAGTTAGTTAATTAGTACAATCCAAGAAGGTGTCTCTTTTCCTTGGGCCTCAGTATCTCTATTTATCTTTTTATCTTTTTATTCCTCAAGTGTTTTTTAAGTAGGGGTATTTTCTGTATAATTGGGGCTAACATACCTACTAGTGATTGGAATCATTATTTCAAGATCTCCAAAGTTTATTGTGGACTATGGTATCAGTGCATCCTTGTTCCATAGAAATTTGAAGCCAATTGTCATCTCTCTCTCATGGATTGTTCATAATCAAGGGAAGCAATTGAAAACATTATAACCACTATTGATGGAATTGAATGTCAATTGGAGGATATCACAGCCAATCACAATTTGGGACTAGTGACAAAGGTATATGTTACGAGATATGTGGTGCATCAATCTCATGAAATTTGGCTTCAATCTAACTAAATTCGGCTTTTGGAATCCATTGTTTCGACCTCCAATTCAGAATATATCCATCAATTTTCTCAAAGGAATGATACCTGGTTCTTCGAGATTCAATCTTACTTCCTTAACAACACAATTTTAGCGACTTAATTTGAAATGACAACCACCTAGAACTATTGAAGTCCAACTTTCTCACATAAGCACAAGCATAACAACCATGCCTCAAAGTGTTCTTTATTTGCAAAATTTATGTATACATGCCTCAAAGTGTTCTTTATTTGTAAAATTTATGTATACATCTTATTCAAAATTGTGATATTTTGATACATTCCCTCTCCTACTTGAATTGGCCCATTTTTTCAATATAACTCTACTTTCTCATCAGCAAAAGAAGCCTTCGTTTTCCTTAAAATGATTTATTACCAATTTTTTTTATGAGTGTAAATATTTCTCATTCTTAATTTATTATAAAAAGCAACAACATATAAAATTATACAAAAGCAAAATATAACACACAACGTCTTATATTTATAATCCAAACCATTTACGAATATCAATAAAATTAAAGACAATTCAAAATGATATATATAAAAGTGATAGTTTCAATCACAATGATTTCATAACATAAACAATTCTATTAGCTAACTGAAACATTAAATTCATTTCAAGAGAATAACAAATGATGTAATTCAAGGAAATGAATCATAATGTAGAAACACTTTCCCTTTTCTTTTTTGGATTTTTTTAATATTTGAAAGTGTATGATTTTATAATATAAAATAGTACTTAAATGATTTTTATATGTTTTCTAATATATGCTATGAATACTAATAACTTTGAGGGTTAGTTTAATTGGTTGAATTCTCATTGTTAATCACCATTATTATTGAGAGGCTACTAGTTCAATTTTGTGGACACTCTAGGAGTTAGATTTCTTATTTAACAAATAAGAAGTGATCCTTTATATGAATATTCTAGAAAAATATTTCATGAATGTAGA
Organism: Pinus albicaulis; assembly: GCA_034641835.2. NCBI lineage: Eukaryota > Viridiplantae > Streptophyta > Pinopsida > Pinales > Pinaceae > Pinus > Pinus albicaulis. The sequence continues at coordinate 1,502,042,550 of CM076579.1, read as the reverse complement.
ATTCATCATTGATTCCTCGTGAGTTTCTTTCAATCTTATGTGCTACCTTCCCTTGTTATCTTATTGCTACCTTTCCTTGTTTGAGTAACTATTGAGTTTCTTTCTATCTTATCTTCTACCTTCCCTTGTTATCTTATGTGCTACCCTTGTTCAGAGAAGCTTCATGTGATGTATTCTCTCTTATTGAGGGAGAATCAGACAGACTCTATTGTCCTTGTGTCTTTTGGAATCAATGCAAATAGCTTGTATATATATAAGTTAATAGATATTTTTTTTAAATTTATACATTTATAATATATTAATATTTGAAAAAATAATATATCTTTAATACTTAGATTTATGGTAGGTTTAAACCCACCAATGGAAACCATTTTTTATAGAGGAAAAGAAGAAAAAGAGCCACGTGGCTATAGAGGAAAAGAAGAAAAGGAGCCATGTGGTGGAAATTTCACTACTCACTTTTTTTCTTTTGAGGTTTCTTTTCTTTTGGAAATGTAAACATGGTTCTTAATTTTTCTTTTGGGATTTACTTCCTTTTTGAAATGTAAATATAATGCAAAATCTAATTATATAATTGTCTCCCTGCGTCAAACTTTTCAAATTTGTGATTTCATCTAATGTGATAAGAAATATATATACCATTAAATAAAATATTAATTACACTCTACTTTGTGTATGACATGTTGGCCTGTGATCGCACATAACAGGGAGAGTAGTCCCTATACGGAAATCACAGGGCAGAGTCCTAAACGAGATTGGTTCAGTTCGTGCATGCATTCAGGTCGGGTCATGAATGCTAAAGCAGGCCAAGTCGTGAACGCAGGGCGAGTTTTCCACGAACAAGTAAAAGATGACTGGGCGCAACCAAAGAGACAAGGTCGAAAAACCACAGTAAGGGAGCAGTGAGGGCAATTGGATCTAATTAACGATCAATGGTGGAGATTCAAATCACAATCACAGATCGCAAATGTTTCAGGATAGGCACAAGGGTAAATGTTAAAATGAGCAAAATGTGATTTGTGATGAGGTGGGACCCGTTCACTTGTGGCATGCATATAAGCCTTGACTGTTGCCCACACTTCGCAGCCTGGAGGTTCCTAACCTTACCTCTTAAGACTTACGCCAAACCTTTTTTTCCGCCAATGTGATGAAGCAGGACCCACCATACCTTACCACATTATCAAAACCGCATTCAAAATCTTGTTTCTACCTTAAAATTTATCTTTCTCCGCCATTCTGCTAAATCTTTATACTTCTCATTTTTCACCGCTATATCATTGTTTCATCTCTACTTTTCCAAATTCCCTGATTGCAATTAAAGTGGGGTCATTCTCCTCGACATGTCAACCTTCCCCACCCTCCATCGTCTTTCACAAAATTACAACTTGTTCCATTCTTCCAAACGTTAAAACCTGTGATCGCCAATGTGAGATATCGCATCGCACGATTTTCAACTTACCATTTGAAATGCCCACAACCTATTTTGTTTAAATTGTGCTGCGGTCCGGTCTCACCATCTGCCACGTCACCTCCTTCCTCCCCGCGCTTCGCACTTCGCTCATTTTAGAGTTTATCTTTACTACTTCATGGTAAAGAGTTTTGATTGCAACGAGGTTTGGCCCCATGATAACACTCCGCTCACCGTGAATACACAATTTCCTTCTCCTCCTCGCCCTCCACCTTTCCTACATATCCAATCAACCCCTCCTCATCTGACAGTCCTTGTTTCATTTTGCACTCCCCGCAGCTTTCGAACTTTAACCATGGGGGAGGGGGGGGGGGGGGGGGCTGGGGATCTAAAATGGGAAATATCCATTACGCCCACCCCTCCACCTGTCGTCCTCTCGTCATTTTTCACGCCCCCACCTCCCTGATACCGCTTCCCACTTGAGACCACCTTCGAAACCTGGCTCCTGTTCCGCAATTCAAAAACACCGCATTGGCTTTTGAGGCGAAATATGCAGTCATTGTTTATGCGGTCTACTCAGGAGATCACCACTAAAGAAAGAGGTGCATGCAGTACTACAAACCTCTTCATAATGGATTAAGTGGAAATTACCAGACTGAGGGAGTGGAGGTTTGTAAGAAATAGATGGAATCGTATGATGACAGTTATTTTGTCCACCTACGACTGCTCCTCGCCATACCATCTTGAATGCTCTCATTATTAGCCTCCATGGGTGACCATTTCCTTTCCGTTTTCTGTTTAATTTTGATGATTGTGCTAGTGAAGTCTCAATTTCACCCCATTCCTATTTTAATTCTTTCAGTACAGAAGTAATTTCTCAATGTACGCTCTGCAAGTTAGGTAGGATGTTTTGATTTCATAAGTATGGGTCGATCATAGCTATGTTAGGTCCCTATATTACTATTTTAGTCCCTTATTTTTATTAGTGTAGCCCCCTTATTGTTATTGTTGAACCCTTGTAACCCCAATATTGTTATTATTGTGCCATTACATTGTTATTGTTAGTTCGGCTAGGATTATATTGTGGGCCCATGGACTCCTATATATAGCATGAGTTTTTGGTCATTTGTATCATCAAAGAATTGTTCATTTATGTAATGTATTGGAGGTTTCCCCCTCGAAGTGACTGATTTATAAGATGTTGATCTCTCTTTTCTTCTATTTTTGGAATTGGTTTCATAACATTTGGTATCAGAGCTTTGGATTCTAGGGTTTTGCTGCTCTGAACAGGTCATCATGGAATTTTCCCAATAAATTTTTTTCTATGAAGGTTAAGAAGCTGAAATTTGTACATCGTGAATCAGAAATCCTGAGAAATCTCTTGTAAAAATCTCAGATCTTGCATCGCAATATTCTCGGAGATATAATATGGGGAACTTTGAGTTTTTTCAGGCTCCCGAATTTCCACTAAAATAGGTCATCGTGGAATTTTCGCTATAAATTTTCATATACGAAGTTTCAGAAGATGAAATTTTTACAGTGCGAAGCCGAAGTCCTGAGGAACCTTCTGTAAAAAATTTAGATCTTGGTTCACAATATTTTTGGAGATATGATCTATGGAAGGTAGGATAGTTTCAGGCTCCTGAATTTCATCTCAAAGAGCTGATCGTGGGAAAAACATCATAACTCTCTCTCTTAGTGTCAGATTTGGATTCTGTAAAACGTGGCTGCAAGTACATGGAACGTAGTTTTTGGTATATCAATTTCAGAGCCGAAGGATGAAACAGTGACATGTGGCAAGTCGTACAAGTTTTCTCTACTAAACATGTCCATAATTAGGTCATCGCGGGATATTGGGCATAATGTTTTCTTGAAGAATCCAAATCAGGTCAGACCTATGGCATTCAAAAGAAGATTCAGATGGATACTTCAAGGCCAAATGTCATATATTGAAGATCTGAGATCACAGAGATAATTCAGTTTCAATATGGAGCTCCTCAAAATCAAGAAAAAGGTGTGTATTTTTTTCGAATTACAGAAGTCTCATTTGAAAAAAATTAGTTTGAATTTATTCCAAGGGCATATTGAAGAATAAATATCAGTATTGGGTTCTAAATGGTCCCCTAAAAATAATTCAACACTCATTAAGCCTTCAAAAGTTTGTACTATGACTCATGAAGATGAAGAAACGCAACATGAGATATCAAAATTACAAGAGCAAGTGCACCAAATTTTGCTATCACAAAGAGCAACAAAAAATGAAATCGAAATTTTGAAGAAAGGCATGGAAACTAATATGGATGGCATGGAAGTGGGCATGGAAGCTAAGATGGATGGCGTGGAAGCTACGATGGATGACATGGAAGCTAAGATCGATGAAAAAATGAAAGACAACATGGAAAACATGAAGAATGATATAAAAGTAGACATTGAAGGTTTGACCAAGTTGATACAAAAAATGTTTCCTAATGGCGAAAAGATAGTATAGGAAACTCATGATGATAACAAAATAAATGTTAATCATGATTTCATAAACTCTAATGTTGGACGGAAGAACCATCATATTCCAAAGATGGATATGAGGAAGTTTCATGACAAGGATCTTCTAACATGGATACTACATATTGAGCAATATTTTGATCTCACTAATGTGCAAAACACACAAAAGGTACACATTGCAACTTTACATTTAGAACAAAATACATTTGTATGGTATCGATGGCTTTTCTCCTGTAAAAAAATTGTCACTTGGTCAATTTTTACGGAGTAAATGATAGCACATTATGAGGATACAAAAAGAAACACATTCTTTAGCCAATTGATAAATCTCAAACAAAAGGGTTCAGTGGTGGAGCACATTGACGACTTCCAAAAATGGAATATAAGGGTAACTGATATTCCAAAGGAACACATGATTGATGTCTTCATAGGGACTTTAAAGGACAACACCCAACATGAAGTTCATGTTTTGGAACCTGATTCATTGGAAAAGGCATTCAGGTTGGCAAGAAAAATTGAATGTAAAATTATGGCGACAAGGAAGCCTAGCACTCACATATATAAAGATGGAAGTGTTGCTACTCCTAAACTTCCACAACCTACAAGGTTGACACCGCAAAATTTGGAAGAAAAAAGAGAAAAAGGGATTTGCTATAGTTGTGATAGAAAATGCACTAAAGTTCATAAGTGCACTGATAAGAAATTATTTTACATAGATTGTGAAGAGGAACAAGAAAATGAACAAGAATCTTCAAAAGAAGAGGATATTCACCAGGAACCAACCATAGAAGAGGAAGAAATGCGTCTGACCATATCATGTAATGCATTGGCAGGAATTACCACTCCTTAAAATCTCAAGATAAAAGGACATATCAAGAAGAAAAAGGTAGTAGTGTTGATTGATTCGGGTAGTACCCATAATTCTATTCAGTGTAAGGTAGCCAAGGAATTGAATTGTTTCCTATACCCAGCATGAGAATGTCAAGTGATGGTTGCAAATGGAGGAACTATAAATTGCTCTCGAAAATGTCATAATATCAAGCTAACCATGGGGGAATATGTATTGAATAGCCCAATGATTTCCATTCCTATGGGAGGTGCTGATGTTGTACTAGGAGTACAATGGTTACAATCTTTGGGGACGATAACTTTTAATTTTCAAGAACTTTTCTTGAATTTTTTTTCAGAAGGAAAGGAAGTCGAATTACGGGGTGTCACAGGGAAGCTGGGAAATATAATAAAATCTAATGTCATTAAAAATATTTTGAAGAAATAACAACGAGGTGTAATTGCACAATTATGCTCACTAGAAGTTCCAACATCAAAACCATATATTTCTACAAATCTCCAAAAAGTCTTGGACAAACATTGCAAGGTGTTTGAAACTCCCAAAGGACTCCCACCTATTCGTGATCATGATCATGCTATTCATTTGATTCCAGGAAGTGTTCCTCCAAACATCAGGGCTTATAGATATCCTTATGTCCAAATGAGTGAAATTGAACGTATGATTGCAGAAATGTGAGAGGCTATTATAATTCAACCTAGTCAAAGTTCTTTCTCTGCTCTAGTAGTATAGGTGCACAATAAGGATGGATCATGGTGCATGTGTCCGGATTATAGGGAGGTCAATAAGCTCACCAATAAAGATAAATTTCCCATTCCTGTGATTGATGAATTATTGGATGAATTACATGGAGAAATTTATTTTACGAAGTTGGATCTTCGTTCAGGATATCATCAAATTAGAATGAAGACTGGAGATATTCCACAAATAGAATTTCGAACTCATGAGGGTCATTATGAATTTTTGGTCATGCCTTTTGGCCTTACCAATGCACCTTCTACATTTCAATGGTTGATGAATTCCATTTTCAAACCCTTAGAAAATTTGTGCTAGTATTTTTTGATGATATACTAATCTACAGCAGGTCTTGGAAGGATCATGTTGAACATGTTGACAGGGTGCTCAAACTATTGCAGGAGAAACAATTATATGCAAAAAAGTCCAAATGTTTCTTTGTAGTACAAGAGGTGGAATATCTGGGTCATATTGTATCTCACGAGGGTGTTAAAGTGGACCCTAACAAAATTAAAGCCATTAAGGAATGGAAAGTTCCCACAACCATAAAGCAGTTGCGAGGATTTCTCGGGTTAACAGGGTATTATCGCAAGTTTGTTAAGAATTATGAGAATAGCAGCACCTCTAACAACATTATTGAAGAAAGATGCATTTTCATGGACTCCTGAAGCAACTAAGGCCTTTGAACGTCTTAAAGAGGCAATGTACCTAGCACCGGTCTTAGCTATGCCAGACTTCACAAAAACCTTTATTGTGGAATGTGATGCCTCAGGAAATGGAATTGGTGCAGTTTTAATGCAGGAAGGAAGACCCATTGCTTTTGAAAGTCGTCCAATCAAAGGAAAGTATTTACAGAAACCTATTTATGAGAAGGAAATGTTACCAATACTACATGCACTAAAGAAATGGCGAACTTACCTAATGGGAAGACACTTCAAGGTAAAAACTGATCATGATAGTCTTAAACACTTTTTGGAACAAAGACTATCTTCAGAAGAGTAGTAAAAATGGGTCACAAAGATGTTGGGTTATGACTTTGAAATAATCTACAAAAAAGGAAAGCTTAATGTTGTTGCAGATGCACTCTCAAGAAAGAATTAAGAGGTGGAAGCATTTCTTTGTGCCATTTCTATTATCCAACCAGATTGGATAACTGAAGCAAGAGATGAATGGAAGAAGGACAAAGATGTATGGACACTCATTCAAAAGTTGCAGCAAGATCCTAGTACATCCGATACATTTAGTTGGAAAAATGATTCCTTATGGTACAAATATCGCTTATATCTTTGTAAGAATTCCCAACTAAAACAAAAGATTCTTTTGGAATTGCACACTTCTCCTTTAGGAGGACACTCAGGATTTTTAAAAACTTACCAAAGGGTGAAGAAAGAATTTTTTTGGGATGGCCTTAAATCTGATATTCAAAAGTTTGTGGCGGAATGTTTGGTTTTCCAGCAGAATAAAGTTGAGACAATTAAGACCCCAGGACTTCTACAACCTTTATCCATTCCAAGTCAATGATGGGAGGAGATTTCAATGGATTTTATCACAGGTTTACCTAAGTCCGAAGGAAAGAGTGTCATCATGGTGGTAGTTGATAGACTTACCAAGTATGCACACTTTTGTGCATTATCACATCCATTTAAAGAAAGTACAGTTGCTACTACATTTATGGATAGAACTCAAAAGCTACATGGAAGCCCAAGGGTTATTGTGAGCGACAGAGATCCCATTTTTACTGGAAATTTTTGGACGGAGTTATTTTCTTGTTTGGGTACTCAATTAGCTCATAGCTCATCTTATCATCCTCAATCTGATGGTCAAACCGAGATAGTAAATAAATGTTTGGAAGGATATCTTCGTTGTTTTGTATCTGATAAACAAACACAATGGGTCAAGTGGTTACCTCTCGCTGATTGGTGGTATAACACTTCCTTCCATACTGCAGCAAAAATGACCCCATTTATGGCACTTTATGGATATCATCCACCATCCATCACATCATCTTTAAGGGAAAATTCGAAGGTTCAAGCAGTGGAAGATCACATCGAGCATCAACAAGAAGTTTTCCAACTCTTAAAGGATAACCTGAATTTGGCACAAAATCGAATGAAACAACAGGCAGATCAACATCGTAGCGAGAGAAGTTTTGATGTAGGAGATCGGGTATTTTTACGGCTACAACCATACAAACAAATGTCCCTCAAGCAAGCAAAGAAGGATAATAAATTATCGCCAAAGTACTATGGTCCTTACAAGGTGTTGCAAAAGATTGGTACTATGGCATACAAATTGGAGCTTCCTGCTTCTTCGCGAGTACATCCAGTTTTCCATGTTGCATGCTTACAGAAGGTTATAGGTGAAAATCTTCCAGTTCAAACAATATTGCCAGAACTTGATGAGGAAGGAAAATTCATATTGGAACCAGAAGCGGTCATGGAAACAAGAACTCGACAACTACGGAATCGATCAATTTCAGAGTATCTCATCAAGTGGAAGAACTTACCCACTGAAGATTCTGCATGGGAGGATGAGAATTTTATACAGAAGCACCCAGAGCTACTCAAGCATTGAGGACAACACTTTTTTGAAGGAGAGGGGCATGTTAGGTCCCTATATTACTAGTTTAGTCCCTTATTGTTATTAGTGTAGCCCCCTTATTGTTATTGTTGAACCTATGTAACTCCAATATTGTTATTATTGTGCCCTTACATTGTTATTGTTAGGTTGGCTAGGATTATATTGTGGGCCCATGAGCTCCTATATATAGGAGGAGTTTTTGGTCATTTGTATCATCCAAGAATTGTTAATTTATGTAATGTATTGGAGGTTGCCCCCTCTAAGTGGTTGATTTCTAAGGCGTTGATCTATCTTTTCTTCTATTTTTGGAACTAGTTTCATAAAAAAATGATTGGTATCGTAAGACCCTCGAGGGTAATTCTATATGTAGCTCATTCCAAGATTAAATAAGAGGTCTAGAATTTTGAAGAATTTTGTTGTAGTTTTGTATGATTGTGCTCCCTGTGCTCTGAGATACATATTTGGGAGAGCTGTTTAAAATTGATATGATACATAGTTGTTATTTGGATTCCAGATGGAGCAATGAGCAGTATGTATATGTTTCCTTCTATTATCAGTAATCTCCTTTTTACGTGTAATAATTTTCATGCTATGCTACTTTGGTTGGTTCGTGTAATGTAGCTATTGGTAGTCTGCAATTGTCTTCATGAATTCATGCCTGAAGAACGCCCAGGTGTTAACGCTCATGCTTTAAGCTTTTTACACTCCCTTAATTCGCGCTCCACGAATTTCTGTTGTTGCCCATATCTCATTCATATCCGTGTCCTCTAAGGTTGTGAGGGACAAATTCTTAAATCTCTTAAGCCTATCTCTTGTGGGTTCCTTCTTCGTTCTTCCTCAATGCATCTGCACATTTTAAAGATTATGTTGATTGTTTTATTCTTGGCCCATATAATAGCCATCAGCCTCACAACCTCCTGAGCCCTCTCTTTCTTTAGGGAATTCACATGAATCAGGCTCAAATGGTCTTCTCCATTCTCAAACAACCAAATCCATTATTCTCATGGCCCATATTTTGTCAGAGGTATTTCTACAATTGTCCATTATTAACCTCTGATTTTAAGATGTCCTAGGCACTGGTCTTTTGCAACTCAAGGCCATCTCTAGGAGCTAAAATATATTTTTGGCGCCGTTGTCAGGGGAACGAATTAGAAAACCTTTTCCCTGGGACACGACATTATCTTCACCCTTCAATCATGTAAGCATGAAAGGTTGAGAGTTGCATAGCCCTAACCTTGGTGACTCCACTGTTATTAAATTTCAAGTCAGTCATAATATTGGCTTACAAAAGGCCTCATACTTGATCAGATACTTCCCAGCGGAGAACTCCTTCTATGTGTGATCCTGAAAATATTATATTTAGGAGAGTCTGGAAGGATAAGTAGCCTAGCGAGGATGACCTTCCCTCATTTACTCTTGAAGCTTCACCTTCCTCATCTCATAAAGCTGACACCTATGGTCCTGGTGCCACAACCCGCGTACTTGAGTATTCTCCAGAAGCCTTTGCTTTAGCCAGTTCAATGATAAAAAACAAAGCTGAATCTGTTGATATTTATTTGTCTCCCTTGCACCCTACTCTTGAGGCCAAATAAGTTAAAGAAGTTGCAGTACTCCATAGTTTTTTACAGACCAATATAGCAACCTCTATTCAACACATACCTATTATACCACAAGAAATTCATCCTCAAAATTTACCTCCACCACCCCTCAGGGCTGTACCTAGCTTCCTCCTCAATAAATATGCTCCATTGGATTTACCTCAAGTATTGAATGACATGCCTGAAGATTATCTAAAGCTCCTCCCTCAGTTCACCGGGGAAGATAGTACTTCTACACATAGACATATTGAAAACTTCTGCGTCTTTGCTGAGAATGTAAATGTAGAGCACCTAGATGTGGTGTTGTGGCTTTTCGTCCAATCCTTGGATGGAGAGGTTCAGAAATGGTTCAAATCTCTTGTTAATCACACGATCACCATTGGGGAAGAAATGGAGAATTCCTTCACACTAAAATGGGGAGAAAAGAGGGATCATGGATATGTCCTCACAGAGTTCAATGCTCTCAAGAAGAGACAAAATGAGGATGTAAAAAAATTTATAAAGCAGTTCAATAAGCTTTATAATAATCTTCCTGCTGAAATAAAGCCTCCCCAAGCAGCTGCTAAGGTGGTTTCCGTAGGAGCTTTTGAACTAGAGTTTGGGTTCACCCTAAGAGAAATAAAGTCTGCATCTATGGATTAGATTCACACTGATGCACTGGAGGTAGAAGCAAACTTTGCTTCTACTGGTAAATTCAATGGCAAGACATAGCATGAATCCAGAAGAAGGGGTAGTGAGGAGGCTTCTACCTCTAATCACGAGAGGGAATCACAGAAGTATAGCATCGAAGAGATGAATTAGTTGATCAAGAACCTCTCAAATAAGCTGGTGAAGCTTGAATTAGAGGCCAATAATTCCCTTCCTCGTCCTAGTCAAATGATTCCAAAGTATGGGTTTAATCTCCAGTACTAGAAGCACCCTCTACAGTTGTTGCAATGAGAAAACAAAGAGCAGCAAGATGAGATCCAACCTCCTCTATACCTGGAAGGGAAAATGGAGGGATAGGCCGAGGAAGTCACAGACAGTCAAGAATATCAATTCCTCACTTACTCAGAGGATGAAGAAGGTGAACTCACCCTGCAGGAAGATCCAGAAGAGAAGGAAGTCCCCTTAGAGGATCGAGATATTGAAAATTACTGTAGGCATTTTGTGGATTTCATGCAAGCTCAACTCCGCATGAAGTATGATCTCAGGTCCTCGAGGAAGAAAACCCGAGTGCAGGAACAAGATAGTTGACATCAAGAGAGAAGACCCCTTCTAGTTATGCCAGTAAGAGTAAAAATCCTTCAGAAGAGTCTGCCCATCATAAAGCATTTACGCACACCTCCTCTAAACAGGGCTCTAATCCTCTCCAAAATGAGAGATCCATAGTTATACCTTTGAAACTGCCCTACCCTCCTAAAGAGAAGTTCAAAGAAGTCATCACAAAAAAATCTCCCACGGCCTTTAGCTTCCAAAAAGAATTAGAAAAGGTCAAGATCCCAGTCCCCCTGATCGAGCTCCTAAAACAACCCTCATACAAGGCCCAAGTCTCTAATTCATCCTGCCCCAGGGTGTAGGCCCTCTCCCTGACAGCCTCAATCTCCAAGAATAAAGACCCATGGTAGTTTTTGGATCTCATGTAGAAAAGTTGGATTCAACCACTCCTCCATTCTATTTGACTCTAGTTATACATGACCTGTTATTGCACAGTTTCATGCTAGATTCTCAGGCTTCACATAATCTATTGTCATTGTCTGCCATGGGGTAGTTGAGGTTGTAGATCACTAGGCCTTATAAAGATCTATATTATTTTGATTCCAAGAGGGTGAAATGCTTGGGCATGATAAAAGATCTGGTAGTAAATTTAGCCTAGATTCTGGACAAAAGCGTGGTAATGGAAATTGTTGTGGCTGATATCCCAACTTGGTTTGGAATGTTGCTATCGAGATCCTCGGGTACCAAGGTTGGAGGATCCACAAAAAATTACCTCACTTGTGCCACTATTCGATTATTCAGTGGGGAGGAAAGACGATTATACCATGAGTCCAGATTCGTGAAGATGGTCACCAAAGCTAGAACTTCCACAAATTATTTGGTATATACTAAGGAGGGTGAATTATCTTGTATTATGCTCGAGGAGTACGAAAATTTCCTCCAAGAAACGAAGATTTGTCCTCTAATCCAGGAGAATCTTATGAGCAGAGAAGAAAAAAAAATATGGATCTTGCAGTTTGATGGAGCTTACTCACGAGAAGGAAATGGGGTTGGAGAACTCTTGATATCACCAGAAGGATGCTTGGTTCCCCTCTCCTTTAAATTGGAATTTGAAGCCACAAATAACGTGGCTGAATATGAAGCCCTATTGTTGGGGTTGCAGGTAGCATGGAACATGAACATACAAAACCTCAAGGTGTTTGGAGATTCATAGCTTGTAGTGAGGCAAGTCATGAGCCAATGCCAGGATAAACACTTGTGGCTCAGAGCTTACAAGAATGAGGCATGGGATTTAGTTGAGACCTTTTTTTCTGCTTTTAACATTTAGTTCATGCCGAGGGAAAACAACAGAATGGAAGACTCACTAGCTGTGACTGCTAGTAATTTCTGCCCCCTGCAGAATCCTTTGCTCAAATATGAGGTTGAAGTGTGATATCATCCCTCCATTCCAGACAATGTTAAGCATTGGCATGTATTTGAGGATGAAGAGTAGGTGCAGTGTTTTATGGAAACAATGGGCAAGTTCTCAAATATGTTGATCGATTCAGTCCCGGAGGATGACAGTGAGGAGCCAAAAACTAGATGGGAAGAGACACTGGCTGGGCACCGTGTTCTATAATTAAAGGGAAATGTTATCCCCAAGGGTCTTGTGTCATTGGAGAAAATATTTGATAAGAATGATATCCCGGTGAATCCCAGCAAACTTACCCTCGACGAGCCTCTTAGGGATGTGAAAATTGGGACAAAATAAGATCCAAAGGTAGTAAAGTTGTTGAAAGGGGTCCCTGAAGAATACCAATATCAGTAGCTCAAGTTGTTTTAGTCATATAGTGATGTCCTCGCCTGGTCATACCATGATCTCAAAACTTCCGATATTGACATTATACAGCACAAGATACCGCTCAAAGAGGATGCCAAGCCTCATAAGAAAAAGCTGAGACAGATCAATCCCTTTCTGATACAAGCCATTGAAAATGAAATAAAAAATTTATTGCAAGCCACGATCATTGTCCCTCTAAGATACTCTGAATGGGTGGCGAACCTGGTGCCCCTTAGAAAGAAGAATGGTGAAATTAAGCTCTGCATGGATTTCCACAATCTGAATAAAGCCTCACTCAAGGATAATTATCCCCTCCCGAAGATGGACCACATCATGCACAAGGTGGTGGGATCCTCCCGCATGTCCATCATGGATGGCTTCTCAAGATATAACCAGGTGGCAGTGCTCCTGGAAGACCAAAATAAGATGGTGTTCACTAGGCCGTTGGGGACCTTCATGTACACTCGAATTCCCTTTGGCCTGATAAACACCGGTGCCACATTCTAGCAGGCAATGGACATTTCTTTCATAGGAGATCAAGACAATTTTGTGGCGATATACCTGAATGACATCACTATCTTTTCAAAGGGTGATGTTGAAAATATAGAGCACCTTCGATGCACCTTTGATAAATGCCACAAGTATGGCCTGTCTCTAATCCTCAAAAATCCATGTTTGCCTTGGAGGAAGAAAAGTTACTAAGGAAGGAGTGAAGATCGACTCGATGTGAGTAGAGGTGATAAACGACATTCCCCTACCAAGAAACAAAAAGGAAGTACAGGTGTTTTTGGGAAGAATAAATTTCCTTAGAAGGTTATTCCCAACTATGCTGAGATTGTCCGCAGCATCACTGGGATGCTGAAGAAGAATAGTTGAGTTACATGGATCCCTGAGTGTAGGGACTCTTTCAATAGGGTCAACCAGGCCTTTGAAGAAGCTCCAGTGCTGCTAGGTCCAGATTATGGGAAGTTGTTCATGATTTTCTCCTTCTCTTCTCCTCACAAAATAGCTATAGTACTCTTACAAAAAAATGTCGATAGGCATGAACAACCCATTGAGTTCTTCAGTCAAGTCTTGTGGGACGCTGAACTGAAATATGATATCCTAGAGAAGCAAGCTTACGCTCTGGTCAAATCACTGAATGCATTCTAGGTGTATGTGTTACAATTAGCCATAACAGCTTATGTACCCACTACAATAGTAAAGGATATTCTGGTACAGGGTGACAGTGAAGGGATGAGGGGAAAATGGATAGTTAAGATCCAGGAGTATGAACTGGAGATAAAGCCTATTAAACTCATCAAAGGCCAGGGGCTGGCAAAAATCCAGTATGAATCCAATCGTCAAGCTTTGGGAATAAATATCTCTATGAAAGGAGGAGAGGCACAAGAGGACACAGGTGCACACCAAGGCATATAATCTTCCGCTTAGAAAAAACATGTCAAGTACCTCCTATCCTCATGATATAAAGATATAGAGGAATATATTTTAACGTTGTGGTGTCCCCCTCACTATGATAAAACCAAGTATCTCACTTTGAGACTGAGGTCTCAAAAGTACATTGTGGCAAATGGGAAACTCTATTGGAGAGACCTGGCGAGAATCTTATTATTGTGTTTGACAGAGCAAGAAGTTGACCATGTGATGACCGAGTTCCACGAAGGGATATGCAGTGGACATTATAGTTGGCGATCCACTTCACACAAGCTTTTGAAGTCAATATTATTTTGGCCTAAGCTGTTTTGTGATGTACATTCCCGCGTCCGGGCCTGCGAGAAGTGTCAGGCGTTTGCTAAAAAACAAAGGTGTGCACCTCTCCCATTAATTCCAGTACATGTTGGAGAACCATGTAAAAAATGGGGGATTGAATTCATAGGAGAGATTCACCCTGCCTCTAGCAATCAACATCAATGGATCCTCACTGCTACAGACTACTTCACCAAGTGGGTAGAGGCAGTGCCCACAAGAAATGCTACAGATTAGGTGGTGATCAAGTTCCTGTAGGAGAACATAATATCTAGGTTTGGATGCCTAGCTAAAATCGTTACAAATAATGCCCAGGCTTTCAAGTCGGCTAAATTTGTTAATTTCTGTCAATGTTATAACATCCTGATGGGCCACTCCACTGTGTACTACCCACAGGGGAATGGGTAATGTTTTTACTATTTAGCATTATATACAAATTAAATTTTGATATTTAACTTCAAAGTAGTTATGTTTTGTTTTTCCTTCAATTATGTATTTTGTGGCATGTAGTGATGATGATGATGATGATGACGATGGTTAACATCCACTGAGACCAAACTTGGTCTATCGGACCTATAATTTTCTTAGTTCTTAATTGTCTGGCTTCTCGTCTTTCTTGGCGAGATTGGTGTTGTAGCTTTCTTTTCTTATCTACGATCTTCCAACTTCCTTTATCTTGCACCTCCTTCATCTCTTCTGATTCTTGGGACACTCGTGTCTTATCTTCGGGATCTGGGAGGTCTTCTTTGCTGGTAAGTGAAGATTTATTTTGCGCAGTATTCGAATCCTCATACTTGTTGATGCTTGAGGGGCTGTCGATTGCATTTTTTTGTTGTTGGGCGGGGCTTTCCCCCTGCTTGTCCTGAGGGTTGTTTCTTTCTTGCCTGATTTCTTGCGATTCAGAGTTTTTTGGAGATTATTCTTCCTTGATGACAGTGTAATGTTCATTTTTTTCTCCTTCCCACCATGTAGATCTATGGTGATTCTTTCTAGCAGAATTTTTCTGGGAGACTTTTGGGTAATTTTTGGCTAGATGGCCTGTCTCAAAGCAGGATCGACATTTGAAGAGGACACTTTTATAGTCGAGTTTCTAGTTCCATACATAGTCTTTGCTTGTTAGGATTATTACAGGTGGGAATCCGACGTTGAAGTCCATTTCTACAAAGATGCGTGAATAGGTGGTTCTGACATATTCCTCTGTTTCTGGGTACCTATAGTAAAATTTCCCAATTGCATTTTTAATGGCTTTTAGTGAGGAGAGATTCTAGAGATGCAAAGGTAGATTTGACAATCTGACCCAAACTGGTGCTGAGGTTATGACTGTTGTTGAGGGATCGAATGATGGGTTCCATGGCTTCATGAATAGGCCTGAGTTCTCCCAAAACCAAGGGCCGGAATCTAAAATGCATTCTCTTCTTTCATAGTTTTCAAAATATACTATAAAGAAACCCTTAGCACAGGGGTAGATATTAATTTCATCAGAAATGATAGGCTTCCATACATCTGAGATCCAACTGTGGAGAGCTATCAGCAGTGAGAAAAAGCCATTAAACCGACAGATTAAGGAACTTTCAGAAAACTTCAAGGCCTCATCCAGTGAGGCCTTGACCACCTGCACAGTGGGAGTTGTTGATTCAATGACAATATGGGTAGGAGCTTCACTGTCAGAGGCGGACCGAACTTGGTTGGCAATTATCTTCACGAAGCTGGGAGCTATACTAGACCCAAAGGTGAAGAACCGCAGGTCTATAAGGCCGCAGAGCTTGGAAATAAACCTGCGGAAGTAAACAAAGATATGTGAACCCTGTATAAGATGTGTGATCCAATATCATCGAAAGTTTATGCAGAAGTAAACGAAGATATGTGAACCCTGTTCGATGGAGCAGAAGATATTCGTTTTTTATCTCCACGCCTGCGGAAGTAAACGAAGATATGCGAAATAAACAAAGATATGGGAAGATATGCGGAAGTAAATGAAGATATGCGAAGTAAATGAAGATATGTGAAGATATGCAGAAGTAAACGAAGATATGCGAAGTAAACAAAGATATGCGGAAGTAAACCCAGGCATAAATCTAATTTCTAAAACTAGGCATATTAGGACATGATCTCAACCATGTGATCTAGCAGAAGATATTCGTTTTTTTATCTACACGCCTGAGGAAGGTAACTCAAAACCTATTTTTAGATTTAGAATCATAAGCCATAATATTAACAAAACCTATTTTAGGTTAAGAATCTTTATGATAAAGTGGGGATTACCTTCATGGTTAAAAACATTGTTCCTTGTTTATATATATATATATATATATATATATATATTTAAATTAGATATTACTTCATTTTAAAATTAATGATAATAATAATAACAATTTAAAATAAAATTATAATTTAATTATTTTTAAATTAATTAACAGTATTAATGTTTATTATGCATTTATGATTATTATAATTTAATTAGATTATTATAATTTAATTAATTTAATTATTTTTAAATTAATTAATAATTTTAATGGTTATTATAAATTTATGATTATCATTATTTAATAATTATTTAATTTATATATCAACATTAATCACATAACTAAAATATAATCTCAACTTTATAATATTTGCAATAAAATCAATATCACTCATAACTGGTTAATATCATTTAACATTAATTACCAATATAAAATCTAATACTTTCTCAATTACAATTTATCTTCTAAATCTAAACAAACCTAATATATATATATATATATATATATATAGTAGTTTCTTACCATTTTCTATTTATCAAAAAGTGGTAGGTTGCAACATATACAGATTCAGTGACCTCAACCTGCCCGGACGAAGCCAGGTCTGTTGGCCACCTTCAAGCATTAAATGCCATCCAAAATTGAAATTGTTTCTTTCTTCTACTAGCCACTATGGTCATCTTACTGTTTAAAGAAAAGTCTATTTGACAACATAAAACATAAAATCTATCCGCAAAAATCATAAGAGCTTAAAGCATGATATGTTAGCCATCTGAAGAGTCAATCGGTGCCAGATCTTTTGCTGTAGAGTAGGGCATATCAACTTGATACATCTGTTGAAGCTGCCTTTCGATTCTGCCAATTCGGGCTGATCAATGCATTAAAAATTATCAGAATTAAAATACGAATATCTTTATAGCTGAAACGTAAAAAAAAACAAGAATGCCAACCAACTGAAAAGCACCTTTGCCATCAGTCTTATCCATAGAAATGGGAAACATGCGTAGTGTACCTATAATGTAATGAAATTATTATAAAACTTTTCCTACACACTTAAAAAAATGACTTAGTTGTGTACAAGTTGTGCCTGTAAGTTTCCAGAAGGTTTCTTTATTTTTATTTTTTTATTTAACAGGAGAATTAGTCATGAGTCCCATCATTCTTAATCAATGATCCAGTGCAACGTCTAGATGGATTTGGAACATTTATTAATGTTGAATGTTGTAGTATTAAAAAAAAAACCTATAAAATAATCTAGAAATTAAGGTAAGATTAAGAAAAAATTAGATAAAGATTTTTGAAAATTTAGATTATAGTGATTAAATTTAGTATTTTGGGTACCTTAATTTTTTTTAATGGAACTAAATTCATTTTCACCATAAAAAACTACAATTCAACCTATTATATCCCTAAGAATAAGGTAGAGAATGTTCACTGGAAAAATAAACATGTGTCGATGAAAGAGTTTGGAGCATTTGGGTTGCGCCCCTGTCTTGGAAGAACAATAGCCACCAGTTTTGGGACTTCCTTGCACAACAATTTAGCCATAAGTAGGTAAAACCAAGAGCGTCTTGGTTTCTAATATCATACACTCACAAACATGAAAAATATTGGTCATAACAGTGATAAAAAATCTTGATAACATCAACCAAAGTTGCAAAACTCGAAAGCTAATATGAAAAATCGTGTTCTCTATTAAAAATATTTAATTATTAGTGGTTAATCTATAGTTTAGAATTATTGCTTTAGTTACACTAAACTTTTTCTTCGTAACCGAGTAATCGACTCATATGTCTGTATATATATATATATATATATATATATATATATATATATATATATATATATATATATATATATATATATATATATATATATATATATATATATATATATATATATATATATATATATATATATATATACTTCTCAGAATAAAATAATATGTTTCACAGCTTTCAGCAAATCTATTCCTCTCTTTTGTCTAAATCTGTCATGGTATCGCAGCCAATTTCCTTTGCCATCTCTGAGATTGTGAGCGCGTCTTCAGTTTTTTGTAATGCAGCGCAGTGAGTTGTTCTCTTTTGTATTCATTTCTTCCTTCTATGAGGGCCGTGTAGTTCTAAAGAATATTGTCACCACTGCTTATTCTGGATGCAGAGTTTGATTCATTAGATCAGCATTTGAAATGTTGAAGATGAATTGAGCGGTTGCTTTTAAATTTGCTGGAGGTCCACCGAGATGAAGCATAAATTTGTTGGATTTCCCACCGTGATGAAAGACATTGAAGCATTTTTGAAGGGCAACATATGATCTTGCTTCGTATGAGAATAAATTTGGTGTGAAGAACGAAGCTTCGTTTTTGATGATTGTATGAAGTGAAGGTCAAGTTTACTATTATTTTCTTCTCATAAGTGTGAAGAAATTTGTTATTGTTGCAGTCTATTCATACCTTTTTTGAGCTCCTTTGAAATTTAGAAGAGTGGTTTTTTCTCCTCTTGCTTGTTATTCCTTTTATATTGCAACATTATCTCTAGCCGATTTACTTGCTAAGAGAAACAGGAGGCACCCTGCAGATCTTCTTGATCTTTAAAACAAGAAGATACTTCTTGTTTTTTTATATTTCCCTCATCGAAAGTTTGTTTGCTTTATTTATTTTGAAGTTTTTAATTATGGCTTCGACAAGTCAATTTTCCATTCCTACGCTTATATTTAGTGGGAAAATTTATGATTTTTGGAGCCTTAAAATTCAAGCATGCTTACAAGGCTTAGGTTATTGGGAATCAGTAGAATTGGGGTTCGCAGAACGTGACACAAATACAATTGTTGGAATGGGTACTGCTTAAAGAAAACAATTTGATGAACTTAAACAGAAAGAAGGTAGAGCGAAATCATGCATTTTAAATTACTTAGATGACTCTATTTTTCCTAAAATAACTACTGCTAAAACTGCTAAATCAATTTGGGATATACTTAAGGTTGCTTATCAAGGAAATGATACAGTAAAAATGGTAAGATGATAGACTCTCAGAGCACAATTTGAAACACTTAAAATGACTGAATCAAAAACTGTTGATGAGTTTATGACTAAAGTTATGGGTGTTGTTAATTAGCTTCAGATGAATGGTGAAGAAATAAAAGAACAAAGGATTGTTGAAAAAGTTCTTAGATGTTTTCCTAAAAAATTTAACATGATTGTTACTATTTTTGAATCGAGATAATTTAAAAAATTATCTTTGGAAGAATTAACTGGTTCTTTGTTGGCTCATGAAGCCAGAATTAATTTAGATGTGATTAATTTAGAGCATGATTACAAATCTAAAGCTTCTATGGATAGAGGTAGAGGCAGAGGTTTTCGTGGAAGGAGAGGAAAAGGTAGAGGATAGTCTCAGTATGATGATAGATCACAGATAACTCAAACACATTCAGAGCAGTCTCAAACTGATCATGGTCCTAGGTGGATAGATAAATAAAAAATTCAATGTCACTACTGCAAAAAAATATGGCCAAATTATAAGTCTGAATGTCGAAAATTACAGTATGTTTTAAGTAAAAAAAAGATAATGTCACAAACATTGAATTTGAAACATTAGATGCTTTATTTCTGGGATGCCAAGTGATTGTGCAAGTTCCTAATAAATATGTTCGGTTGGTAGACAACGGATGTAGTGATCATATGACTAGTCATAGTGATTTTTTTTCACATCTTGATACATCTTTCAGTTCCTCTATTGGTTTGGGTGATGATAGCCAAGTTAAATCTTTAGGAAAGAGTATTGTACCTGTCTTAACCAAACAAAATGTTGTGAAGAATATCTATGATGTTTATTATGTACCCAATTTCAAGCATAATTTGTTGAGTGTTGGTTAGTTAGATGCACATGGTTATTATGTTAGCTTTCACAACACTACTTGGACAATTGTTGATAAACATAAGACTCTTGTTGCAAAGATTCCTATGAAAAAAAACATGTTGTATCAATTACAGTTGAAAAGTGAGAAGTTGTATGCACATAATTTTTCAACGCCAACTAACTCTGATCTATGGCATTTGTGATATGGTCATTTACCTATCAAAATTATTAGTTTGTTGCAAAGACAGACTATGGTGAAAGGTTTTCATTCTTTGTCTAATCATATATCTTCCTATACAAGTTGTATAATGGGTAAAGATAAGTGAGATAGTTTTGCTTCCACCTCTAATAGAGCCCAAGAACAACTAGAGTTAGTGCATACAGATTTGTGTGGTCCAGTGCAAGAAAAATCAGTTGCTGGTAGTCTCTATTTTCTTACTTTCATTGATGATTTTAGCAAGAAAATTTGGGTGTATTTCATCAAATACAAATCAGAAACATTTTCCAAGTTTAAGGAGTTCAAAGCTGAAGCAGAAAACAGAGTGGCAAGTTTATTAAAGTTCTGAGGTCTGATAAAGGAGGTGAGTATAAATCTAACAAATTCATTGATTTTTGCAAACAACATGGTATTAAAGAACAAACGACAACCAGTTATACTCTGCAACAAAATGGAGTCACAAAAGGAAAGAATCAAATGATTATGAATATGGCTCGAAGTTTGCTTAAAACACGAAATTTGTCTAAAGATTTATGGGCTAAATCAGTTGCATGTTTGGTATATATTTTGAATAGATCACCAACTTCCAGTGTTCAAATTTTTGTACCTGAAGAAGCATGGAGTGGACAAAAGGTAATTGTTTCACACTTTCGCATATTTGGTTGCATTGTTTTCGCTCATGTTCCATAAAAATTGAGAAAAAATCTTGATGATAGGAGCGAAAAGTATATTTTTATAGGATATAGTGATCAATATAAGGCATACAGATTGTTTAATCCTATAACTAAGAAGTTTTTCGTAAGTCGAGATGTGAAATTTCTAGAAGACAAGTCTTGGAATGAAATGGAGAACAATACTTGTCCTAATCATTTTATTCTGTTAGACGAGCATCAAGCACCTACAACAAGCACTCCAAGATTATAGGTTCAAGACAAAACTAGTCATAGTTCATTAAGCAATAGCATTTCAACATCTTTTGAGTCTGATTCTGATAATCCTAAAATGAGAAACTTAAGTGATATTTATGCACAAGATGATGTTGATGATATTGTAAATTCTGCATTTCTTTCATTTCAACCTACTTGTTTTGAGGAGGCTATAAAAGAAAAAGAATGGGTAGATGCAATGAATAATGAAATCGATGCTATTGAAAGAAACCAAACTTGGGATTTGGTTGATCTACCTAATGATAAAAACTCTAGAGGTGTCAAATGGATTTTTAAAACAAAGTTAAATCAGAGAGGTGAAGTTGATACACACAAAGCAAGATTAGTTGCCAAAGGTTTTTCACAGAAACCTGGCATAGATTATGGTGAAACATTTTCACCTGTAGCAAGAATTGATACTATTTGATTTGTATTAGCTATTGCAACACAAAACAAGTGGCCGATTTACCAAATGGATGTAAAGTCTGCTTTTTTGAATGGTGTTTGGAATGAAGTGTATGTTGATCCGCCACCTAGTTTCAAAATAAAAAATCAAGAACATAAAGTGTATAGGTTGAAGAAAGCATTGTATCGCTTGAAACAAGCTCCAAGAGCTTGGTACAGCCGAATATACCATTACTTGCTGAATAATGGTTTCAGAAGGAGCGACCATGAGCCCACTTTGTATATCAAGAATGATCATCAAGGTAATATTTTGATACTATGTCTTTATGTTGATAACATAATTTATACAGGTAACATGCCATTAGATGATTTTAAAGCTGCAATGGAAAATGAAATTGGAATGAAAGATCTTGGATTAATGAGATACTTCTTAGGTATCAAAGTGACACAAACACGCGATGGTATGTTTATGAGTCAACAGAAGTATGCTATTGACATTTTGAAAAAGTATAAGATGGACAGGTGTAAACCGCTGGATACTCCTATTGAAGTTGGTACAAAGTTAAGTAAAGATGATGTGGGTACTGTTGTTAATTTGACTTTGTATAAGCAAATTGTTGGTAGTATTATGTATCTAACTGCTACTAGGCCTGATATAGCATTTGCAGCTAGTTATATTTCTAGGTTTATGGAATCTCCTAAAGATTGTCATTGGAAGGCTGGAAAAAGGGTGTTAATATACATTGCAGATACATCTACTTATGGTTTATCGTATGCAACCTCTGGAGATAATAAGCTTGTTGTTTATACATATAGTGATTATGCATGATGTATTGACGATCGGAAAAGCACTTCTGGCTATGCTTTTCTATTTGGTAGAAACTTGATCTCGTGGTCATTCAAAAAGCAGCCCATAGTTGCGTTATCTTCAACAGAGGCCGAGTACGTTGCAGCAAATTTAGCATCGTATCAAGCAGTGTGGCTAAAGATACTTCTCTCTCACTTCCCATATACAGAAAATGAAATTATTTCAATCCTTTGTGACAACACTTCTGCTATTTCCTTGTCGAAGAAAAATGTCTTTCATCAAAACAGAAAACATATCGACACTCATTTTCACTTCATTCAACTCGACAAGAATGGTGATATTGTTCTCAAAATTTTGTGATTCTAAGGAACAGTTAGCGGATATCTTCACCAAACCACTAGGAAAAGTTAATTTTGAGTTTCAATGTCAAAATTTAGGCATAAAACAATGTAACTCTCAAGATTAAGGGGGAGTGTTAAAATATTTAATCATTAGTGGTTAAGTGATAGTTTAGAATTAGTTTTTAATTAGACGGTTAAACTATTTTCTCCGTAACTGAGTAATTGACCATATGTCTTTATATATATATACTTCTCATAATAAAATAATTTGTGTCACTTTCAGCAAATCTATTCCTCTCTTTTGTCTAAATCTATCTTTCTCAAATTGATTTTGGTCTTTGTATAGGTAAAATTGAATCAGTAACATGCAAGTTGTTAGAGATTTAGGAAAACGAATTATGTAATGCTTTTTATTCATTACAAAATTTCAGATAATTACAAAATCTTGTTGCTAGTAGTGATAAAAACCCTTATCTGCAATAGTAATGTTCATAAAGCTGTTAGAACCGCCAGGGGGGAAGCCATGGCGATTTGAAGGAGTCCAACACTAAAAAACAACACCCAAATGAGAATTCCAACGCTCTCATGAAAGTTAAAGTTATTTCAAACTCTCTCATTAAGCCGTGGGCAGCCATGGCGATTTGAAGGAGTCCAACACTAAAAAACAACACCCAAATGAGAATTCCAACGCTCTCATGAAAGTTAAAGTTATTTCAAACTCTCTCATTAAGCCGTGGGCGATAAGAATGGGAAAGGGTGATTTTAAATGGTAAAATAGCATTGTGTATTAAGGATGTCTTTTTCATATGAAAATAAGAGATTTTTCCTCTCAAAAACAACTATCATACCTTTAAAGCAATTGTATTCCCTGGCCTCTCTTGCATGGCCCATCTTACATGTCACCAACGCAATAAGAAGCCGCATGTGAAGACACAAATCAGGTCATGGTCGATAAACTATCCAATAGAAGTCCTTTGAAGCATTGGGATTCCCTGCCCTCCGTTGCATGCCCATTTCTCATGCCACCAATGCATTAAGGGATCGCATGCGAAAGACAAAAAGGTAGTGGTTATTGATAAATTATCAAATGCAAACCACACACGTAATTATTATATGTGTCACTTGCATCAATAAACTGTTCACACGTAGACTATTCAGTACAAGCCCATGAGGTAATTTTTTTAATGTTAAAGCTAACTTGCATGCACTCATGGAAAATCCATTGAAAGTCGTCAGTAAGCCCATGGAGTATTTTTATGTGTTAAAGTAAACTTGCATGCAACCATGTACAAAACGACAAGAAAAATTCCCCCAACAATTATAATCTTTAATACATGACTATAAGTTGAGAGTGACACGGGATTGTGAGAGTGACAGGGTACTGTGTTGTAACAATAGGAGTTCTGGTTTTCAATGGTTGTTACCAAATGAAAATCTAGAATCCCTATCTGAAAAGAATTAGATAAGAAAATCCAACGGAACATCTATGTTGTTTTATATAAGAAAATTCAACGTAACATCTATGGGTTTTTAAAAAAAATTCCAAATATAAGAATTAATTCTAAGGTAATTACTATTTTTTACTAAGGTAATTCAACCCTACTATTTTTTACAGGAATTAATTCTAAGGTAATTACATGCATCAGATTTCACACATGGAGCAAGAGGCCTATTATACTCCACTACTTTCCCACGCACAATGCTTAACCAACCCCTATTTATGATTTCTCTCAGTTATGTCTCCTTCACTACTTTTACACTCCCCATGCTTCACCCAGCCATGCTTCACGGACCCCTATTTATGATTTCTATCTCCTTATCAGATGGGTTGCATTTGGATTTTACGATTAAACTTTTTCTAATGTATATTTTGTACTCATTTCTCTTCGGTTCAGGTGTCAAACTGATAATCTTTTCCAGTGTTGAAATAATTCTTATTTGTGGATTAGTTGACCTGTTAATGTAACCTGAATTAGGAATGGTTGGTCGGAGACGAATCACTAATGAACTTTAAGTTAAATATAAGGAATTTTTTAATCTTAAATATAAGATCATTTGTACTCTAAATGATATAATCTAATATTTTTTTTTAACTTTCTTCTTGTTTTTTTATTTTTTCATTATTTCATATTTTCCATATTTGTTTTCAAATTTATGCTGTAGGTTGTTAAAGCCAGTAACTTAGGAGCCTATTGTATTTAAGCAGTTAGTTAATTAGTACAATCGAAGATGTTATAGGTTGTTAAAGCCAATAGCTTGGGAGCCCATTGGATTTAAGTAGTTAGTTAATTAGTATAATCTAATAAGGTTTCTTTAATTGATCATATTTCTTCTCCTTGGGCCTTGCTACCTCTATTTATCTTTTTATCTTTTATTCCTCAAGAGTTTTAGATATAGAGGTATTTTCTGCATAATCGGGTCCAACATACCTATTCATGATTGGAATCATCATTTCAAGATCTCCAACCTGCATTATGCACTGTGGTATGTGGTGCATCCTTGTCACATAGAAATTTTGAAGCCAATTGTCATCTCTCTCTCATGAATTGTTCATAATCAAGGGAATCAATTGAAAACATTATAACCAAAATTGGAGGAATTGAATATCGAATTGAATATCAATTGGAGGATATCACAACCAATCACAATTTGGGACTGTGACAAAGGTATATGTTACCAGATATGTGGTGCATCAATCTCATGAAATTTGGCATTCGGCTTTTAGAATCCATTTTTTGGACCTCCAACTCAAAAGATATCCATCAATTTGGTCAAAGGCATGATACCCCTTTCTTCAAGATTCAATCTCACTTCCTCAACAACACAATTTTAGTAAACTAATTTGAAGTGACAACCACCTAGAAATAGTGAAGTCCAACTTTCCCACATCAGCACAAACATAACAACCACCCCTCAATGTGTTCTTTATTTTGCAAAATTTATGTATACATGTGATTCAAAATTATGATATATTGAAACATTCTCTCCCCTACTTGAGTTGACCCATTTTTTAATACAACTCTCCTTTCTAATCAAGATAAGAAGCCTTATTTTTCCTTAAAAATAATTATTACCATTTTTTATATGAATATAAATATTTCTCATTCTTAATTTATTAAAAAAAACAACACATAAAATTATAAAAAACAAAATATAACACACAAGATCTTATATTTATAATCCAAACTATTCACAAATATCA
Source organism: Pinus albicaulis (assembly GCA_034641835.2). Classification (NCBI taxonomy): domain Eukaryota; kingdom Viridiplantae; phylum Streptophyta; class Pinopsida; order Pinales; family Pinaceae; genus Pinus; species Pinus albicaulis. The sequence continues at coordinate 1,502,016,128 of CM076579.1, read as the reverse complement.
ATAAAATATATATGAAAGTGATAACAAAATGTATCTTTCAAAATGATTTTATAACATAAACAATTCTATTAGTTAATTGAAAGGGAAAATTTATTTCAAAAGAATAAAAAATCATGTAATTCTAATTGAAAGGGGAAATTCATTTCAAGAGAATAAAAAATCATGTAATTAAAGGGAACGAATCATAATGTAGAGACACTTTACTTTTTCTTTTTTGGAATCTCTTAATATTTGAAAATGTATGATTTTTAAAATATAAAATATTATTTAAATGATTTTTAAATGTTTTCTAATATATGTTAAGAATATTAATAGCCTTGTGGGTTAGTTTAATTGGTTTAATTCCTGAGGCTAATTACGATTATTATTGGGAAGCCACTCGTTCAGACATTCTAGGAATTATATTTCTTATTTAACAAATAAGAAGTGATTCTTTGTATGAATCTTCCTAAAAAAATATTCCATGAATGTAGAATTCATCATCGATTCCTGAGTAACTCGTAATTTTGTTGAAGGCGAATCAAAGGGCTAAGCTGCTTGTTGCAAACTCTATTGTCTATGTTTTTTTGGGAATCAATGCAAATAGCTAGCTTGTCTTATATGACTCTTTTAGGATTTCCGATAAACAACAAAACACACACACACACACACACACACATAATGGAAATGTAAATCTAATGCAAAATCTAACGAGATAATTTTCGCACTAACGTCAAAATTTTCAAATTTGTGATTTCAACAATTACCGAAAACAAAAACTCTGTCTCGAATATGTTTGGTTAGTTTAATCTAACACAAAAATAAATATATACTATTAAATAAAAATATTATGCAATCTCTACTTTGTGTAGGATAAATGCTAACAATAAAATAAAGCCTATCTTTGAGGAGAATAAAAGTCAAGCAATGAAAAGAGAATAATATTAACACCACTTTAAGGTTCTCACAATGATAAACAAATGAATACACTCTCTAAGAAAATATAAAACTTAACATACATACTCTTATATTACATCGTCCATGAAAAAAAGTATAAACAGAGTTGCTTCCTGCACTATATATATACACATTACATGTATATCAAAGCATGCTCAGCTATATATATTACATATATGTATATAATATATATAAATAGTATATAATATATTATATACATATATTTGTATATAGAGATATATAGCTTCAAGTCCATTGGGAAGTTGTTCCATAAAAGAAAATCTCCCAAATGGGAGTTGTACTAGTTTATGTGAAGGGCATACAGTAATTTCATGAAAATGACACTCCTCCTTCAAATAAGCCACTGGTCCATTTTGATGTATGACTTAAATATAGATAATCTTGATATTTTTTTTCACCAACGTGAGAAGAACAACCATCCATATTGTCTTCATTTGAATTTTCTTACTAGTGTAGTTTTAATTACATCTATTTTATATCCATAATATATTTAAAGCACATAAAAATGTAAATATAATTTTAAATTAAATTATTAAAGTATTATTTTTTTGTGAATAAAAAATATATATATACATCTCTTAATTTCAAATTATGCATAAATTATTTATATCTTACAAAACAAAAACAATACTATTTTAAAATTATTCTAAATTGATTTTTTTTTTTAATATGATTTTATAAAATTGTATTAAAGTCATGTGAGAAAAAAACCTATGATTTCCTATTTTTTTTTAAAAACTAAAATTTTCAATTAATAAAATAAGATAGAAATTTGAAATTTTTGAATTGTATATAACAGGTATAGAAAATAACTATATTCAAAAAAGAAAAAAATTGAAATCACACATTCTCGGGACATAGATGAAAATTTTGAACTGTATAAAATCTGTATTGAAAATAACTATATTTACAAAAGGTAAAAAATATAAAATCACGCATTCTCTCAATGTAGATCTCGACCTAACATTACAAACATGTAAATATCCCAAAAAGTCAACATGGAGTTTGAGCACACCTTATTAAGGTTTTTTTTTTCTTTATTCACCTCGCTCAATATTCTAAATAACCCATTGAAACAATTAACAAACTAAGCTTTGGAATTCCAGAGTTCATGTTTCGTAGGACACCTCGGCGTTAGTTCACATTACAATGCAAATAAGAATATGAGGATAAATACAATAATTAAGATAAACTAATTTCAACACAACTTTTGAACTTATCATGGTTGTAGAGATACATCGACGGTGTTTTAATTGCAACAAAAACCAGAGTTTTAGGAGCCAATCCATTCAGATATACAAATAAAAAATTGCATATAAAACTATAGATTAGATGGATATGGGCTATAGGAACATTCAGTGAACATGAAATTGACAATTTTTTTCACTTCAAAATGATTTTTAAACTTCTCTCAACAAAAAAAACTCGGTGAAATGCGATTCTTCTCTAAAAACAAAATGGATATTTTATTTCATTATCCAAGTGTGATGCAAATTTCCATAAAATACCTAGAATTGAATGTTTTGAAGCCACTATGTTGAAAATTTAATGGTTTGTGGATGAATTGAAAATGGGACGATGATATGTGAAAGTTGCAAGAATAAAAAATAAAAAAACCATTGAAAATGCTAAATTCTACTAGAGAAAATAATTTTTTACATGACTAATCTCTCTCTCTCTCTCTCTATATATATATATATATATATATATATATATATATGAAAATAGAGCAAGGGTTATCCACTACAATAAAGGTTTAGGATATAAAACCACTCTAGATTTATGTACTTATTATTGTGATTATCTCTTATTGAAAGATCTTAAAATTCAAAAATTACAACAAATCGCTTCCTGTTCTCGAAGAAAAAATTAACTCACTCAAGTTTTCCATAATGCTTCTTCTTCCACAGGAAAGAAGTAATCACTCCAGTTCTCCCTATATTAGATAAATACATTATCTCTCTGTTGCATGCATTAAAACAATAAAAAAATTTCAAAAAGTGGCATGACAACAGGATACAAGAAAAACACGGGCAAATGGGGAATTCATGTATAATATTACCATTAGAGTAAATTTTAGCCTAAAAGTGCCCATGGAATTTTCACGTAATTTCCACATCATAATATGTAAACCAATCAAAATCCTTTAAATTTAAAGAGAGGTACATGTAAATATTTTGGAGGGAAAATAAGAAAAACTCCTTTTTTTAATTGTATTTTTGGCTTATTTCCATATAGGTTTACTCAAATTTCAAGCATAGACACTCGTTGGATGCAAAATTAAATTTCACATCTAACGAGTGCCCATTATGCATACTTTTGAGAAGACGCACAATAATAAACACCTAATATGCATTAAAAAATCGTGTTGAATATGTTTTTTTAATGTATTTTCATTTTTTATCAATATGGGTCTTCTCAAAAGTATACATAATGGGTACTTTTTGGATGCAGAATTCAATTCCGCATCGAATGAGTGTCTACCCTTGAAATTTGAGTAAACGTATAAGGAGATAAGCCAAAAATACAGTTTAAAAAGTGTTTTTTTCCTTTTCCCTCCAAAATTCATAACTCATATTTTATTATTTTATCTATCATTTTATTATTTTTCATGAGGAAGTCACTTTTAGCCTGAAATTTCCGTAATGATATTGAGAAAAAAAATCTCAAAGCCTAACCTAATATTTTGTCATTGGTTACCTTATAGTCCAGGATCAAAGCCAAATCTGTTTCGTACATCAATTCTCCTATTTCTCTGATCCAAAATTCTATGGCTCCCTTCCCATTCCTTTCATAGGCCGAAAATGATAACTGAATTTTTTTTCCCAATAATAGAAAATGGAATATCTGAGAATAAGAGAAAAAAAAAGGATACACATAAATTAAATACTAACTGAGTATCTTAATGGAATAACGAAGCTGAGAGGATTTGATCATGTGTGTTTCCTGCGTAGACAGTGATGGTGTGTGTCGAGTCGAGGGGGTTACTGATATGTTTGTAGTTTCAGCGTATGCAATATGATTGATGGTAGAGTAATTGTACTTACCTCGATACGTAACAAAAGTTAAATAATGACACCTGAAAAAATTTGAAAGGAAATTTTCTACCATGACAAAATAATATTGACTACTCTTAGACTTGACGGTCTAAATTTACGATCCCTTCATATTAAATGTCACTTAGAAATGCCTTTCAATAAAATATTTCTTTTGGCATCCAGTTTCATAATTTTTTAAAACTTATATCCACTATTAGAGGTAAAATATGTTTGTTCTGGACTGTTAATCCCTCCTCTAATTCACACAACATTTTAACCATACCTTCATCACGATGGCACATCATACCCTCAGTAGAACAACAACTATTTCCTTATAAATATTAGATGAATACCTATCCGTGATATTATCCAAGGATATTTATGTTATTTGGGTCTTCACCCTCAGATATCATGCACCTCAAAAGTGTAACCACCATTGTCGCTTCTCCCTTATATGAGTAGCAAAGTTCTCCAGTGTCTTGATCTGAATGGGACCAAAAATACATAGGATGCATGATACATGTAGGGGCTCCATTCCTTTCCCCTATGACTAATTTTTTGTTTGATAGAAGATAGGGATAAATGGATAAGAACTCTTCTCATGCGTCTTTGTTTAACTGTAAGTGATTGGAAAGACATCTTGTTATGTTCAACCAGTATTTAATTCCCGCCATTGAAGTTACAGTTACACCACAACCTGAATGAAGGAAAGATCCAAGGCTAGGCATGGAATACCATGACAGGATACAAAGAGACAAGTTTAGTAGAAATGTTTTACAATTCAGAGAAACCGGTATAAACAATGGAGAGCCACATAGCTTCTCTTGGACGTTGCATTCAATTTCCTATCGAAAAAGTAAATCACCATCCATAGCCTCATTGTCTCGCTCCCATAATTTTAGAAACAAAGGTGTAAGAAAATTAATAATCTGGTTGAAGGGGTATCTTATGCATGAACCATGCATTCAATACAAATTGAGGTTTCTTTCAATACAAAATTATCTTGACGCTACGCGTTGGGTATTGGAGCCTAGGTGGTGGTGGCGTGCCAACGTCACCACCTTGGAAACCCTAAAACCCAAAGCTCACTTATGCATAAAATGAAATATTTCTAAAAAATTTGTTTATATTGTTCAAATTAATACCAAAAAGTAATCACTAAATGTCACTAGCAATGAAATAATAAATACATGACTTGTCCTCGTGCTTTATAATGACAATATCCATAATTTGAAGAATCCCCATGTTACTTTACATTTTTATTGCAAAAGGTTTGGTCAAATTCTTTGGAAAATAATAAATATACCTTAATTAGGATTCTAAATTATAAATAGAAGAACAAAATTAGGAGTATACACTCACACATTCTAAACAACACATTATAGCCATAAATAATTTTTGATGAAATGGTTTTACAAAATAATTAAATGTTTAAGGAAAAACCTCTTCTAAATCAATGTTTACTCTTTGGTGGTCGTGTTTCTCTCAAGTCGTATAACAAGGAACTACTTTATACAATGTTTCAAATACTTTACTCTTAATATATATATTTCACCTTTTACTTAGTTAGTATTGTTACAAAATGTTCACCTTTTACTTAGTGTTGTCTTTAGTATTGTTACAAAATGTATTTCTCTCTTTTAGTTTATTTTTTTCCTTGTTAAATTTAGAATTTACATAATTGGAAGGTAATTATTTCATGTTGATTTTGGAATTGGTTTGATATTTGTAAGAGGTAGTTGAAATATTTTCTCAACTCCCATTATTAATATTAGACTTAATTGGATCTAAATTTAACTATATATATCTAATGTAATTGAGTGAACTGTGTAATAAAGAATATAGTTTTGTGGGTATTTCAAAATAAAATGTCTCTAATTTCAAGTTATAATCTGGTATCAGAATCTATATGGGCTTGAATCCCTCAAAGGAGGGCCTAGAAAGATGGAAGAGATATGGGATTTGTTTCTTGAGATGATTAGTATAGGTTTTGGAGTTTATCTCTACTATGAACTTTATCATTTTCCTGAATATATTTGATACCTCAGCATGTGGAATTTGTATCTGTCATATGGGAGAGGAGTCGATAGAGAGGATTGTGAAACTGCATCTATCGTTTTGGGCTACGATAACATCTCGAAAAAGGATTCCTCTTTTGCATAGGGAACTGTGAGCAATAATGTGAAATTATATTATCTGTCAATTATATTTGTTGTACATGTTGATTTTCATTAGAAGGGCACCAATATGCCTCTCAGGGTACCCTTTGTTGCCTAGTCACTTTGTTAGCTTAATGTGGAGCATGGTTTTTAGCCACCATAATGGTAAACGACGTGGATTTAAAAAAAAAGTTCCACTTAATTCCACCATCGATTATGTTCAAGGTTTTTTCTCAAATCAAAAAATAAAATTTTGATGTTTATTCGCTGGTGGTGCTTCTCTGACATTCAATTTTCTCATCTTCTACTCTTTTGCGCCAGAATGCCAAAGAGAGGTGACAAAATCCCACTGCTTCTTTTCCACACTATATACAATGTGCTAGTGTGCTTGGCATGTGACTTGAAGAGACTACATATAGATTACCTCATTGTGAGAACAATATTTCTATCCATTTCTTGTTGTTAGGAGAAATCGTAGAGTGCTCGATCAAGGGGAGACTCATACAACTTCTTTTTCTATCAATATCTGGGTAACACGAGAAGAAGCGAGGAACTTCTATCTATTCGAAAATTAGTTATTTGATGCTATAAATTGACTAAAAAACAATTAATCCTTCAATAACTCTATTGGTATGGATTTTGTTGTCTTGTATATTAGAATCCTTGACATAGCTACAGAATGGGTTTTATAAACTGATCTCATTTTATTTGGGCTTCAATTTTTGCATGCATTGTGCTTCAATTTGTGCATGCCATGGTATAGGTTGCAAAGCATGTTTTCCTCACTTAAGGGCTATGTGCAATTAAGAAGAAAATATACCATTGATATATGAATCTAGAGAATTTATTTTTTTATCAATAGGCACCTACGCAATGAATACCAAAGTTTCCCTTTGCAATATATGATTCAAAGTCACTTGAAAAGGAGAATGGTGATATTTAAAATCCTTGGAAAAGGTGAAAGTAATTTATTTTTAAAAAATTATTTGGAGTTTTTATACTAGACATATGATTTTGTTAGAATTTACCTTTCTAAGAATTGTGTCATGAAGAAGGAAAAATCCATGATAAAGATTGAACTAGATGAACAACCCTTTACTTATGCCAACGAGGGACGTGGTCACTTTTCTACGCCTAGATGACAACTGATAGTCTCATGGTTATTGAGTTTGTTAGTGTAAGATATCTTTGTTAAGTAGTTTTATATTTGTTTTTAATTCTGGTTGTGAAAAGGATTGGTGGTTCTTAAACTAGAAGCCCTACTTTTAAGAACATCAATTCTTGTGTGCTAGTGATGTAAACAAGCTGAAGAATTCTCAGAGTACACGCAGAATTGTATAGTTTATGGGTTCATATGATTCTTTATTCGTAGTGGATTTCAAACTTCGGAGTTTGTTAAACATACATATATGCACGACCAACTTAAACAGACACACATATACTAAAAAAAAAGAATATACGCAGACCTTCTTACTGAAGGGTCCCACGACACGCTTGACCAATCATCGACAATCACACTTCGCACAATTCACAGCTTAAATTAGCACTTAAATCGTGTTTCTTGCGAACTGCGATGTTGCGTTGAGCCAACAAGTGTCCTCCCGACTTTGAATCATAAAAATTTAGTTTACCTTGCAACTCCTTAACTCTTAACTTCTAAATATTTCAATTTGGGAAATCGCTTTCTAGGTGCTACAATCTCTGTTGTTGGTTTGCTTCTAAATCTGACGATCCACGTTATATCTTCACCTTCTCACTTTGCATTGCAGGTTAAATAATTTAACTTATGAAACTCCTAACTCTAAACACTATTTAGTGCCATTTATGATGTCCTCCAACTGTGATGAGATATCTCCCATTGATTGGTGTTAGATCCACAGTCCTCATCACACCTACAATCTGATTGATCTCCAATTGTGAAATTGATACATACACGTTTTAACAAATATTTAAAACAATGGTTTTGGAACAGAGAGCCTGATCAATCACAAAACACTTGGAATTTAATAAGAATGAAAATACAGAGCCAAGCCCTTGGTCGACTAGTTATTACAATTATTTCTTCTCTTTCTTCTCTCTCCTCTCACACACCTATTTCACACTTATTTCATTCTTTTTCACATTCTTCTATCTATTTTCCTCACACCTATTCATACATATATATCTCACTGAAGAGGTCCTTCTCGTCTCTAAATAGATTTTTGTTTGTACCACTCTTAACAAACAAATTCTAGCCTATTTATAATCTCTTATCCTACTTGGCTCAATCTCCTCGCAGGGAGAAACAAATTCCTATTTTATTCCTAATTAATTTTAGCAAACCCAAATATAATAAATCCTCTCATTTAAACTAAATAAAATATTAATAACCAATTTTTATCCACCTCATGTTAGCCACAACATGTGAACATACAATCACATTGTTGGCTACATCCGAATGCTTTTGCATCAGACTCCCGGGGAAGAAAAGATTGATCCATCAATGCTTTAGAATATGTACTAAACTTCTACAACTCTGCTGCTGTCATCCAATTGGCATCCTCTACTAGGTGTCCTTTCCATTTTACTAGGTACTAACAGTAGGTTTGTCCTCTGGTCCTCTTTGCTGCTCTTTTATCCTGAATAACTTCCACTTCTTCCTTTCTTGTCCTTGGCATCTGTTCCTTCAAATTCAAAGTCTGGTCTTCCTCTTCTATAGATTCTTCTTGTAGCTCTTACTTTGTTCCTTTGTATAGGTACAAATCTGCAACATTAAAGATGGGTGATATTCCAATTCCTGCGGGTAATTCAATATCATTTTCACTTGAACAAAATTTCCTCAAATTCTACATGGTCCTATATTTTTCATTTTTAGTTTGCTATAAGTCCCGACTAGAAACCTTTCCTTCCTTAGAGAAACCATGACTAAATCATCTACTTGAAACTCCCTTTTAGTCCTTTTCATATCATCTCTTTGTTTATACTTTTGGGTGTTATTTTGTAAGCTCTTCTTGACGTCTTCCTGCAACCTCTGTATCTGTTATGCAAATTCTTTAGCTTTTTCACTTCCTATCTCTTGTTTTCTCAAATCTCTAATTTCTTACACCCCTCTTGTAGGCATCCCAAAAGCAATCTGAAATGGACTCATTCCAGTACTCCGATTAGGAGTATCATTATAGGAAAATTTAGCTTGAGCAAGGGCTACCTCCCATTGTTTTAGATTTTTGTAGACCAAAATCCCTAATATATTTCCCAAGATCCTATTCACCACTTCAGTTTATCCATCCGTTTGAGGATGATAGACTAAACTGAAATTGGGGTTTGTACCCAACTTCTTCTATAGAGTCCTCCAGAAGTGTCCTACGAACTTTGTATCACTGTCTAAAACAATACTCACAGGCAATCCATGCAATCTTATAACTTCAGAGAAAAAAAAAATAGAAATGTGAGTTGCATCACTAGTTTTCTTACAAGCAATAAAAGGTTCCATTTTAGAAAATATATCTAGAACAACATAGATAGAATCATGTCCTCTTTGAGTCTTCGGTAATCCTAAAACAAAATCCATGCTAACAACATCGCAAGGTCTATTGGGTATTGGAAATGGCTGATATAACCCTATATTTTTGCTTCTTCCTTTGGCATGTTGACCAATCCTGCACTGCTAAAAAAAAAATTGATATTAGTTTTCATTTTTGGCCAGTAATAAAAAGCACTTACTTGAGAAAATTTTTTATTTCGTCCAAAGTGTCCAGAAAGTCCTCCACTGTGTTTTTCCTTAATCATATTCTCCCTCATGTAACACTTAGGTATACACAAATTATTATTCTTGAACAAAAATCCTCCTTTGATCAAGTAATCTAACCACTAGCTTCTATTATGAATCATTTGATTCTTAACAGTTACATATATTTCTTTGAAATCTGTGTCTTCCTCATACATGTCAATCATTTCTTCAAACCCCAAAATGCCAATTTTCAATTCCTGCATAATCAAATTTACTTTCCACAAAGCATCAACAACTTGGTTTGACTTACCACTTTTATGTTTGATTACAAAGATAAAACTCTGTCAAAACTCCACCCAATTTTCATGCTTTTGGCTCAACTTCTACTGATTGTTTATGAACTCTAGAGCATGGTTATCTGAATACAACACAAATTGCTTGAGCAACAAATAATAACTCCATTTCTTTAAAGCCTACAAAATAACATAGAACTCCTTATCATAGGATGAATGCTTCTTCTTAGCATCATTTAACTTTTCACTGAAATAACCTATCGATCTCTGCTCTTGACTCAAGACAACTCAAATTGCTATCCCACTAGCATTAGTCTCAACTTGAAATGCTTTATCAAAATTTTGCAAGGCCAAAATAGGTCTTTCGGTGATCTTCTTCTTCAACAACTTGAAATTACAATCTGCTACTTCTATCCATTTGAATGGATGGTTGCTCTCCTTTATTTTTTCAATTATTGGTGCACATATCTTACTAAAATATCTTATAAACTTCTTGTAAAAACTTGTAAGAGCATCAAAACTCCTTACCTCAAATATACTTCTCGGAATTGGCCAATCCAATATTACCACGATATTTTCTGGGTCCATCTTCAAGCCTTCTTCTGATACTATAAATCCCAAGTAAATGAGATCCTTTTTCATGAAACTACGCTTCTTCAAATTTATGAGCAACTTCTCCTTTTTCAAAGTACTTAACACTAGTGTGACATGATCCAAATGTTCCTCCTTACTCTGATTGAAAATCAGAATGTCATCAAGATAGACTCTCACAAAATTTCGTGCATACTCTTTGAAAACCTCGTTCATTAGTCTCATAAATGTGGTTGGTGCATTAGTGACCCCAAAAGGTATCACTAAAAACTCATACAATCCACTGTTGGTCTTAAAATAAGTCTTCTATTCATCACCTTCTCTAATCCTTATTTGGTAGTATCCACTCTTCAGATCTATTTTACTAAAATACTTTGACACAATTAAACAATCCATCAAATAATCTATGTGTGGAAATGGAAATCTATACCTGATAATGATCTTTTTTATGGCTCTGGAATTACTACACATGCGCCACTCACCTCCTTGGACTAATAATTTCTTTGATCAACCCTTTGTCTAATAGCTCCTGTACTTGTCTTCCAACTTCTTCATTCTCCTGAGGAGTCATTCTATATGCTGCTTTTTTTGTTAAACTTGCACCAGGTATTAAATCTATGTGATGAATGATACTTCTTATGGAAATTTACTTGGTAATTCATCAACAAATATATCAGCATAATCATCTAACAAATATTTAATTTCCACAGGTAGATTGTCTAAATTAGTAGAAGTCAGAATTACCTTTGTCTTACCCACAACAGAAAAATGCATTTCTTTCTCCTTTGTGACTTCTTGTAGCAACTCCTTTCCACTAATCAACATAACACTATTCTCAGTTGTTCCTTTATCTGCTTCATCCTTCAAAGGTATTAATGTGTGCTTCTTCCCATCCTTCTCTATGGTGTAGGTATTCCTTTTTCTATCATGAATAGATTTTTTTTCAAATTTCCAAGGTCTTCCTAGCAATACATGGCACACGTCCATTGGCATCACATCACACAATATGACATCAGGTTATATATACCAATTTGTATCTCTACTTTTCACTGTTATGTCATTGAAATCTGATGTCCCTTCTGTATCCATGGCACTCTCTAAGGAGTAGGGTGTACCACCTTACTCAATTCTAATTTCTCAACCATATATGTGGAAACAAGATTATCAGTGCTCCCACTGTTAATCACAAATTTACAACATTTTTCTTTACACTTGCATACAGTACTGAATAGAATCTTCCTCTGCGTTGGCTCATCTTCTTCCTTCTCTGCTTTAAGAAATACTCTTTTGAGTACTAAATACTCTCCTGCCTCAGGTGGTTCTTCTTTCCCCGTGACCTTAGGGTTTTCTTCCTTTTATTCAGCTACATTCACATTCCGTTCATTTTCTGGTTTGTTATGAGGAAAATCTGATGATCCGTGTTCCCATTCTCCCCATGTGTAGCACCGAATATCTCTTTCTCGACCTTTTCCTCTAGGTGAAAATATTCCTCTACCAAAGTCTCCTCTTTATGGCGGTATGCTACTCGAACCTCCTGTTTCATTTTGAGAGTGCTGAAATCTTGCTCTGAAATTTCTTCGTCCTCTTGCTGGACCTTTACCTCTATTCCTCTGACTTTGTTTCCTCAAAATTTTCTCCTCCACCTTCAAATATGCTTGATAGGAATCCTCAATTGTCTTCAGACTCAAAAAACTGATTTCATCTTGTATATCATACCTTAATCCATTGATGTATCTGGATTCTTTATCCATATCATCTTTAGCATGTATTGCTCTAATTCTCAACTTGTAGAACTCCTCAGTATACTCCTTGACAGTTATTCCTTTCTGCCTCAAATTTTGCAATTGCTTGAACAGATTCAATTGATATTCCTTTGGCATAAATTTATTCTTAAACTTCCTTATCATTTTATCTCACTTCTTGATCTTCGACTTTCCCTTTCTAACTCCAGATGTCTGTAGTTCATCCCACCAGATAGATGCATGGCCCTTCAGCTTGGTAGTTGCATACTTGGCCTTCTTCTTATCTTCGATCTCTTCCAAATCGAAATACTTATACATTGAATTGATCCAATCCATCAGGTCATCCAAATTAAGGTTTTCCTGATACGAAGGAATCTGCATTCTCAGTTTTCCACTAACCTTTTCCAATATCTTGAAAACTTTAGTTTCCTCGTCCTCTGCCACTTCTTCTTCCTCATAAGCTTCCTTTGTTGCGCTGACATCTCCTTCCTCAAGTGCTCTCCTCTAAGCAACCTCTACAATATCCATTATTGTACGAATATGTCCAATTTCATCCAAAAAATTTGCATTTGCTTCCCACCTTCCATGACCTATTCCAACTCCGCTCCTGGATGGCATCTTCGCTCCAAACTTCAAGAACATAACTCAAATCTGTTCTAATACCAAATGATGCAGAAAAGCTCCATAATTCTCAAAATACACGCAAAATTGTATAAGTTATGGTTTCATACGATTCTTTATTCAGAGAAGATTTCAAACTTTGGAGTTTGTTAAACATACATATATGCGCGATCAACAACGTTGAGTTAAACAGACACACATAAAATAAAATAAAAATCATATATGTAGATCTTCTTACCAGAGGGTCCCATGACACACCCGACCAATCATAGGTGATCGCACTTCACATAATTCATAGCTTAACTTAGCACTTAAATCTTGTTTCTTATGAACTGCGATGTTGCGCTGAGCCAACAAGTGTCCTCCCCACTTAGCATCGGAAAAAAAATAGTTTACCTTGTGACGCCTTAACTCTTAACTTATAATTATTGTGATTTGTAAAATCACTTTCTGGGTGTTGCAATCTCTGCCATTGGCTTGTTTCTCGATACGAAGATCCATGTTATATCTCCGCCTTCTCACTTCGTGTCACAGGTTAAAAAAATTGATTTGCGAAACTCTTAACTGTAAACACTATTCAGTGCAATGTGCGATGTCCTCCAATTGTGATGAGATCCATCCTATTGATTGGTGTCAAATCCATGGTACTTGTCATGCCTGCAATCTGATTGATCTCCGAAGCGATCCTTCCTCACACCTATTCATACATATATATCTCACTGAAGCGATCCTTCTCGTCTCTAAATATATTTCTATTTGAACCACTCTTAACAAACAAATGCTACCCTATTTATAAGCTCTTATCCTACTTGGCTCAATCTCCTCGTAGGGAGAAACCAATTGCTATTTTATTCCTAGTTAATTTTAGCAAACCCAAGCAGACTAACTCCTCTCATTTAAACTAAATAAAATATTAATAACCAATGTTTATCCACCTCATGTTAGCCACAACATGTGAACATACAATCACATTGTTGGCTAAGTCTGGATGCTCATGCATCAGCTAGTAGGGTGAAGTTGTTTGATCAACTTTTGAACATATTCAATATCAAAACCACCTTCCTAGTGTCTGATCGATAGCCAAAAGTGAAATATCTGATAGATGGTGGCAAGTCCATAAAGTTTTTCAATACTTAAAAAATCTTATCATGGAAGACTGAACACGATGAGTTTTTCAATATTGTTGATCTTACAAGTTCGTAAATGATGGTTAGAGGAAGTTATTTTTTAAATGGAGGTAAAGTGGTAGCTCAAATTTGTGTGGTGAGCAAATGTAGCATAGCCAACCCCTCAAGTATAATTAGAGGAATGGGGTAGCGAATAAAATTATTGTTTAATAGTTTTTTCCCTCTTCACGGAACCTTGTGATTGTAAACTTAACCCTACATGTTCATATACCTATTAATTAAGTCATATATATATATATATATATATATATATATATATATATCCTAGGCCTACTAAAATCCAATGGCCATCATTCGATCTTACACATTCATATTATCTCCCATTATGCATCCCGAGTGGGTCATATTAGGTACAAAACCTTCTTACCTTCTCCGAACAATATCCTAAGTGTGCCATTCAGTTACAACAAGGGTCATTTACATGGCTTAGGTGGATATTGGGACAACACTGCCACTTCTTCATTGGCCCATAGCTAGCCTGTTGATTGTCGTTGTTGCATGCTCATGTCATCATGACCATGTTCTCACGGCACTTTATTTTATTGCACTTTTTGATACCTATAGGGTCAGTCCGTTGGGATGACCTGGTAGGTGGGACTGCCTTATCACAAATCGAAGGTAGGTCCCTATGACAACGCTAACTTACATAGGCCCGTAGCCTTTCTCCCAGTGCATTCATGTTAACAACCTTTGCACCTCCAAGGTGAAACCTTGAGGTCTGTGTGGAAACTATGGGCCTCCCTCTTTTCACCTATTGTCTCTTTTGATTGGACCACATGGCTACGTTACGTTGTCATACCATCACTTTGTAATGTCTCATTTATTAAATTTAAAGGTTTATTAACCTAAGGATGTGCTATTAGATGATGCAACCTCTAGCCAATAAGAACACTTTCCACTTCCAAGTTATGGGCTTCACTGGCCAAACCTCATCGGCTTGAAGACACCTTCAAAAATCTAACCAATACTTATATGGAATTACCTACAGGCCATGTGGCTAGTGGGTCATACCTCTACTCCTCTTTTACTTTGGATTGGCACACAAACTGAAAATACCTCGACATCCCACACTGAGTCAACCAAATGTTTTGCATAACATTCTGCCTTCAACCTCTGGGTTATCCTTCTTGTATGATTTGTTCAATGGGTCCCTCATCTGTGCCAATCATAATGTTTCTGGGGTACCTTGAGGCTATCCAAGCCTGACCTCATGTTATTATGTGCCTCTTGGAAGCTCATTCAATTAAACTTATGGTATTTATGGTCTACAAAATAAGCTGTATGGTGGGCTATATCCTTATCAATGGAGATGCGTTGAGCTAGCCCTAAGCCCTATCATCCTTCCATATTACTTTGCAACACAAAAATTTCTTCTGGCTCATAGCCTGAGGGATGACTTGTTCTATGGGAACCACTCTCGACCAATGAAGGAACCTATCAAGATTACATGTCTTCTAGCACATCCAAATTGACATCATCCCTGCCAATCACTTATGTATCATAAATTAACTTCTGGGACAAAGTTCTAGGCTACATTAATTAACCTCAACCAATCGTTCATTTGTTCAATTTCGATAGCCATTCCATGGTTTCCATGTTTATTGATTTTTTATGCTTGAAGGATAAGAATCGCCAGATTTTGTTATACATTTGAGACTTTGTCTGCCTATTCCGCATCGATTTTTCACTCGAACTCTATCATGCCTCAACCAAGGGAAACTTTCCATACCTCATGTGACGTGTCTGATTTGGATTTTAATGATCATCATGATAGCTTGCTCTAGATCTATGTTAATCACCTCTCCCTAGTCATTTCAATCATGATTCAACCTCAGAGGTCTTGGAGACCTCCAGGTCAACACCAAATCTCAATACCAATGATGATGTATTATTAATGTGCATTATGATGCTACCCCTCCTTGGATTGGGTGAAACCCTCTCCGATGTGTTCCTAGCCCTCATAAATTCGCTATGCGTGGACAAGAAATTCCAGGTAGGTTGACTTAGGTGATCCTGCAACCAGTTAGAGTCAAGGTTTTGTAGTGAAATCCTGAAGGGTCTCCACCTCTACTTGCAAATTCTTTGGGTTCCATACCTTCGAATAAGCCTACAAGAAGCTATATGGAACAATGTAAATCCCTTTAGTTCGTTATCAATAAATATTAACGGCTAGCGGAACAAATCTAAGATGTTGAGAATCCTATGCTATCTAATTCTTCCTTTAAAGGTTTCCAACTACCCTTGTTCTTAAAAGAGTTAATAGATCCTTTAGTGTTAAAAATGTTGAGAATGCAACAAGATGATGAGCTTAGTGGAAATAAGTCACCTTCACTAAGTGGGCCCGCAGGCTATTTTTGGCGCAAAGTCTATTTTTAGACTATGTCTATTTTTAGACATATGGATCATGTTCTATGAGTTACAGGATGCTATTTGTGGATGGTTGGTCAAGTCGGGAAAAATATATGGACTTCTATTTTTAGACATACTGGGCGGAATCTATTTTTAGATTGCCAGTCTAAAAATAGATATGTCAAATATTATTAGCTCTTAATAATATTTGGACTCTAAACATTATCTTATCCTCTTGAAGCACTTCAGTTTGATGCCTGGATGTGGCACATGCAGCTGACAGAAGGAATTACGCTATTCCTAGGGTTTAGTGGAGCTATTGCATGGTTGAATTCAGTTAGAACTCATGTGACAGAGTTTGGTGGAGTTGATGAGACAGTTAATGGAGTTGTGTTCGGTTTAACTTAGTTGAGCTAGTTGTATCTAGTCTAACTGATTGATACAATTAGTGAGAGTGGTGTGAATTAATTATTAATTAATTCACTAATTATTAACTCATAAATCAACTAAATAATACATCATTTAACTGCAGTGCATGGATAGTTTCAGTGGAGACCAGTGAAGAGGTAGGTGAAAGAGCAAGTGTGACTATCAATTGTGACCACTAGTGCATGAGATTTGCACTCACATTGATGGAGAAGCCAATGAGGATTGCACAATACATACTAGTGGGATTTGAACCTTGATCTCATGCTTATCCATATTGGATTGCGCAGTAGAGGCAGGCTAACAGGTGGAGCAGATTGGAGCATGTGTTTTGTATGATCTGAGCTTGTGTAGTGTGTAAAAATTGGAGATTGTACTGAGAGCTTGTGAGGAGTTTGTACAATGATTGTTACATGATATCTATCATTATAATATAAATATATTTGGGGGTTTTCAACTTTAATATTTCCCATAAATACTGTGTTTATATGTGTGATTGTTTATGGTTTTAATGTGCGCATGTGATTGTTTATATTTCTGCAATTAATGATAAATAGTAGAAGAGGTTATGTATTATGCATGAAGCTCAAATAGTGTGTGATTAGGATAATCTCAGTGAATAATTTAACATTTATTCAAATTTATACATGGTATTAGAGCAGTATTTATCATTGGAGCAATTGCAAGACATTGAAGCGATTGAGTTTTGTGCTGGTGGAATTCGAATTTGCAGCAGTGTTTTCTTGGTGTCGAAGTTAAGATGTCTTTCAACAGATTGCGATTGGAGTATGCCCTTGAGGGAAACTCGAATTATATTGCATGGAAGGACAGAATGGAGGTGGTGCTAGATGACAATGGGTTGAAGGAGTTCATAGATGCAGAAATTCCAAAGCCTACTTCTACTGATGCTGCCGTACTTGACGCATGGCAAAAGAAGACAGCAAAGTGTCGAAGGATTCTATTGGAGGGTGTGAAGGATCATATAGTGTCCAGCCTTCATGGTAAGGCTTCTCCATTCTTGATGTGGAAAGCCTTGACAGATTTATTCCAAAGAAAGAGCGACCAGAGGAAGTTGGCGCTCAAGGATAAACTTGGAAACATAAAGATGGAGAAAGGCGACAGTATGCCCAAGTACCTCACGAAGTTCACCCAATGCAGGGATGAGCTGGGAAGTGTCGGGGTGACTTTAGATGACGAGGAATTGGTGATATTGGCTCTCCTTGGGCTTCTGAAGAGTTGGAATTCCTATCAGGACTCTGTCAATGGTCGGGAGAAATTGCCAGGATGGGAGCGACTTCGGGATGGGAACGACTTTAGTCGGATCTTGTCAAGAGGGGAGATAAAGGTGTGTACCGAGGAATGAGATCTTCATCAAAGAACTCTGATGAAGAAAGTGTGTTTTGGCTACCAAATGAAAAGAGGAAGAAGCGAGAGGCTTCTCATTCCGATGCGAAAGGCAAGAAGCAGGACATTTCCAAGGTGAAGTGCTTTCACTGTCACCAACACGGACATTATGCCACAAATTGTCCGCAGAAGAAGAAAAATAAGCAGGCTGCTGGATCTGCAGCTGGAGAGGCCTTAGCCTCGCAGTTTGAGCTGGATTTTTCGCTGATCGCATGCTTGGTCTCAAGTGTGATGGGTTTAGTGTGGTTTCTGGACAGTGGTGTGTCTTTTCACATGACAGGAGATCGAGATTTGTTTACTGATCTGGATGAGAAAGATCTTGGAGTGCACATCGAGATGGGCGATGATGGTAGATACAGTGCGACCGGTATCGGTACCATTTCCTTTGAGAGGGAGTCTGGTAAACCCTTCGTATTGAAGGAAGTGATGCATGTTCCGGGATTGAAGAAGAATCTTATCTCTGTGGCGATGTTAGAAGACAAGGGATATGATGTTGTCTTTAGCGAGGGAAAGGCTTTCCTGCGCAGTAAGGCAACTGGTGAGACCCAGAGGATAGGGTTTCGAGTTAAGAACCTTTATCAATTGCAGGTAGATGGCTGTACAGCAATGGCAAGCAAGGCAGAAGGAGTGGTGAGCTGGGATGATGGCGAGTTATGGCACCGGAGATTGGGCCACCTTCACCATGGAGCTTTGAAGATACTGTAGCAGATTTCTACTGGGCTTCCTAAGGGTACTCTTGTGCAGTCAGATCAGTGCAAGGGATGTACCTTGGGAAAATTTGTGAAAGCCACCTTTCACGAGAAGGATAGTCATGGCACGACGATCCTTGAGAGAATTCACACAGATGTGTGTGGACCTTTCTCAGTAGGTTTGATAGCAAAGCACAGGTATTATGTGATCTTTGTTGATGATTTTTCTCGTAAGTGCTGGATATTCTTCATGCAAAAGAAGAGCGAGACATACTCAAAGTTCTGTGAGTTCAAGGCACTGGTTGAGAAATAATCGGGGAAGTAGGTGAAGGCTCTTAGGAGTAACAATGGTGGTGAATTCATCTCTGGTGAATTCAAGGACTTTTGCAGCGCAAAAGGAATTCGAAGAGAGCTCATAGCACCTCATAACCCGCAGCAGAACAGGGTTACTGAGCGGAAGAACAGAACGATCGTGGGTGCTACATGGGCGATGTTGCATGATCAGGGCCTTCCCATACACTTGTGGGCTGAGGTATGCAATACTGCAGTATATGTGCAGAACCGTTGTCCTCACAAGATACTTGGCATGAGTACACCCGAGGAGGCGTTTTCTGGTAAGAAGCCTGATATTTCCCATTTGAGGATTTTTGGTTCACCTGTTTACATTCATGTGAGGAAGGATGTTAGGAAGAAGCTAGCGCCGACTGTAGAGGTTGGGATATTTGTGGGGTACACTGATACGCCCCACAATTATCGTTTGTATTTTCCAGACAGTCGCAAGACTGTTGTGTGACGGGATATCAAATTTCAGGAGGAGAAAGCCATGAAGTGTTCGCTTGAGAGGGAGCCACACTTGCATGTAGATGAGGAGCTATTAGTTCCTAAGGATGAGCCTCAGGATGTGGATCAGCCACAAGAGGAGGTTCATGGAGTGGAAGAGACCACTCATGCAGCACCAACCATCAGAGGGCGGAAGCGCACTACAGAAGTTGAGCGACTGGCTCAAGATGCAGAGAAGGTTGTAAGAGCACCTACAGCACAGCACAGACAGAGACAGTCACCTGATCGGTACACTAGATACATGGCTCTTGTGAGCAATTGTATCGTGACAGAGCCATCCTCTTTCGAGGAAGCTGTGGAGGATACCGCATGGGTATATGCCATGGTGGAAGATTATGATTCGATTATCAAAAACAGTGCATGGGAGATTGTACCAAGGCCGAAAGGGAAATCAGTGGTGGGTTCGAGATGGATCTATAAAGTGAAGCAGGCAGCTGACGAGAGTGTAGAGAAGTACAAGGCAAGATTTGTTGCCTGAGGCTTTTCACAGATTGAGGTGATCGATTATGAGGAGACCTTTGCACCTGTCGCAAGGTATTCTTCCATACGGACGATTCTTGCTCTCTCAGCGCAGATGGGGTGGCACATTCATCAGATGGATGTGAAGACTGCATTCCTCAATGGGGTGATTGAGGAGGAGGTGTACATAGAGCAGCCCGAAGGTTTTGAGATCTTCAGCAACGAGTCGCATGTGTGCAAGCTCAAGAGAGAATTGTATGGGTTGAAACAAGCACCTCGTGCTTGGTACACACAGATAGACAATTATTCCAGACTTGTATTCTCCAAGAGTGAGGCAGATCCTAACCTATACCAGATTGTGGTGGAGGGTAAGTTGCTGATCATTGTACTTTATGTAGATGATTTGATTTTGACAAGTGATGAGCTGTTGATACTCTCATGCAAGGAGGATCTAGCAAAAAAGTTTGAAATGAAGGACCTGGGCATCCTTCATTATTTCCTGGGATTGGAAATTTGGCAACGCAGTGGTGGAATGTTTGTTTCTCAGGGTAAGTATGCCCAGGAGATACTGGAGAAGTTCAACATGCATGGCTGCAAGCTTGTTGATACTCCTCTTCCTGGTGGTTGGAGGAAGGAGGATGCTACTTCGGCGGAGGTAGTGGATGCCAGTATTTATCGACAGTTGGTGGGGTCACTTATGTATCTGGTCAATACATGACCTGACATATGCTATGCTGTTAACCAGCTTTCACAAGCTATGGTTAAGCCTACCAAGCTCTTTTGGAAGGCGGGGAAGCATGTATTGAAATATCTCAGAGGCACATCAGGATATGGATCATGGTACAGACAGTCAGATGAGGTGAGGCTATGTGGCTTCATGGATGCAGATTGGGCAGGGAGCCCAACGGACAGAAAGAGCACATCTGGAGGGATTTTCAGTATCGGGTCAACAACATTTTCTTGGTACAGCAGGAAGCAAAGATCCATGGCACTCAGTTCAGCAGAGGTCGAGTATATGGCAGTGAGTTTGGCTTCATGCGAGGCTATATGGATGAGCAAGATCCTGGTCAGGTTGTTCGGTTCACACTTGGATCCTACTGTGATTTATTGTGATAATCAAAGTTCCATCAAACTCTCGGCTAATCTAGTATTTCATGATATATCTAAACACATTGACATCCGGTATCATCATATCAGATATTGTGTGCAGCGGAAGGTCATGTTACTTTCATACATTCCTACGGAGGATCAGGATGCTGATATCTTGACGAAGGCGCTCACCGGGAGCAAATTCGAATACCACAGAGGCAAGATAGGGGTTGCAGATAATCCATATCTTGTTGAGAGGGAGTGTTGAGAATGCAACAAGATGATGAGCTTAGTGGAAAGAAGTCGCCTTCACTAAGTGGGCCCGCAGGCTATTTTTGGCGCAAAGTCTATTTTTAGACTATGTCTATTTTTAGACATATGGATCATGTTCTATGAGTTACAGGATGCTATTTGTGGATGGTTGGTCAAGTCAGGAAAAATAGATGGACTTCTATTTTTAGACATACTGGGCGGAATCTATTTTTAGATTGCCAGTCTAAAAATAGATATGTCGAATATTATTAGCTCTTAATAATATTTGGACTCTAAGCATTATCTTATCCTCTTCGAGCACTTCAGTTGAGTGCACAGAAGTGGCACATGCAGCTGACAGAAGGAATTACGCTATTCCTAGGGTTTAGTGGAGCTATTGCATGTTGACTTCAGTTAGAACTCATGTGACAGAGTTTGGTGGAGTTGATTGAGGAAGTTAGTGGAGTTGTATTCAGTTTAACTCAGTTAAACATAGTTGAGCTAGTTGTATCTAGTCTAACTGATTGATACACTAGTGAGAGTGGTGTGAATTAATTATTAATTAATTCACTAATTATTAACTCATAAATCAACTAAAGAATACATCAGTTAACTTCAGTGCATAGACAGTTTCAATGGAGACCAGTGAAGAGGTAGGTGAAAGAGCAAGTGTGACTATCAGTTGTGACCATACTGGTGCATGATTTTGCACCACACCTTGATGGAGATGCCAATGAGGATTGTGCAGTGCATAACAGAGGGATTTGAACTCATATTGGGCCATTATTCATCTTGGATTGCGCAGTAGAGGCAGGCTAACAGGTGGAGAAGATTGGAGCATGTGTTTTGCTAGATCTGAGCTTGTGTAGTGTGTAAAAATTGGAGATTGTACTGAGAGCTTATGAGGAGTTTTTACAATGATTGTTACATGATCTCTATCACTATAATATACAGATAGTTGGGGGTTTTCAGCTTTAAGCTTTCCCATAAATACTGTGTTTATATGTGTGATTGTTTATGGTTTTAATGTGCGCATGCGATTGTTTATATTTCCACAATTAATGATCAATATTAGAAGAGGTTATGTATTATGCATGAAGCTCAAATAGTGTGTGATCAGGATAATCGCGGTGAATAATTTAACAGTTATTCAAATTTCTACAAACAAAACACCATTTTTGAAAAATGATGGGATTGTATCTAAGTGGCTTAACATATGTATATGTATATACAATCCTTGCTAAGATGGTAATATCTCTTCTAATCATTTATTACTAATGGAAGAGTTCTTATATGCTTGTTTCTGGGTCTTAATCTAGATCCTTAAGGACCCTTCCACTACATGTAACATTTCATAATGTATTTTTTTTATTTACATATTTGCAGTTACAACACAGTTAAGCATTTTATTCGGAATACAGTTCCATCTCAATGATATAGCATGGTCCTTTTTATAAATTTATTAATTTCACATTATGTGCATATTATACTTTATGATCAACACCAAAAAATAATACAAATTGTACTTCATTTCCGGTCCTAAAGAACGCACTTGCTTGAATTTTTTAATAACACCATTCATATTAATGATTAAACATGCACACACACACATACACAACACACACACAAAACAAAATATGCACACATATATTCTCATAAGAACTATACATGCCACCTCCACACAAAGGTGTAACCATACACTCATTAATTTAATGCCATTATTTCAATTTAGAAATTTAGATCCAGTTTTACTAGAGTTGCATTGTAAATTAATTAACACTTAAAAACATACAAGAGACTATTTATGTTTAAGTATGTAGGGAAACTGTGTTTGTGACAAAGACTCTCCATTCAACAATAGAATTTTGTAGCCATGCTTACTTGCAGATATCTTTGATTAGCCAAATTCTAGAGACTAAGGTAGGATTTCTTAAAGGATTTCAAAACTAGCTAAGATTGCTCGAAGACTAGCCTATTTGCAACCTATCAAAGCCTCCAAAGTTTACTACATCGACCCACAACCTCTAGGGGAGCCAAGTTGTTATAGGGATCCAAAGATTCTATCTCAACCCTCAACCTTTGGGGACCCAATCTGTTATAGGGATCTAGAAACTATCTCCACCCACAACCTCTACGGACCCAACTTTTTATAAGGCTTCAAGGATTCTATCCCAACCCACAACCTCCACGGAACCCAATATGTTACAGGGCTCTAAATTCTAGTAGCTCAAACCATAGCCTATAGGGAAACAAAGAACCAATACACTTCTCTTCTCTTGCCATTAATTTTGTGCTTCCTATTGATCAAACCAGAGTTCTATATTTTTTGTTGCTCAAATGGGTGTCTACTCTTCTTACTCCCAACATGAATTTGAATGCCCTTATTTTCCTTCCTTGACCTATTTTCCCTAGCTGGAATTTAATTCCTTTTTCTCCTTTTTTACCCTTTATAGTCCCGCTCTTAATTTCCTATCCCTTTTTCCTTGTTAAGGTTTTAAAGAACATGGGCATGCGTACTTTCTTTGTATCGGCCCATTTTAGTTTGGGAACAAGTTCATTAAACTCATATTCTAATCAACCATCAATGATTGTCCCAAAAAAATCTAGATTTCTCGCATAAGGAAATGTCCCATATCCCAAGAAAGTAAAATCCTCGTCAACTCTATAATATGTGTCCCTTGACTCAGTCTATTTTCTTTTGTAAAATACTTACAATGCATTTTATGAGAAAACTACAGTCCCCACTATAACAAGAAAGATTAGTTTCTACGAGATTCTAGAGTGGATGTGAGTGATGATGAAGACCAGTAAGAAAAAGATATGTTTTTTTTTGTAATATGTGCTTTCTATATTGTAATTTGTGTTTTTTTTACATTTTGCATGTAAGCATTGAGGAAGGGACTTGGAAGATAATGCTTCGATGCTATGTTTGGAATTGTTTTGGGATTTGTAGGTGGTAGTTAAGAGATTTTCTCATCTTTTATCTCTAAGGTTATCATTATTTGGATGTAAGTTTAACTATATATATGTAGTGTAATTGAATAAATTTTGTACTAGAGAATATAGTTTTGTGAGTATTTATGAATACGATGTCTCCAATTTCAACTTCTAATGTAAATAACTCTAAACACAACACAATAGTAGACATCATGTTTTGCATAAAGTTTCTTCCTATAATAGAAAATTGGATAATTTTATACGATTCCCTAAGATTCATCATGGTTGGGAAGATATGCATGGATATTTTATCCTAATTTGTCCAAATTTCACAATTATCCCATATTTCCAATCGATGCCTAATTTTGGGGAAAATTTAAACTTTGTCATTCCAATAGCACATGGAATGACTATCACTTGCTTTTAATATATAATAATCATTATGCAATATATCATCTACTTTTTGGGGTTTAAAAACACCGATTTAACCATGTACAGTAATCGTTTTTATATATTGATTGTATCATGTAAGTTAGGAAAATTAGAGATTGGGGGACTGGTTTTGATCCACCCGAAGCTTTATTTATACAAATATTCAAGCTATATTACAGCTACGTACATTGGAAATTCATTGTTGAAGAAAATATTGGCATAGATAGTTGATAAGGAACATCATCATGGAAACAAACTTCAGTGTTTCCTCTATGTAACAATGCAAGATTCTCATTAATGAATGCTACTAATTCTCAAGTTCCATCACTCTTCTCAGTATATTAGTAGGTTAGATCTTGGTTAAATTTTATATATTGTAGTTAATGAGGTCAATATTTTGTTCTTATATTTCTTTATAGGATTTTAATCTTCTTTGGAGCATTTTGTTAAGAAACCAACTCCAAAAATAGAAGAAAAGAGAGATCAACGCCTTAGAAATAAGCCACTTGGAGGGGTAAAACTCCTTTGCATTACATAAATGAACAATTATTGGATGATACAAATGACAAAACCTCATTCTATATATAGGAATCTATGGGGCCACAATATAACCCTAGCTGACCTAACAATAATAATGTAAGGGCACAATAATAAGATAATGGGGTTACAAGGGTACAACAATAACAATAAGGGGGTTACACTAACAACAATAAGGGACTATACTAGTAATATAGGGACTTAACATGCCCCTCTCCTTCAAAAAAGTGTTGTCCTCAATGATTGAGTAGCTTCTGGTGCATCTGTATAAAATTATCATCCTCCCATGTAGAATATTTAGTGGGTAAGCTCTTCCATTTGATGAGATACTATGAAATTGATTGATTTCGTAGTTGTTGAGTTCTTGTTTTTGTGACTGCTTCAGGTTCCAATATGATTTTTCCTTCCTCATCAAGTTTTGGAAATATTGTTTGAATAGGAATTTTGTCCCCTATAACCTTCTTTAAGCATGAAACATGGAAAACTGGATACACTCGTGAAGAAGTAGGAAGCTCTGATTTGTATGTCATAGTACCAATATTTTGCAATACCTTGTAAGGACCATAGTACTTTGGCAATAATTTATTATTGTTCTTAGCTTGCTTGATGGAAATTTTATTTGTATGGTTGTAGCCGTAAAAATACCCAGTCTCCTACATTAAAACTTATCTCACTATGATGTTGATATGCTTGTTGTTTCATTTGATTTTGTGCCAAATTTAGGTTATCCTTTAAGAGTTGGAGAAATTCTTGTTGATGCTCGATGTGATCTTCCACTACTTGAACCTTAGAAATTTCTCTTAAAGAAGATGTGATGGGCGGTGGATGATATCCATAAAGTGCCATAAATGGGGTCATTTTTGCTGCAGTATGGAAGGAAGTGTTATACCACCATTCAGCGAGAGGTAACCACTTGACCCATTGTGCTTTCTTATCAGATACAAAACAATGAAGATATCCTTCCAAACAGTTATTCACTATCTCATCTTGACCATCAGATTGAGGATGATAAGATGAGCTATGAGCTAGTTGAGTACCCAAACAAGAAAATAATTCCGTCCAAAAATTTCCAGTAAAAGTGGGATCACTGTCACTTACAATAATCTTCAGGTTTTCATGTAGCTTTTGAATTGTTTCTATAAATGTAGTAGAAACTTTACTTGCTTTAAATGTATGAGATAATGCACAAAAGTGTGCATACTTATTAATTCTATCAAATACCAACATGATGACACTCTTTCCTTCGTACTTAGGTAAACCTGTGATAAAATCCATTGAAATATCCTCCCAACATTGACATGGAATGGATAGAGGTTGCAGAAGACCGAGGGTCTTAATTTTATCAACTTTATTTTGTTGGAAAACCAAACATTCTACCACAAAATTTTGAATATCAAATTTAAGGCCATCCCAAAAAAATTATTTCTTCACCCTGTGGTATGTTTTTAAAAACCTTGAGTGTCCTCCTAAAGAAGTGTGAAATTCCAAAAGAATCTTTTGTTTTAGGTGGGAGTTCTTGCAAATATATAAGCGATCTTTGTACCATAAAGAATCATTTTTCCAACTAAAACATGTATCATATGTACTAGGATCTTGCTACAAATTTTGAATGAGTTTCCATACTTCTTCGTCATTCTTCCATTCATCCCCTAATTCAGTTATCCAATCTGGTTTGATAATAGAAATGGCACAAAGCAATGCTCCTACTTCTTCATCCTTTCTTGAGAGTGCATCTGCAACAACATTTAGCTTCCCTTTTTTGTAGATGATTTCAAAGTCATAACCAAACATCTTTGTGACCCATTTTTGTTGCTCTTCTGAAAATAGTCTTTGTTCCAAAAAGTGTTTAATACTATCATGATCAGTTTTTACCTTGAAGTGTCTTCCCATTAGGTAAGGTCAACATTTCTTTAGTGCAGGTAGTATTGCCAACATTTCCTTCTCATAAATAGCTTTATGTAAATACTTTCCTTTGATTGGATGACTTTAAAAACCAATGGGTCTTCCTTATTGCATTAAAACAACACCAATTACATTTCCTGAGGCATCACATTCCATAAAGGTTTTTGTGAAGTTAGGCCTAGCTAAGACTGGTGCTAGGCACATTTCCTCTTTAAGATGTTCAAAGGCCTTAGTTGCTTCATGAGTCCATGAAAATTCATCTTTCTTCAATAATGTTGTTAAAGGTGCTACTATTCTCCCATAATTCTTAACAAACTTGTGATAATACCCTGTTAACCCGAGAAATCCATGCAACTGCTTTATGGTTGTGGGGACTTTCCATTCCTTAATGGCTTCAATTTTGTTAGGGTCTACCTTAACACCCTCGTCAGATACAATATGGCCCAGATATTCCACCTCTTGTACTCCAAAGAAACATTTGGATTTTCTTGGATATAATTGTTTCTCCTCCAATAGTTTGAGTTCCCTGTCAACATGTTGAACATGATCCTTGCAAGACCTGCTATAGAATAGTATGTCATCAAAAAATACTAGAACAAATTTTCTACGGAAGGGTTTTAAAATGGAATTCATCACCCCTTGAAATGTAGAAGGTGCATTGGTAACGCCAAAAGGCATGACCAGAAATTCATAATGACCCTCATGAGTTCAAAATGTTGTTTTGGAATATCTTCAGTCTTCATTATAATTTTATGATATCCTAAACAGAGATCCAACTTGGTAAAATAAATTTCTCCATGTAATTCATCAAATAATTCATCAATCACAGGAATGGAAAATTTATCTTTAATAGTGAGCTTATTGAGCTCCCTATAATCCAAACACATGTGCCATGATCCATCCTTCTTGTGCACCAATACTACTGGAGCAGAGAAAGAACTTTGACTAGGTTGAATTATACCAGCCTCTAACATTTATGCAATCATACATTCGATTTCTCTCTTTTGGACATAAGGATATCTGTAAGGCCTAATGTTTGGAGGAAAAATTCCTGGAATCAAATGAATAGCATGATCATGATCATGAATAGGTGGGAGTCCTTTGGGAGTTTCAAACACCTTGAAATGATTTTCTAGTACTTTTTGGAGATCTGGAGAAATATATGATTTTGATGTTGGAACTTCTAGTGAGAATATTTTGCAATTAGGCCTCTTTGTTCTTTCTTCAGAAGCTTTGTCGTGACATTAGAGCTTATTATCTTTCCTAGCTTCCCTGCGATACCCCGTCATTCGATTTCCTTTCCTTCCAAAAACAATTTCAAGAAAATATCTTGAAAATATCCTCTTCTTGGTTGGTTCCTGGTGTATATCCTCTTCTTTTGAAGTTTCTTGTTCGTATTATTCCTCCTCTTCAAAATCTATGTAAAATAATTTCTTCTCAGCACACTTATGGCATTTAGTGTATTTGGTATCACAATTGTAGAAAATCCCTTTTGATCTTTTTTCTTCAATTTTTGTGGTGTCAACCTTGTAGATTGTGAAAGTCTAGGAGTAGCAACAATAACATCTTTATAGATGTGAGTGGTAGGCTTCCTTGTCGCCATAATTTTACATTCAATTTTCCTTGCCAACCTGAATGCATTCTCCAATGAATCAGGTTCCCAAACGTGAAATTCATGTTGGATGTTATCCTTTAAAGTCACTATGAAGACATCAATCTTGTGTTCCTCTGGAATATCAGTTATCCTTACATTCAATTTTTGGAAGTCCTCAATGTGCTCCACCACTGAAACCTTTTGTTTGATATTTATCAATTGGCTAAAGAAGGTGTTGCTCTTTGTATCCTCATAATGTTCTATCATTTCCTCCATAAAATTTGATCAAGTGAATATTTTTTTACGGGAGAAAAACCATCAATACCATACAAATGTATTTTGTTCTAAATGTAAAGTTTCTATGCATACCTTTTGTGTGTTTTTCACATTATTGAGATCCAAATATTGCTCCATCTGTAGCATCCATGTTACAGGATCCTTGCCCTCAAACTTCCTCATATCCATCTTTGGAATATGGTGGTTCTTCAATCCAACATTAGAGTTTATGAAATCATGATTAACATTTATTTTGTTCTCATCATGAGTTTACTCTGCTATATCTGCACCACTAGGAATCATTTCTTGTATTAACCTTGTTATAAAACCTTCCATGTCTCATTTTAGATCATTCTTCATGTTTTCCATGTTGTCTTTCATTTTTTCATAGATCTCATCTTCCATGTCATCCATATTAGCTTCCATTCCAACTTCCATGCCATCCATATTAGCTTCCATGAATTTCTTCAGACCATCCATCTTAGCTTCCACACCTTACTTCAAAACTTCCATTTCATTTTTTTTTGCTCTTTGCGAGAGCAAAATTTGCTGCCCTTGCTCTTGTAATTTTGATATGTCATGTAGTGATTCTTCCTCTTCATGAGTCATAGTTGAGCCTTATGAAGGCTTAATGGGTGTTGAATTCTCTTAAGGTGGCATTTTAGAACCTAATACTGCTATCTATGCTTCAATATGCCCTTGGAATCACCTCAAACTGATTTTTCACACAAGACTTATGTAATTCGAAGAAAAAAAATACAAACCTTTTTCATTCTTTTGAGGAGATCGATATTGAAACTGAATTATCTCTGTCTTTTCTGATATTCAATATCTGAAATTTGGCCCTATAATAGCCCTCTGAATCTTCTTTTGAATGCCACAAGTCGGACCTCATTTCGATTATTCAAGGAAAAGATATGCCCAATCTCCCACAATGACCTAATTATGGAGTGGCTCATTAGAGCGAACTTGTACGACGTGCCATGTGTCACTGTTTCCTTCTTCAGCTTTGAAATTTCTACACAGGAAACTAAATTCTGTGTGCTTGCAGCCAAGTTTTACAACATTCCAATCCAACTCTCAGAGAGAGAGTTATGATGATCTACCCACGGTCACCTCTTTTAGATGAAATTTTGGAGCATGAAAAAAGCCTACATTCCACAGATCCTATATCTGAGAATATTTTGAACCAAGATTTGAAATTTTTACAGGAAGTTCCTCAGGAGCTCGGCGTAACTTTGTCAAAATTTCATCTTTTGAACCTTCGTAGAAAATAATTTATAGCACAAATTCCATAATGACCCATTTTATGTGAAATTCAGGAGCCTGAAAAAACCCTAACTTCCATAGATCATATCTCTGAAAATGTTGCGAACCAAGATCTCAAAATTCTACAGGGCGTTCCTCAAGATTTCAGCTTCTCTCTATAAAACTTTCAGATTCTGAACCTGTTGAAGCCCCTAAAATCCTAGCTTCAAACATTGGGGAAACCACCCAGTCAGGACCTTGGTACAACTCCTTTTCCATTTGTGATAGTGGCTCTAACTGGATAATACGGGACCAGTTTCCAAATAATAAATGGAATGAGTTGGTGATGAGGTGTTTGTATAATGGATGGTGAAATTTTGATATTTAATCTACTGCTTGATAAATACAAATAACTCTAAACTAACCCAGGTATTTAAAGATGAACAATATTTAACAATAATTTCAATTAAACAAACAACCATAAAGATGACTAATTTATTTAAAAGAAATATGAGATTTCATATGATGATAACTCTGTTTAAAAATTTAAACAGAGTTATAGAAACGTATCATATTCACAGATTTATAATTCTATATTGTCTATACATACCATGAAAGATAAAATTTCTATATTTTCATAAATGATATAACAAAGAAATGTTTTAGAAACATATATATATATATATATATATATAAACAACAACAATTTTAATAGGAATATTTCATCGCATAAGAAAATTGAAACAGAATTGATAGAAATACTAGATACATTTAGAATTCTCTGATGCAATTGATACTCCGATCCTGTTCTTTCACTTAGAACTATCTCCAAGATACAAAAGTACAAACTCTTAAAAATGATTCCTCAAAAAATCACAGAATGTGATCCATCATACAAATAATATATTTAGAAGTACAAAAGTGTATCTTCCAAGTCAAAAATTATTACAAATCCAGGACCCTTTTCTAAATACATGAAAGGGGTTTAAATAGTACTAAAAATTCTAACAAACTATTATAAACATCGCTTAGATGCTGTTGTAAATACCAAATCATGAAAGCTGGGGATGAGATTTTACAAAAATAGATTAGCAGTTCCCATCAGAATAGATCTAAGACACTTCCTACATATCTGATGTGTGCAGCTGGCATATCGATAACATATCTTTGACTTCTGGTGAATGACTCAGACGAGAATGTAGTTGACCGATGTAGGTGGCATCAGAAAATTCTGGAAGCATATTAGCAATAGCATGGGAGAGGCATTTCATATTCAATTACTGGTTGTGTGGTTTGACTAGATATGACGAAAATGTATCCCATGTTAGCTCTTTTATTGCATCAATTTTTTGGTACCTGCTTTTCAATTCTTTCTCCCATTTTTTTTCTAAATCTTTGACCTTTGGAAGTTGTCCTGGAATGTGATCGGAGATTAAGTTAACGGTATGTAGGTTATCATTGATTAACTCTACCTCATTGTTCATTAAAAATCTCGCCCTAGAAATGGCTTTCTCTGTTTTAATTAACTGTGCCTCCCATTCTGCAAACATAATTTCCTTATGCGCTTCTTGAATTTTAGGCAAATTAGCTGCAATTCCTTGATCTGTTTCTTGCCATGTGAGAAATTCTGAGATTTTCTTATCGGCATTTTCAAATTCAAGTCTTGAGTTTGTTGTTTTCTCTGAAAGCGAGATGGTTATTTCACATAAAAGATAAACCATTGTTATCTTTTGAGATAAAATATCAAGCTATAATGATAACGTTTTATTAGATTCAAGGGCTTCCTTCTACCTAAGGATAATCTTTAAATCTTTGCAGTTTTGCTTGCAATATTGCAATCTGTTCCTCCTTGGCCGCTTTTTCTCTTTGAAGCAATGTCTGTAATTCATTTACCTCTTGGGATAGTTGTTGTTGTTTTTATATAGCTTGCTGGTCAAGCTTTTGTCTTTCAGAATTTAATTGTTCTTTAAGTTCTTTATTCTACTGTTTTTCTTCAACTAATTGCTCCTCCAGCTACACTATTCTTTGGTATTTTTCCTTTATTAATGAATTTACCTCGAAAGCTTTATCCATGGTTGTTGCTGTATAGGCTCCTGCATACTGAGATAGTTTTCTTAAGTCCTCTGAAGGATAAATTTTGGAGTTTTTCCAAACAATGTCCATCAATTCGTCGTGGGAATATGATAATAGATTGTGGTCAAGTTTTCATTTCTTTCTTTTCCTCTTAACCACAGCTCTATGCTTTGAACTATATAAAATTTCCAAGGGTGGTATATCTTCAACTTTTAACACAATCTCCTCAGATGGATTCTCAGGAATAATTTCAACATCTAGAGTGTTCATATTACTGATTGTCTCTTTAACTGTGATGATAGATGTCTGTGTTGTATTCAGCTTATGGAAATCACTCTGTCCTTTGATCTACTGATCGAACTATTTACATTCTTTTGAATTAACATGTATAACAATATCGGAGGAGATTTCAGCCTTCTTTCCTGTGTTTACCTGTTTAGTTTGAGAATCAATATTTTTTCCCTTTTCTTCTTTTTGTTCTTCTTGGGATAGCAGAGGAGTCATTTGTAGCTGGTCAAGAGGAATTTTCAGTAACCTCTTGTTCTTGTAAAGTGTTAATTTCTCCATATCGCTTGTTTCCAATTTTGAACTTGCTTGTTGCTGAACCTGTGCAAAAACTTCAGCTAAGACAAATAGGTCATCGAAACTATCATCATCATGTTCAAACTTGGCAATTTGTACCATAGATGTAAAATTAAGGGCGATTTTCTTCGATTCATTTTGCCTTGGGGCGATGAATGCTAGTTTGAGTTCTTTAATTTTCAAGGCTTCTTTCTCTGCATGCTTGAAATCATGGAGAGTGTAAGATCCACTTTTGAGAGGAAATATAGGCCACATTTGTTTCTTGGAGGTCTTAATATTCTTGGACAAACCTTTCTCTGTAATCTGATAGAAAATTTTCTGAGCTAGTAATTTATTAGGAATATATAGAGGCAAAACATGAGGGTTGGTTACACTTCTGAATATTCGGATGTAAGTGAAATTCTCCTCTCCAAACCAGTTTCCAATTAGAGTTAGGCCAAGGTTGGCCTTATCTGATAGCCACAGAGGGGGCTTGTTAAAAATGAATTGATGAATGGGCAGTATAAATCCATGGCAAATCTTATATACATGGTTTTTGAAATGGGATTTCCACAAATATTTATGATAGATATGGATAGAAGTGGGGTCCTAAGGAGTCCATTTACATCCTCAATTGGGAAACTTAGAATTGAAGCGTATGTCATCTATAATGTAAGAACACATATGAAATGGGGGTGTTGTTCTGGTAGACATATGCCTATTCCTTCTATAATCAAGAATTTTATTTGCTATCTTATCGGATAGGATGACTGGCCAATCCATAATATAAGAATTCATGGCGGCATCAATCGAAGGTGCCATTTCAATAGAAAACATTGCAAAATTAGCAATCCCAAACAGTCTGCATATCATGGCAGCAACGTAGAAATAGGGAGGTTCTAGAGATTCTACAAAGTACTTACCTAAGGATTCATTCTTTTGTTTCTCTGGAGCTTGCCTCCATTCTATAATAGGGTTTGACTATATTTCACTTTTTGTAGCGAAATCCTCTAGAAATTCTTTGTTTTAGATCTTCTGAAGCTCAGGTAGATGATACATTACCCTGATATCCTCTGATTTAAAGGATCCAAACATCTTCCCACCAGTTGTGAAAAATTTTCTGTCTGTGATTTTTATGCCCTCTATTACCCATCGTATTAAATCATAGTATGGAAGTACATTTGCTCGAGCCGCTACTCTATGAAGATAAGAGTCTGGCAGTTCTTTGAGGGGATTACCTGATTCTGAGTCCTCATCTAGCACTGTCGCTTTTTCTTCTGTCACAGTGGGATTTTCAGCTTCAAGCAGATTATAAACCCCTTCCCAATAATTCTTTCCAATACCAAGGCAAGTAGTATTGGTTATTAAATTAACTTTGGTTGGCTTTTCCTTTGGGGTGGTGGTAACCTTTGCTTTCATAAGCTTCTTTGACATTTTCTCTAATTGGAAGAATTTTAACAGGTCTACAAATAAGTGGAATAGTTGTTCTACAGATCTGTAAATAAGCGGGAAATGATGAAAAAATCTCTTAGAATTGGGAGGAAAACAACGAATAATAAACAATGTTATGTAAAAGGAAATCAGTTTAAAGGAACGTTATATTATTGAAAAAAAACAATCTCCAAAGGATTTTGTTCATGAATCTGACTTAATGATCTCCATCTTAAAAATTAATTGCCATTATGGAAAGTCACATTGCGCATTCACATTTGAGTTAATGTCATGACTTATCTGATTTCTGATCACTGATGATCATACATCGAGGATTGGCAATCTCAAAGTCTTGGTTTAAAGATTACTGTTTGAAGCTTCTGATTGCGATCGATGATGAGTGATGTGATTTGGAGTGATGAGAAATGAGCGATGATCATTTGTTTTTAATTTATTACATTGGAACTTTTGAAATGAACGCATAAGGATGCATTACGTTTTCTGCCAATTCGCGATTGTGATTGGACTTATCGCATCAGAGCTTTTCAAAAGGGGCCAATTTTGATATAATTTTGTCGATTTGTGATTGCGATAAGACTTCATCACATCGGAATGATGGAGAAAGCTTTTGAATTTATTCCTATGTGATATGCGATTTAGCGATTCACTTTATCGCATCGGAACTTTTGGGCAAATGACATATTGAGCTTTTCCTTTCATACTTTGTGAAATGCGATAAAGGCTTATGTTTAGGCTTTGATTTGTTTTATGATTCATTGATTTCCTTTTAATATTTACATATATACAAAGTTCTTTCTTTAATTTCTTTGCAATAAGGGAAGTGAGGTAAAATTATTGAATCTAAAAAGAAAAAAAGGGGACCCTTTCTTATAAAATTAATATAAAAAAAAAATTGAAATGGGGAGGGTTGTTGCACGGTAAAAAAATTAGTGATTCACTAGGAGAAATGGTTATCTCTGAAAAATAAAATGAACACTACATCTCTTGTAGGTAAAAGTTTTTAAAGATAAAGAAAACTATTCCAAAAAATTTTAAATAAAATTTAACTCTGAATGTAAATAAGAATCATTTGAAATTTATTTTTAATCCCTTTAAAAATAAAAACATTTTTGGTTTAATCAAGCTTTGATTTGTTGATAAAGATAAAGTAGGGGGCTTTTCCAACTTAGCTTTTTAATTTACTCTTTTGTCATAGGTAGTGCCTCTGCTTCTTGCAAACATCTATAGTCTTGACAGGGTTACCTTTTAACCATTAATCATCCATTATCCCATCCATCTAAGAGTATAACTTTTTAAAAGACAAATTCATAAAGATATTCTATCTTTTGTTTCTTTCATTCTTTTAACTTAAAAGCCATTGTCCTGGTTTGGGAGCTAGTTGATAACAATGCCATTCACTGGTTGTAACTAAACTGAACAAGCTCGCTCGTGATGAAACCCCTTGTCTTATGATTATAAGCCATTAAATTGTTTTGGTATGCAGTAGTGGTAATGTCAGTTTGATTACTTCCCTATGACCATGGTAAGCAGGCTCGTGATGAGACCTCTTATCTTTTATCTTAAACACACAATATTTTAGAATTACACTCTAAAAAATCATAACCTTAGTGGATGGGGTGAATGATTCTCTCCTTAAGAGTAAATGGATGACCTTTTAGAGTTTTAAGTGCCAAAATTTGGAAAAATTATTTACTTTTTATAAATAACCTCTCTCTACTTTATAAACTTTTGAATGATTTACAATATTTTCAAGGTTTCGAAAGATTTTAAAAATATTGAAATAAGTTTTCAAAGTTTCAAATTTTCTTAAAAATTTCTATCTACACAAACAAGTATTCACAATATTTTCTCAAATATCTTTTCAATAGTAAAAGGTCAATGGAAGACCATTAACAACATTACTTGTAAAACAAACAAATTTTCATAATGAATATATATAGGTAAGAAGGGGTTGACTTCTTAGGAAAAGAATTTTTTCAAAATAAGCCCATTCACAGGAAGAGAATCTCACTTTCCTATTAGATCTTGTAATATGAATGTTGATGAGCCTATATTTTCAATGATTTGGAATGGTCCAAGCCACATATTTTGAAATTTAGTATGTTTTCCTTTATCTTCATGTGCTTTGTCCCATTTCAAAACAATATCACCGATTTGTAATGTTTTAGATCCAGTAGAATTTTCATCAAAAGAAGATTTTATAAGTTGTTGATGTTTATCATGAGTGATTTTGGATTTTTCCCTTTCTTCATCTAATTTAAGGATTTGATCAAATATTAGTTAGACAGAAGATGACGGATTTTCTTCAATAAATTGTACTAGGGCTAGAGATGGGAATGCTAGGTTTGAAGGTATTACGACTTCTTTCCCATACACAAGATTGAAAGGTGCAGTACCGATTGAATATTTCTAAGTTATACAATCATCCCATAGTGCAAAAATGAAAGACATGCAAATTATTTTGATTTTGATGTACCATTCTTTTGATGATTTTAATGATATTTTTATTAGTTGATTTTGCCAAACCATTACCTTGGGGGTAATAATTTGCAGAATATTTTAATTTGAAACCTCTTTTGAGAGCAAATTCCATTATACTATTTCCAGAAAAATAAGATGCATTATCAAAAACAAGGGCATTAGGTACACCAAACCTGGTAATGATGAATTGATCAATGAATTCAATGATTGCATCAGAATTGGCTGCCTTTAAAGGAATTTCTTCTACCCATTTTGTGAAGTAATATGTTGCTATAAGGATATATCTGTGTTGCTTGGAAGAATATGGAATGATTTCTCCAATAATATCATGTCCCCATTGTTCAAATGGTTGCTCAATGTTTACTCGTTGTAAAGGAAATGATGGTTTTCCTTGTCTCCCACTAGTAGTTTGGCAAGTCTCACATTTCCTTACATAGTCATGGGCATCTTTAAACAAAGTAGGCCAATAATATCTAGCATGAATTATCTTGTAAGTTGTAGTATCTCTTCCAAAATGTCCACCTGCTGGTCCATCATGTAATTCCTGCAAAACCTTGTGTGCTTCAGTTTTCTATAGACATCTTAGAAAAATGGAATCATAATTTCTTCTGAATAACACATCATCAATGATTTCAAAGTTTTTAGATTTTAATATTAAAGCACGCTTACTTTTATAGTTGAGATTAGAAGGAGTACACCCATTTTTTAAGTAAAAGATTAAACCAGCATATTGAGATTCATAATTTATTATACTTATCTCGTTTACTTGAACAATATTATCTTGATCTTGATGTTCTGGAATATTGGAAGCTCTTGCTAAGAACCTGCAAAAACCTTGTCCCCTAAAAATTTTAGTTGGTTTAATTTCAATGTCATATTCCTGTAATGTTGTTACCCAATTGGCCCTTTTTTCTCCTACTTCTCTTTGTACTAGCAATTGTCTCACTGCAGAAAATGGGACAATGACTTCTGTATGCGTTTTTAGGAGAAATGGCCTAAAATGTTTGATAGATTTAAATATAGAAAAATATTATTTTTCTACTTCTGAATAGTTAAGTTTAGTTCCTTTCATATTTGAACTAAAAAATGATATGGGTGCTTCAATCTGCTGATCATTGAGTTGTGTCAAAACGACAGCATAAGATGTTTCAGTGGCTAGAGTATACAAAATAAAATGATTAGAAAAATTAGGAGTAATCAATGCTGGAGCATTAATAATTGCCTGTTTGATTGAACCAAAGGCTTCTTTTTCTTTATGTCCCCACTTGAAAACCGTATTTTTCTTAATCATAGTTTGCAAAGGTAAAACTCTATGAGAAAAATCAAGAACAAATATTTTTACAAAATTTATCTGTACTAAAAATGACTGCATGGATTTCTTATTATGTGGCAAAGGGATATCAGAAATCTCCTTTATTCTATCAGGATAAATATATATGCCATCTTTAGATACAATAAATCCTAAGAGTTTCCCTTCATTAAGAGCAAAGAATGATTTTTTTGGATTCAAAGAAATGCCATACCTTTTATATCGTTCAAAGATCTATTTTAAACCATGTAGATGGTTAGTTCTTTTCTTTGAATAGACAGTTATGTCATCTAGGTAGACAACAACTGACCTATTAATCAAACCTTTGAAAGCTATATCCATGGCTCTTTGGAAGGTAGCTCTAGCATTTATCAAACCAAAAGGCATTTTCTGGTAGGTATATGTTCCCCATTTGGTTCTAAATGTAGTTTTTAGTTTATCATCGGGATGCACCAGTACCTAATTATATCCTGAAAATCCATCAAGAAAAGACATTAATTCAGAACCATCTACTGCTTGAAGTATCTGTTCCATTATAGGTAGTGGGAAATTATATTTTTGACATGCCTTATTGAGATTTCTAAAATCTATACAAATCCTAAT
The DNA here is from genome assembly GCA_034641835.2 of Pinus albicaulis. Taxonomy (NCBI): domain Eukaryota; kingdom Viridiplantae; phylum Streptophyta; class Pinopsida; order Pinales; family Pinaceae; genus Pinus; species Pinus albicaulis. The sequence continues at coordinate 1,501,976,921 of CM076579.1, read as the reverse complement.
ATCTCCACTCTTCTTCCTAACAGGTACCAAATTTGAAACCCAATTCGAATGTCTAACAGGGAGGATAATTTTCGCTTTCAAGAGTTTATTCAACTCTATTTTAATTTGACTTTCCAAGTTGGGATGAATCTTCCTTAACTTTTGTTGAACTGGTTTTACATCGGAGATCATTGGAATTGTATGCTGAATGATAGAAGTATCATAAGTTCTCAAATATTCATAATTCCAAGCAAAAACAGTTTTGTATTTGTTTAGAAGTTTGATGAAAGAAAAGCTTTCTTCTTGGGTTAGCCCGAGTCCTAGATTGACACTTTGTGGTTTAGATTCAGTACCAAGATTTATTTATTGAAACTTTAAAGTAGAACTTTGAAGTTTGGCATTAGTAACCTTTTTTAATCTATCTTTGATATCATAAAGATCTTCAAGTTTTACTAGAGATTTTGGAATGGAATTTTCATTGTTTTTTTATTTTATTTGAAGAACATGATCACTTTCATCAACTATTTGATCATCATAAGATTTCTCCGAGGTTAAGAAGTTTAGGATATCTTCATCATGATTGAACACTCGCCAGTTGGTAACATTATCAGGGACAGATGGCCGAAATATTAATTCAACTGAAACCTATCTGGACTATAATCCTCAGCTGGAAGGAGCTTAGAAGCAACATTAGCTTATAAATCAGCTGCTGAATTATGAGATCTAGGAATATGGGAAATATTGAATGCTAGAAAATGAGTTGTAAGATCCTGAACAAGGGTTTGGTAATGTTTAAGATGACCTGAAAGACAATGAATAGTACTTCTTACTTTCCTGATGACAATTTCAGAATCACCATATACCTTCAGATATTTGACATTCAACCCTATTTCTTTATAAAGTCCTTGAATCAAGGCTTCCTATTCTACAGTGTTATTTGCACACTCAAATTCTAGTCTGCATGACAAAATAGTTTTTTCCCCTTCTGGATTAACTAAAATACATTCTGCTCCTGCACCATCATTGGACTTTGATCCATCAAAATACAAAGACCAAAATAAATACTTATCTACAGATTTATTTACAGATTGATCAGCAATATTAATACATCTTGAAGTATCAGTATGTGAGAAATTTTCAACTTGTGAAGTGAAACTATTTACAAAGAAAGGTGATTGTTGGGCATTAAAATTTCCAAAGAATGATTCGATTGAGTAATTTCCAAGAATGTTATTATTGAAATCTACAGGTTGGTTTTCCTTTTCAAACTCTATTATTGTATGAGTCAGGTGTTTCTCCCGCTCAATCTTAATTTGATTAGGTTTCCCTTTATAGGGAAGCCACATGTGAGACTAATCGGTAGAAATGTATCCATGTAGTTTTTCAGACCAATCCTTGCTTAAAATTAAACCATAAAACTCAGGGATGTCTGCAATAAATATATCAATTCTCTGAACTAATCTAGGATCAATTGCTAGTCTAATAGTGACTGAATTAATCTCTCCTACAACTTGTACTTTACTTCGATCTAATTGGACAATATGAACTGTAGATTTCTGGGGTTCAATGTTTAATTTAGAGCACACTGAGGCTGGCATTATGTTTGATGATGCCCCTAAATCTATCAAGAAGTTATGTAAATTCACATTAAAGATCTCATAAGTTAAGAGGAAAGGAGGTGTCTGTGAATTAGAACTATCTCCAATTAAAACAGTATCAGTAGCATCTACTTTATCGGGTGGTGGCTTACCTGATCCTTTGGCTGCTTTGGATATTACACCATTTTGGAGAGGAGAAGAAGGCACTGCATTTAGTTCTTTTAACAACAGCTTATGTTGATTCTTGAGCTTGCTCAGTTCATGCAAAGAAATGTTTGCTCTAGTCTTCTTCATATCTTCTATAATGTTATAATTCATAGAATCAGACACTACTAGCGTTTTAGATGTTGATGGATAATTAGAATATGATGATTGATTTTGGGTAGGTGAAGGAGAAGCTTTCTTTACATGAGTTTTATCTTTAGTAATTGGAGTTGAATTTTTCTTCTTGGGAGATGTTTGAACAGGTTCTATTGCACTCTTACTTCTTGTACTCACTGGGAGAGCTTCTTGTTCATTTTCGTTATCTGAGTTAGGCAAAATAAAATCCCACATCTCATGGCATTCAACTAATTCTTCTTCTTCAGTTTATTCTAATGATAGAAGTGTATATTCTTCTTCTTCTTGCTCTAAATCTGACTCTGCATTAGATATTGCATTAGGTGGTTTAGATTCAGTTGTCTGATTCCTCTTGAAGTTCCTAAAGGGCCTTTTAATGGAAGTTTCAAATACTTGTTTTTTAATTTCTACCATTTCGTTAGACATAGCTTTCAGGACTTTTTGTAATCCTTCATATGGGTCTTTAGGCGTTTTCTTCTTTGAATCATCCCTGAAACTAATTTTTTTTTTTTTTCTCTCTTCATTAGCATTTTTTTTTCTAAAGCAATGATACGTTTTTCTACTGCGGTTTCTTCCTTCATATTTTTAGCTACTGTGGGTTTAGAAGCTTTATCTAAAAATATGGCTATGTTTGAAGGTAAAGCAGATATATACCATTCACTTCGGACTTCTTCACTAGGTTTTTATGTTGTGGGAATTTTATTCAACAAATTGTTAAATCGAGAGTTGAAATCTTTGATGAGTTCTTTGTATTCTGATTTCAAATTAGAGAGATAATTAATCAGAGTTGCTATTGACCTATCATCTTCGAAATTGGTTAGGAATTGTTCTTGAAAAATATCCCAGCTAGTGATGGATCCTGATGGTAATGAAAAATACCAAGATCTTGCCGCTCCTTGCAGAGTGTATTGAAATAGTCTAACCACAACATCTTCTTATGTTACTCCATTTAAATTTACAGACAACATGAATTTGTTAATGTGTTCTTCAGCTAGTATGCAAAAGTCGGGACTAAACTTTGGTAACCTTTTTTTATGATTAGCTGGTAATTGACTCAAAGGTGCAAGCATTGAAACAGCTCCTGGATTGGTCCATGGTCTTTTTTGAGGCTATGCCATCCTTCTACTAATGGTAGAGGAAGATGAAGGAGCAGTTGAAGGCGATTGAGTAGATGTTGTTGAAAAAACTGTACTTTGGATTGTGATTTGAAGTTTGGAAATAGATGGCAATGATATGAAAGATGTGGATGATAGAGATGAAAGAGTCTCACTATCTGACTCTAAAGGTTCTTTTATAGCTCTTTTTTGACTTGGCAGAGGAATTTCAGTTGGTGAAATACCAAGCTTTTCACTCTGCAATCTAGTAAGAGGTTGAGAAGGAATGTAGTGTGAAGTAACACTGCCTTGGGATAGCTCAGATTATTCTTGCGATAGTGAAAACCATTCAAGTTTATGAATTAACGATTTTACCTCAAGAGATTCAAAAGATGATTCCTCTGATATATTTTGGGTTTTGGCAGTGGGTGTAGTAATTTTCTTTTCAACTTCTTCCCTAGATATTTGAGATGAAGGAAAAGTTGAAGAAGGTGATGAGGGTGAATTCCTCTTGGAATGGCCTGTGGATTTAGATTTACTTTCCATTCATAGCTTAGGCCCTCCTTATAGTGCCAAAAATGTTGAAGCCCCTAAAATCATAACTTCAAACATTGGGGAAACCACTTGGTCCGGACCTTGGTACAACTCATTTTCCGTTTGTGATAGTGGATCTGACTAGATAATATGGGACCAGTTTCCCAATAATAAATGGAATGAGTTGGTGATGAGGTGCTTGTATAATGGATGGTGAAATTTTGATATTTAATCTACTACTTGATAAATACAAATAACTCTAAACTAACCTAGGTATTTAAAGATGAAGACGATTTAAGAATAATTTCAATTAAACAAACAACCATAAAGATGACTTATTTATTTAAAAGAAAGATGTGATTTCATATGATGATAACTATGTTTATAAAGATGAACAGAGTTATAATAACGTATCATATTCATAGATTTATATTTCTATATTGTCTATACATGAAAGATAACATTTCTATATTTTCATAAATGATATAACAAAGAAATGTTTTAGAAACATATATATATATATATATATATATATATATATAAACAATAACAATTTTAATAGGAATATTTCATCGCATAAGAAAACTGAAACAGATATGATAGAAATACCAAATACATTTAGAATTATCTGATGCAATTGATACTTTGATCCTGTTATTTCACTTAGAACTATCTCCAAGACTCAAAAGTGCAGACTCCTCAAAATGATTCCTCAGAAAATCACAGAATGTGATCCATCATAAAAATAATATATTTAGAAGTACAAAAGTGTATCTTCTAAGTAAAAAATTATTACAAGTTCAGGACCCTTTTCTAAATACATGAAGGGGGTTTAAATAGTACTAAAAATTCTAACAAACTATCCTAAACATCACTTAGATGCTATTGTGAATACCAAATCATGAAAGTTTGGGATGAGATTTTACAAAAATAGATTGGCAGTTCCCATCAGAATAGATCTAAGATACTTCCTACGTATCTGATGTGTGTAGCTGGAATATCGATAACATATATTTGAATTATGGCAGATGACTCAGATGAGAATGTAGTTGACTGGTGTAGGTGGCATCAGAAAATTATGGAAGCATATTAGCAATAGCATGGGAGAGGCATTTCATAGTCAATTGTTGGCCGTGTAGTTTGACTAGATATGACCAAAATGTATCCCATGTCATCTCTTGTATTGCATCAATTTTTTGGTACCTGCTTTTCAATTCTTTCTCCCATTGTTTTTCTAACTCTTTGACCTTCAGAATTTTTCCTGGAATGTGATCAGAGATTAAGTTAGCAGTATGTAGGTTATCATTGATTAACTCTACCACATTGATCATTAAAACTCTCACCCTGGAAATGGCTCTCTCTGTTTTAATTCACTGTGCCTCCCATTCGCAAATATAATTTCTTTATGTGATTCTTAAATTTTAGACAAATTAGCTGCAATTCCTTGATCTGTTTCTTGCCATGTGAGAAATTCTGAGATTTTCTCATCGGCATTTTCAAATTCAAGTCTTGAGTTTGTTGTTTTCTCTGCAAGAAATATGGTTATTTCACATAAAGGATCAACTATTGTTATCTTCTGATATAAAATATCAAGCTGTAATGATAACGTTTTATTTGATTCAAGGGCTTCCTTCATGAATTGATCTACCTCAGGATAATCTTTAAATATTTGCAGTTTTTCTTGCAATATTGCATTTTGTTCCTCCTTGGCCACTTTTTCTCTTTGAAGCAATGTCTATAATTGATTTAGCTCTTGGGACAATTGTTTTTGTTTTTGTATAGCTTGTTGGTCAAGCTTTTGTCTTTCAGAATTTAATTGTTCTTTAAGTTCTTCATTATGTTGTTTTTCTTCAACTAATTGCTGCTCCAGCTACACTATTCTTTGGTCTTTTTCCTTTATTAACAAATTTACCTCGGAAGCTTTATCCATGGTTGCTGCTGTATAGGCTCCTGCATACTAAGATAGTTTGTTAAGTCCTCTGAAGGATCAATTTTGGAGTTTTTCCAAACAACATCCATCAATTCGGCCTGGGAAGATGATAACAGATTTTGGTCAAGTTTTTTTTTCTTTCTTTGCCTCTTAACAACAGCTATATGCTTTGGACTGTAGAAAATTTCCAAGGGTGGTATATCTTCAACTTTTAACACAATCTCCTCAGATGGATTCTCAGGAATAATTTCAACATCTGGAGTGTTCATATTACCAATTGTCTCTTTAGATGTGATGATAGATGTCTGTGTTGTATTCAGCTTCTAGAAATCATTTTGTCCTTTGATCTACTGATCGGACTGTTCACATTCTTTTTAATTAACATGTATATCAATATCGGAGGAGTTGTCAGCCTTGTTTCCTGTGTTTACCAGTTCAGTTTGAGTATCAATCTTTTTTCCATTTTCTTCTTTTTGTTATTCTTGGGATAGCAGAGGAGTCGTTTGTAGCTGGTCCAGAGGAATTGTCAGTAACCTCTTGTTCCTGTAAAGTGTGAATTTCTCCATATCGCTTCTTTCCAGTTTTGAACTTGCTTATTGCTGAACCTATGAAAAAACTTTAGCTAAGACAAATAGGTCATCGAAACTATCATATTCGTGTTCAAACTTGGAAATTTGTACCGTAGATGTAACATTAAGGGAAATTTTCTTCGGGTCATATTGCCTTGGGGTGATGAATGCTAGTTTGAGTTCTTTAATTTTCAAGGCTTCTTTCTCTGCATGCTTGAAATCATGGAGAGTGTAAGATCCACTTTTGAGAGGAAATATAGGCGACATTTGTTTCTTGGAGGTCTTAAGATTCTTGGACAAACCTTTCTCTATAATCTGATAGGCAATTTCCTGATCTAGTAATTTATCAGGAATGTATAGAGGTAAAACATGGGGGTTGGTTACACTTCCGAATATTCGGATGTAAGTGAAATTCTCCTCTCCAAACCAGTTTCAAATTATAGTTAGGTCAAATTTGGCCTTATCTGATAGCGGTGGAGGGGTTTGTTAAAAATGGATTGATGAATAGGCAGTATAAATCCATGGAAAATCTTATATAAATGGTTTCTGTAATGGGATTCCACACATATTTATGATATATATGGATAGGAGTGGGGTCCTGAGGAGTCCATTTCCATCCTAGAATGGGAAACTAGGAATTGAAGCATATGGCATCTATAATGTAAGCACACATATGAAATGGGGGTGTCGTTTTGGTAGACATATGCCTATTCCTTCTATAATCAAGAATTTTATTTTCTATCTTATCGGATAGGATGACTGACTGATCCATAATATAAGAATTAGCGGTGGCATCAATCAGAGGTACCATTTCAGTAAAAAACCTTGCAGAATTGGTAATCCCAAACAGTGTGCATATCATGGCAGCAACATAGAAATAGGGAGGTGCTAGAGATTCTACAAAGTGCTTACCTGAGGATTCATGCTTGTGTTTCTCTGGAGCTTGCCTCCATTCTCTAATAGGGTCTGACTCTATTTTGATTTTTGTAGCGAAATCCTCTAGAAATTCTTTATTGTAGATCTTTTGAGGCTCTGGTAGATGATACATTGCCTTGATATCCTCTGATTTAAAGGATCCAAACATCTTCCCACCAGCTGTGAAAAATTCTCTTTCTGTGATGTTTATGCCCTCTATTACCCATCATATTAAATCATAGTACAGAATTACATTTTCTCGAGCCGCTACTCTATGAAGATAAGAGTCTGCTCGTTCTTTGAGGGATTATTTGATTCTGAGTCCTCATCTGGCATTGTCACTTTTTCTTCTGTCACAGTGGGATTTTCAACTTCAAGCAGATTTTAAACCCCTTCCCAAGAAGTCTTTCCGATAACAAGGCATGTAGTATCAGTTATTAACTTAAATTTGGCTGGATTTTCCTTTGGGATGGTGGTAACCTTTGCTTTCTTAAGCTTCTTTGACATTTTCTATGACAAGAAGAGTTTTAACAAGTCTACAAATAACCAGAATAGTTGTTCTACAGATCTGTAAATAAGTGGGAAATGATGAAAAATTCTCTTAGAATCACGAGGAAAACAACGAAGAATAAAAAACGTCATGTAAAAGGAAATAATTTTAAAGGAACGTTATATTATTGAAAAAAACAATCTGCAAAGGATTTCGTTCATGAATCTAGCTTAATGATCTCCGTCTTAAAAATTAAATGCCATTATGGAAAGTCACATTGCAAATTCACTTTTGAGTTAATGTCATGACTTATATGATTTCCGATCAATGATTATTATACATCGCGGATCGACAATCTCAAAGTCTCAGTTTAAAGATTACCGTTTGAAGCTTCCAATTGCGATCGCTGATGAGTGATGTGATTTGGAGCGATGAGCAATGAGCGATGATCATTTGTTTTTAATTTATCACATCGGAACTTTTGAAATGAACGCATAAGGATGCATTAAGTTTTCCGCCGATTCGTGATTGCGATTGGTCTTATCACATCAAAGCTTTTCAAAAGGGGCCAGTTGTGATATAATTTTGCCGATTTTCCATTGCAATAAGACTTCATCGCATCGGAATGTTGGAGAAATCTTTTGAATATATTCCTATGTGATATGTGATTTATCGATTCACTTTATCGCATCAGAACTTTTGGGCAAATGACATATTGAGCTTTCTTTCATACTTTGTGAAATACGATAAAGGCTTATGTTTAGGCTTTGATTTGTTTTATGATTCATTTGATTTCCTTTTAATATCTACATATATACAAACGTCTTTATTTAATTTTTTTGCAATAAGCAAAGTTAGGAAAAATTATTGAATTTAAAAAGAAAAAAAAGGGGACCCTTTTCTTATAAAATTAATATAATTTTTTTTTTGAAATGGCGAGGGTTCCTGCATAGCACAACATAACCTTATTATAGAAAATGTTATAGAAAAAATTCCACAATGACATGTTTGTAGCAGCGAAACCCTAGAATCCAAAGGCTCTGATATCAAATTTTATGAAATGAGCTCCAAAAATAGAAGAAAAGAGAGATCAACACCTTAGAGCTAAGACAATTCGAGGGGAAAACCTTCTTTACATTACATAAATGAACAATTATTGGATTATACAAATGAAAAACCTCCTTCAATATATAGGAGTGCATGGGACCAGAATATAATCCTAGCTGACCTAACAATAATAATGTAAGGGCACAATAATAACAATATTGGGGTCATTAGGGTACAACAGTAACAATAAGGGGGTTACACTAACAACAAGGGACTATACTAGTAATATAGGGACCTAACACATTTAATGCCTTCACTATTTATGCTCTGCTTCTTTATTTTGTCAATGCCACTCTAGTTTAGATTTAATGACTTTATGTTATTTTGATATAGGAGATCCACTATACGAATGGTTCTTTGAATGGAAATATTTATAAAAAGGAGATATTTTCACAAAGCTACATGAACGAGTAATATCCTTACATGAAAATTTCTAGCTTAGAACCTTTATGGCACTTGATGTCCTTAAACCCATTGATTGACTCCATAATGTTATTTTCAATGTATTCCCTTTATTTTGAACCTTTAAATTGCAGTAATTTATCTCATGAGAATAATTACCATAACTAGAATCATATGTTTATTCAAATCTCACCTTCTAGTGAATCCATGAACGCTTTCCCGTGCAATGAAATATTGCAATCTAGGGCCTTATCAGGGAATTTGGGTGAAGGAATAACTATGACAATATTTAGCTTTAGACATGTATTTATTTGCATTGATTTATTTTCTGAACATGCCATTTAATTTTTTATTTTTAGTATTGATTTCCAACAATATATTTGATTACATTAGGTTATATTAAGCTTTAATTATGCATATGCTTTGCTAGCATATTTAAGTCTTACAATCCTAGATTCAATGCTTGTTACGAAAATACATATAGTTCGGCCAAAATTGTTGAAGTTGTTACAAGGAAGGTGCTAAAAATGGATTGAAGCATTTGGTAGTTTAGTTCTTTTCTTATTTTGACGTGACACCGGTGTATTAGGTGAGGAGAAATGGTAAGATGAAAAGATGCCTATTGAAAAGCATTCTAGCCGGGCGTTCCACTTTAGTGTGTTTCTAGAAAACCTCATCATGATATTTTTCTTTTTATGAAATTGTGGTGTGTTTTTATTTTACATTTAGTTTCATTTAATTGTTTCAAAATTGAAATTTTGAATTCATTTTGGGTGTTGTAAGAAGCCCCCCTAAGAAATTTTTTTTTATTAATCCTTCTGCTAGAGAAGGATAAACGACCAACAAAAAGAGCTAAAGGTTGAATAATAATTTAAAGAATGATCATCAAAGAATTATCTCAAATCATAGCAGGAGCTCAGAAGCTCTTTTCATTTCAGGAAGAGAAATATTGGCAGTAATTAGGAGCATATTTGCCTCTCCGGGAGTGGTATAAAATCGAGATGTCCCTAACCCATCTGCACAAGATGATCCATAATTATTCTTTGATCATACTCCCCAATTTGGCGTAGTGACAAAAGAACCTGACAAAGATATATTATTAGAACTTGAGATTAAGAATTTCTTGCCATGTACATCATCAAATCCATCATTTGTTCAATATGTTAATATTTAAATGATAGAGGATATGCATGGCATGGTAGAGGAGAACTTGCAAAGTGGACTAGCTGATTGTGGGAGTCAAGAACACCATGATTATATTTAACAATGGTTCCAATAAATTATAAACCAAATTTCCTATCTCTTCAAAAAAATTTGGCACCATCTCCTTCAAATCAATTAGTTTCTCATGCTTCAATATACTTTGAAGATTATCTTTTAAACCTGAGCATGAGTACAATTATTTTTGTACTACACAGAAGGTTTCACTTAAAGTATTCCTACACTTGAAGGAGAATGTTGGAAAAGAAGATGATGTGTTTCCTTTATTCCACACGGTAGATAATTATGTTAAGAATGAAATCCATTTAGTTTTTCTTTTTAATTTAATTTTATATGTATATTCATCATTCATTATTTTTTATATTTTATTTCAATTTATTGTAATGTATTTTGTTTTATGTTTCTAGAATCCAATGGCCAAAACTTTTCGTTTGAAATATTTTCCTTAGGGGCTTCTTATTATGTCTATTTCTAAACTCATTTGAGGTCCACTATATCAGGAAAAAATTTATTAATTACTTATTTTCATTTATTTTATTTGGTTTATTACATCATAGGACTATGGGGATTTTCCATGGTCCAATAAATCTAATTAGTGCGAGGTTAAATTTCAAAAAATAGAAGAGACTTTGCACGGTAGTGAAATTGATTTTGTGAATGAATTTGTAGCCTACAAGACTAGATTAGATAGGATCTGTTGGGAACATAGGAATTCATTTTTCCATGAAAATTAATTCAAATCATTAGTGCTTCAAATCTTATAACGAGAAAATTAATTTTTTACATTGTTGTATGAGTTTGAAGGCTAGCTTATGACTTGTTAAACATTTTCAATTTTGGTTTATTTCTATTTGAAATCAGCATATATTATATGAATTTTTCAATACTATGCATTTCATACATTTTCACACTTTTTTAAACCAATGAACATCTATGTTCTCATACTTGGTTAGTATTAAATCAAATTTGAATGTTGGATTCATGATAGCTTGTGCCTCAGCCGATAACTATTTAGAAGTTTAATTGATCTCAATCCCAATGTTAATTTCACTGTGGCAATTTCACCTTCAGATTTATAATTATTTTGATGATCTCTTGCTTCATGTGCATTGGTTTCCTTGGTGCTTGTGAGTGTTAAAACAGATTAATTTATCAAGTTTTTAATGTTAAATTCAAGAGAATAAAACATGAAAAGAAAATGCTTAACAACACCAATAACATGTACAAAAAACCATCACAATGATCCATTACTATAGTGTTTTGATGAAGGAGTTTACTACTCTTGGGCTACATCTCCTTGTCCATCTTCCATGTCTTGGGCCTCTATATTAGCTCAAATGTGCAAAAAATGTTGTTTACATTCATCTACTGTTCCTAAAACCTACTCCAATGTGTTCAGGACATTGAAATCTCCGCGGATAGACTTTTCCTGAGCCAAAATTGGTCGAAGTTTACTGCATTTATTCTCAATTCAATTCTGGCCTAGTAAATTGCCTCCAAAACTGGAGAAAACTCCAGTTAACCCTGCCAATTATGGAGGTCTGCGAAACTTGGCGGAGTCCGCCAACCAAACTGCTAAGATAATTATGGATTAATTAAATGATAAGAGGGTTTAACTTTGTGTTTAGGGTGCATTAAGCACATTTAGTTGTGGCGATGTGGTGAGGTTATATGGTAAAGACATATGGGGAGGGGGCTGACTCGCGGGGCTTCCCCCTCCTTTCTGTCGTTGGATCCTTTCGGCCGTCGGAGTAACCGATACAACACATATAGAAACCCTTTGTGACCGCTTTACAAGTATCGTCCGTAGCCAAACGGCATTGCGTTTTCTTATGTGGGGGGAGGTCACGGGTTTGAACCAACCTCTGCCTCACCATTTTTTATGTTTTTCCAACAGAAATTTTACCAAGGTTTTCGGACTTTGGTTTAAAAATAATATGTGCCTGGATTTTATATATATGTCTCAACTATGTGTTAGGATATTCCAACACATGGGAAATATTTAAGAATAACTTAGTCTAGTGTAGAGTTAGGTAAAGTGTGTTTTTTTACCATGTACATTTGTAACTTATAATCTGATGGTTATCTCTCACCTTGGTATTAATGGCACTTGATCAGTGGCTTAGCACCTGGTTGGTCCATGATCTCTATTTAAAGAGCATGGATGGTCATTTTTCCGGTAACTATATATGACAGAAACATATGTAACTTTTCTTTTATAATAATAAATTCCCTGAAGTGGCCGCGTTGGCTCAGGGCGTGGATTGTTTCCCTCTTTGAGGTTTTTAACCACATGATTATACTAGTGTACTGATTTGTGATCTATTTGTGAGCGATGACCTTTGGTTCTTGATCTACGAAACTTACCCTATAAATTCCTACATGGTATCAGAGCTATTTTGAGGGGCGCGTCCGTTGTTGATCAAAATCCGAAGCCGATTTGACTACATGTGAATTCCGTTATGTAGATATACTATTTTTGAACATTTTTGGGCTTGGAGAACTGCCCGGTTGTGTCCGGAGCATCTGTTACAGTGAGGAACACCTTTTGTTTCATGCGAAAAGGTTTCCGGCTACCCAAGTTATGTTAGTTTATATCTGGAGGTATAAAGCATCTATTTTGCAGTTATATTTGTTAATAGTTCTGCTTATTTCGGTTTTTTCTTGTATTAAGGTCTTATTTATTTTCCGGATCTATACCCTCTTCTCTGTGTATGCTCTTTGTTGTGTGCCCCGTGTGATCTCAGCAAATCAGAAACAGGAAAAAGGGATTTTTTTGCTATGTATGCTATTTCCCCCCATCTTTGTGCAGTCTTGGGAAATCAGAAATAGTAAAAAAAGTGATAGTTGTCAGTAAGGCTAACCGAGAATCTAAAATTCCGTCATAAGGCTTTGCATTTCGTTTATTTTTCTCATTTTTTGTTGCAGGAAAAGGCACGCACACCTCCAATAATAATAATAATAATAATAATAATAATAATAATTCCCCCTTCCTCCTTTCTAAAATAACATAATCCTTTTACTATCTCTCTTGGTGAGGGGTTAGTTTATGAGAATAAGGGTCTTGGGTTCAAGTCTCCTTCTCAAGCTTCTTTTGTAAAAAAAAAATTGTTCAAAGGGACAGAATTTTTTTTAAAGAGCCGCACTTCATCTCGTTCCCGTAACTATTCGACATCTACAACTCAATTTTTTTCAAAAGGCATAACTTATTCATCCGGACGCTGTTTTTCAAGCCATTTTTTTTAAATGGCCTAATTTTTTGAGATCTTTCCATTGGAGCAGTTGGTTTCATCTTTTCTCAGCTTGATTTTTTTTTTTTTAAATGGAAAGTGCATGCCCGGTTATTCTTAACAGCACCAATTATTTCCAATGGCTACCTCACATGGTAGATATACTTAGAATTAAAGGGCTTTATAGAATAGCCACAGGGCTAGAAACTAAACCTTCTGATGATGATAAAATTACTAAATGGAAAAATAAACAAGATCAAGAACGAGGGTTGATAGGAGTTTCCATTGCTCAAGATCTTTGATTTCATATCCTTAACATTGACACCCCTCATGAAGCCCTAGACAAGCTAAATATTGTCTTTGGCATTCAAAATCAAATCAGGGCCCATCAACTTGAAAATGAGTTGCTTACTTTGGACCCCAATAATTTCTCCTCTATTGAAGATTTTTTGTCCAAATTCAAGACCCTCAGAGTTCTTTTAGAAGGTTGTAAGGTCAAAAAATAATATGGTAGCCTCATCTATTGCATTCTTACTAAGCTTGGCCCTGCATACTCTGTATTTGTTTCCGCCTTCCATTCCACTAGAGAAGCCATCATTTCTTCAGGAACCACCTACAAGAATCCCTCTTTTGATGCCTTTTGTGATTCTTTGATAAGAGAACAAGAAAAACTTTTACACCTTGGTCTTATCACTACTATAAATGCTTCTAAGAAAGCCTTAGCAGCCCAACATCAATCATATCAAAAGAATCCCAAGAAGCAGTATCCTAAAAGGTATGGTGCGAAACCAAACAAGGGTCCTAAGCAATTTCAACCACAAACTGAAAAAGAAACTCACCAAAATGATAAGGCATATAAAAACAAAGGAAAGAAGATAGATAGACATTGCAAATTTTTCAATCGTGATGGCCATTTACAGTCCAAATGTTTTAAGAAGATGGAAGCCTTAGAAGCAGCAATGAAGAAGCAAAACATTAATTTAGAGCACTCTTCACCTTCATCTTCAGGCATGGCACTTTCTGCTTTTGGTTGTCAAGCATTAAGATCTGGTTACGCATTAAATGTATCTTCTTCTTCTCCTTCTCATGAGTGGCTCATTGATTCTGGAGCTTCTTACCACATGGCTAAAAATAAATCCATGTTTTCTTCTTTAAATGATTGTAACACCAAACATATTGATGTTGGTGATGATATATCTCTTAGTGTTGTAGGATTTGGAACCATTCATATAGATAATGTCCAGTTTAATGATGTACTATGTGTTCCTACCTTGTCATGCAACCTTCTATCTGTTTATCAAATAACTCATTTAGGTGAAGGGAAAATAGTAGAATTCTCACCTCATGATGTTGTAATCAAGGACCTCAAAGATGCTAAACATATTTTAGCTACTAGAATTGTTGATGATTTCACAAGGTTGTATAAGTTTGACAACTTTGCGTCATCATCTCTTCCCTCCGTTTTTCTTGCTCATAATGATGATGTGACAAAAATTTGGCATGAGTGATTTGGTCACTTAAACTATCACTCTCTTCAAACTCTGTGTAAGGAAAATATGGTGACGACCTTCCTATGGTATCTTGCCAGGATGGTGTTTTCTCAGGATGTGTACTCGGAAAACATCATCGGGATAGTTTTGACAAATTTGCCTCTTGGCATGCTTCAGCCCCTTTACAGCTTGTGCACAGTGATTTATGTGGTCCACTTCCTGTTGTTTCTTTCTCTGGTTGCAAGTACTTCTTAACCTTCATTGATGATTTTTCTAGATGCACTTGGGTATATTTCTTAAAACTCAAGAGTGAAGTTCTTAACATCTTCCTGGCCTTTAAGGCCTTTTTTGAGAAACAATCTGGACATCAAATTATTAAGTTAAGATCAAACAATTGCGGAGAATATGTTAACAACAAATTTATCAACTTATGCACTGAGCATGGCATTCAATTGCAACATACTGTTCCATATACTCCACAACAAAATGGTGTAGCTGAAAGGAAGAATCGCACTTTAAAAAAAATGGCTAATTGTATGCTTAAATCTAAAGGACTTGGTCTCAATTTTTGGGTAGAAGCCATTAAATGTGCAAATTACATAGTAAATCACACTCCTACTAAGGTTTTAAAGAATATAACTCTAGAAGAAGCTTGGAGCTCAATCAAACCAGATGTAAGTCACTTTCGTGTTTTTGGAAGTGATGCTTGGGCCCATATTCCAGATGCGAAACATAAAGCCTTAGAACCTAACAGTGAAAAATGTATTTATGTTGGATATTCTGAAGATGTCAAAGGATATAGACTTCTTCAACCCAAATCCAAAAATATAATCATTATAAGAGATGTAAAGTTTGATGAAAATATATTGGCCTGCGAGCCTAGTTCGGCGGGTGTGCCACCTTTGGCCCACAATCCTGATTCGGCATATGTGCCACCTCTTTCTCTCTCTTCTATTTTTTAGCATTCCTTCTAGTTCAGATGATGACAGCAAGGATGAAAATCCTCCTCCAGCTCATGAAATTATTCCTTATACTCCACCACCTCCAAGATGGGTCTGCTCTACTCGGGATGCAGCAGGTTCTCTTATAGGTGACCCTCTCGATTGAGGACGTACACGTTCTCAGTTCGAAAGAGCCTCTTCCTTATTAGCTCAAGTTCCAGAAAAAATTGATCCAGAAACCTTTGAAGAAGCCTCCGGTCATCCAGATTGGGATGAAGCTATGAATGAAGAGTATTGTTCCATATTGGCAAACAATACTTGAGATCTTGTTCCTCTTCCAAAAGGAAGAAAACTTGTCAGATGCAGATGGGTTTACAAAACAAAGTTTGGACCAGATGGCAAAGTGGATAGACATAAAGCTCGTCTTGTTGCTAAAGGTTTTTCACAAGTTGAATGCATTGAATATACTGAAACCTTCTCCCCTATTTCCAAAATGAATTCTATATGCCTTGTTCTTTCCCTTGCTTCCTCCTTTAAATGGGAAGTCCATCAGATGGATGTTAAATCCACCTTCTTACATGGAGATTTCCATGAAGAAATCTACATGGAACAACCCCTTGGATTTATCCAAAAATACTCCAACCTTGTTTGTTGCCTTAGGAAGTCTCTCTATGGTCTCAAACAAGCTCCTCGGGCTTGGTATGCCAAAATGGATAGATTTCTCTTAGATAATGGATTTTCTAGGTTTCATTCTGACAACACTGTCTACACCAAGAAGGTGGGTAATTCCTTCACCATCCTTGATCTTTATGTTGATGATATTATCCTTATTGGTAGTGATCCAAACCATATAAACCATGTGAAGTATAGCCTCAAAAAGAATTTTGAAATGAAAGACTTAGGACACTTGCATTATTTCCTTGGTCTTCAAGTCTTGCAATCCAAGGAAGGCATTACCCTCTCTCAGTCCAAGTATGACTATGATCTTCTACACCACTTTCACATGGAATATTGTAAGCCTTCCCCTTCTCCCTTTCAGTCTGGAGTCAAGCTTTCATTCAACTGTACTATCCCTGAAGTTGATGCTACCTTATACCGTCAACTTGTTGGTAAAACTTTGTATCTAACCCATACCTATCTTGACCTTTCCTTTGTCGTTGGTCTTGTTGCTCGGTTTATACACCAACCTCATGAAAGTCACTAGAAAGAAGCTAAAATAATACTTTGATATATTCGAGGTACATTTCAGTTCCGAATTCATTACAGTGTAGGAGCATCTCCCTTGTTGATTGGTTTCATTGATTCTGATTGGGTTGGTGACCCTGATGATCGGAATTCCACTGCAGGATATGTATTCAGTCTTGGTTCAGGACCTATTACTTGGTCTTGTAAGAAAAAAAATTCCATCTCCCTTTCTTCAGTAGAAGCAGAGTATCGTGGTGTAGTTGAAGCCAGCAAGGAAGCCATGTGGCTTCATTAGATCCTGTCTGAATTTGGTCTTCATCAGCAACATCCAACTACACTTTGGTGTGATAATTAGAGTGTCATTCAGCTATGTAAAGATCCAGTTCAGCATCAACGTATGAAACACATTGAGCTCCACATACACTTCATCAGAAAGCTCATTCGTGATCGTGTTCTTGAAGTGCAATATTGTTCGGCCAATGATCAAGTAGCCGATATCTTTACGAAGACTCTCACAGAAGCGAAGTTTACCAAACTTGGATCCATTCTTGGAGTTCAGGAAAGTTTTCGCTAAGGGGGGATAGGCTCTAATGCCTCCTTCCTTCTCCTATTGTGTCACTTTCGTAAATCCTTCAATCCTATCCCAATTTGTTCTTAAGGGGGGATGTTAGGATATTTCGACACATAGGAAATAGGCTCCTTTTGTGTCACCTTTGTAAATCCTTCAATCCTATCCCAAGTTGTTCTTAAGGGGGGATGTTAGGATATTCCGACACATAGGAAATAGTTAAGAATAACTTAGTCTAGTGTAGAGTTAGGTAAAGTGTGTTTCTTTATCATGTACATTTGTAACTTATAATCTGACGATCATGATTTGTAGTGATCCGACGGTTACCTCTCAGCTCGGTATTAATGACACTTGATTCATGGCTTAACACCTGATTGGTCCATGATCTATTTAAAGAGCATGGATGGTCATTTTTTCGGTAACCTTTTATGAGAGAAAAATATGTAACTTTTCTTTTATATTAATAAATTCCCTGAAGTGGCCATGTTGGCTTGGGGCATGGATTGTTTCCCTCTTTGAGGGTTTTAACCACGTGATTATACTGGTGTATTGATTTGTGATCTATTTGTGAGCAGTGACCTTTGCTTCTTGATCTATGGAACTTACCATGTAAATTCCTACACTATGGTTTATATATATTCATTTGAGTATACAAAAAAAAAAATGATCCACATATAATTTAATTCAACCTTGTAATTAAAATGCACCATTAAACCTGCAAATTTGACCTTGGAGACCTTAAAAAAAAATTGACCTTCTCAATCCATACTAGTGAATCCTGTAGTGACACTTGTCACAGTGTCATTGGGTGAAACTAAAGAATATTCCTAGAATATATATTTTTTGATGACTAGGCTACCATGTCACCATTCTGTCCTTTTTTGCAATTTTTTTAGTTGTTTATGAAAACAAACAACAGGATCTATCTTCTTCATCTGGACTCTGTTTTCGACGAAACGAATTGGTTCAGATTCTTGGCCACGAACACTTCTCTTTCATTTAGTTTCCAATTGATTTCGAGCACTTTCATTTTTGAGCTTTTACACTGAGAACCTGATCATTCCTCCCCACTACAATCATTTTGGACCACAAAATATCTTTGATTACTGATCATGTGCATGAGGGTACAGTCCTCTCACCCTTCGAGTTTTAATCCACTGAAATTTTCGCATTTTCATCAGCTCGATATTTTCACAAAAACTAAGTTTTTTCCATGATTCTTGCAACCCTCTTCTTATTCATAAGTAATTTTAACTATCTGTAGATGACTAAATATTGGTTCTAGATTTCTAAAAACAAAATTCCATGAACATTTTGAGTTTTAGAAATATCACTACCTTCATTTTCCTTAGAGAATTGTTTTTTTACTATCCTACCATTTTTCCATTTCATGATCACCTTGTAACTCCTACAGACTCCAAATGGCTTGTGCCTCTCATTTCCATGCTTTTTCCTACCCATAATCTCATTACTTTGTTAGTCCCTTGCGTATGACTCCATTGTTCATATAGGGTTTTTTGAGGGCATTTTTCTTGGTTTCATGACTTCCATGGTTAAACCATCAACAAGGCTTGTATCCTAATGCTCTTACACCTCCTCCTATCCTTAATATACCTTAATAAACACTTCCCATCACTCCTATCCCTCAAAATCATTATTTTTCTACAAAACCTAGCCTATTGCTACAATTTGACACTTTTTCGAGACTAGGCATGTGTTTTGCCCATTTGGACCGCTTCCCATCACTTAATCCTTCAAATTCCACTTTCCCCTACTCTCTAACATCCCTCCCTATCCCCAAAAATTTCCCCAAGAATGTAGATCACCCTTAACCCCTTCATCCCCCTTCCTCTACAAAGTAGTCCTAAATCCCTTGTTTTTCCTACACCAAACCCTAATTTCCCCTTCCAACTAAAATAGGGTTTTTTATGGAAAGGAGGCACATGAGAAAAGGATCCATATGATATGTCATATCATCAAGAATAAATCCATACCAATTCATAAACATCATGCCTCCGTCATTTTCAAAGAATTCATTCGAAAGGACAAATCATTTGACACACCTAGGGCCAGTTTTGCTTCAAACTATGTTTCTAACCAAACAGAGATGAATTTGAAAAACATGAGAGAGGTTTTTGTCCATCATAGTTCCAACAAGAAAAAATTCCTTCATATTTTACACATGTATCATGGTTTGGGAGCAATGTCGAAAATATGTATCACGAGAGAATTTCTGCACTTCTGGAGTGACCTTTTGAAAATCAGTTTCTCTCATAGCCGGAGTGTCAAAATGAATTTATTTATGGCTTAAAGGATAACTAGACTAGAAGATATTTCCAATGAGACATCATGAGCTAAATTTGGAGTTAAGGAAGGCCTCCAAATTCCCTCTGCAAAAAGGCACTACACCTATAGAAACTGGCACTGCGCCTTTGAACTGAAAAAGCTTATAAGCCCTCTAACAACTCAAATCACCTCAAAAGCTTCCAAACTCTTACTGAGGGCCCTCCAAAAATATTTTTAGAAATGAGCTAAGTGGTTTGTCCCTAATGAAGAACATCTTTCGGCAAAGAAGACAGGAATCACTCGGCTCTAAGAGGAACTAGGGTTTTTGAGATGATAGTCTAGTAGTATACTAAGCAGTGATCAAATGTAGCAAAAGACCTGAAGATGGCATAAAAATTTGAGCATTAAGCAAAACCTGCAGAGAAAAGAGGTAAAGAGTATCAGTATAAGGAAGGCCAATCATTCATTTTCCAGTCATTTTCACTCTATGATCAAAGGAATAAAAGCATAGGGTTGAGTTTCAAGATGGAAAGAACAAGTTGATCATGAAGTTGTTGTTGTATACTTGAATGTGTTTAACCCAAGAAACATAAAAAGGGGCTAAAATCAATATTTCATGGAACCTGCCAAAAATTAGAAGTGGCAAAAGAGGAGATATGGAAAACATGATTATGGTCATTGTAAAAGGTAAGTTTATCATGCCCAAAGAACACCAAAAAGGGAAAGAACCATGTTCTTAAGTCACCCACACTCAGAAAGGTCAAAGGGAGTAAAAACATGATTTCAACTTCACAGTGCAAGCCAAAAAGAGGTTTTGACAGTGCTAAGCAAGATGCCACAAAAAGGGAAAAGAGCCACTTAGAATTTTTAAGTCACCTGCAGTAAAAGATAAAGAAAAATTAGTAAAGGTGACCAAGAGACAAACAAAACATTAGAAAGTGGGTTTAAAAAGGATAAATTTAATTTTTTAAGACTATAAAGAGTCATTTTTTTTATCACTCGGCTCATTTGTCACTTGCAAAAAGAGTGGAAAGAATTCAAAGAGAAATTTTTGAGTTTCAATCAAATTCTGGGCAAAGTAACCGGGCGCTACGCTTTGGAGCAAGTGTTCTGCTTCGAGCACCTTGTGCTGCACTTAGGGGAAATTTATTAGTGTAATTTTACACTACGCTATGCTTACAAGGGAGCGAACTATGCTTACAGTTGGGCACTACCCATTCGCCCAGTTTTTCCTAACAGAGAGGACCCAGCAAGCCTGCACACGAGCGACGCTGCACCCAAGAGGACCCAAAAGGCCCAGATTGTTTCCTGACGTTGTGCTTAGGGCAGAAAACCTTCTTCCACTTTCAAAATTTCTAAAAATCACCAAGAAGCACCTCCAAGATCCCTCCAAGGACCTGCAAAGAAGTCAAAGGAGAAGAAGGAAATGAATTGAGCAGTGATGAAGAAGAGGTCAGCAATGAAACAGAAGACATGGAAGTGGACAATGATGAAGATGAGGCAAGTGATAAATAAAAAAAAGATTATCCTAAGGGCAGTAGTGACACTAAGGGCCCTAATGATTGTAAAAACAGTGAGGCTCTTAGTCATGACAGAGATGAGGGAAAAGATAAAGAGGGCAGCCAAAATGAAGATGATGACTATGCATAAAATGAAGAAGAGGCTAAAGATAGTCATGACTGTCATGACAACAGTCATGATACTCATGAAGACAGTAAAGAAAATCAAGAGGCTGGCAGCCAAAATTAAGGTCACAACAATGATGAAGGAAACTACAATGAAGAATAAGATGAGAGTGCACAAATCAATGAAGAAGCCTGTAGTGAGGCTAATGTTGAAGGCAAAGAGGTAAGAAGCAGTCAGGATAATGAAAAGGAGGACATGGAAACAAATTATGCCACCTATGATGAAAACACCCAGGTAATCACAATTAAACCCCTTCAATTGACATATCACAGGGGGGAAAGGCATGTGTTTGCTGCCTCAAAAAGGAAAGGGACCATGCATTCCACTTCTACGAAGCAGCTAGATAAAGTCAAACAAAATATGAAGAGAGGTAAGAAAGGTAAGAAGGAGCTTAAACAAGGACTTGGCATCATTGATGTAGAAAATGAAAATGAAAACAAGGAGAGGGCCTCTAGGATACTGCTCCAAAGCAAGGATGCAAAAATTAAGGATCTAGAAAGATGCCTAGGTATGGCCATGTATAAAATTGAATATTACAAGAATAAAAATAAGCAGTTGAAGAAGGTGAAGAGGGACCTTGACCTCCAAAAGAAAATGACCAAGCAGTATGCATTGCAAAACCAAATTGTGAAGGCTAAACTCAAAGAGGCCCATGCCCAGCTACAGGCACTCAAAGAGGAAAAATACAAATAAAACCTTGGAATCTTGGCCGAATATTATCTATAGGTCTCTCAAACCCCGTGAGGAACACATCCACCAAATTTGAGGAAATTTTGACAAATTTTGGTTTTTTGTGAATTTGGAGGCCTCTAAGTGCAGCACCCCTAGCGCTACGCTTTCATCTCAAGCACCCTTAGTAGAAAAAATTTAAATTTTTGGAATCCTCACATCTAGTACAGTATTGTCACCAATTTTCATATCATTTGGAGCATTTTTTACCCCTCAAAAGGCCAACAAACACCTCATTTTTCACTTTTCTGCCTCATTTTCAGGTCTATCAGTGCTCCTAGAGCAGTTTTGGGAATTTTTTCTTTTCGATGTGTTAATGAAGCCTAATTAAGAAAAAAAAGGTATATTTTTAAATTAGGCTCAACAAGCTTTCCAACGGGCCATCACGGAGAAAATTGTGACATCGGGAAGCTCACCAAAGCTTGACTACAAGTGGATCCATTTTCTGCGTGTGTTGGCGCTGCGCTTAGAGAATTTTTGGGAATTTTGTCTTTTGGATAGGTAACTGAAGTGAAATAAAGACAAAAAAAGGTATATTTGGAAAGCAGACTCAGCAAGATTTCCAACGGGCCATCTCAGAGTAAATTCTGACATCGGGAAGGTCACCAAAACTTGGCTGCAAGTGTACCCATTTTCTACCTATGAAGGATTGGTTTAAGTACATGAAAAAGGATTCTTAATTTCCCTTTGCCCTACTTTGTTCACAAACTTGATGTTCATTTCATTTCACCAAAACCTTGAGAATCCATTTGACCATGCTATATTTTCCTTGTGATCAACCCTGCTTTATTGTTGAAACTTTCCATGAATTTTATTGACTCCATAGCCCAATGAATTGAATATTTACTCCCTCTATTTATGCTACTTGATCATCTTACCCAACCAAAACAAACAAAAAAACCCTACACTTAACGACTAGCCTAAAATCAAACCCTAAAAGCAAACAAGTTCACACCCTTTGCACAATATAGAGAGAGCCCTCTCTGAGTCCAGGAAGGCTAGGTCCTAGGACTCCAAAGACTTGTCTGATGTTACCCTGTGCATTTGATCTCACCAATATAACAAATCATGGGAACCTAATATAATGGTGATCACGGTGGGACCTTCTGAGTAAGTAATAAGCTTATACATCCCTAAAGAATTCAGAAACCCTTGTCAAATAGTATCTATTGATTTATCACCAACTCACTGCCTAACATAATGGCGATCATGGTGGGATATTCTGAGTCAGTGATAATATAAGTATACCTTAGGACCTCAGAAAACCCATAAACATCCTTAGATCGGCCCTTAATTGTTGATGGTGGACAACAATTACATCCTTAAAATAGTAAACATCATCCACCTGGTGACTCCACAACTCTCCATAGACCTAAAGACTCCACTGGAGGAAGAACCTAAAACATGACTAGTCCTCCTAGAAAGAAAGAGCACTCAACCCTAGACTGGATTCAACAAATTATTTATTTTATCTATAACTATGTTTTATCCTACTTTAAGCCCGAACAAGAATACATTGATGAGATCTACACTGATCATTGGAAACATTTCAAGCCTCAAAAAGTTGAGCCTCAAATTGTAGACCATGAGCAGACTTATACACTTGTGCCTACCCCAGATACACCTGTGGAAGACCTAGTGAAACATGAGCCTCATTCTACCTTTCCTACTCTTTCTGAAACCTGAAATAGTCATAAATCTCTTTTTGCACTACCTATACCCACTAAGCTCTCAGAAAGATACAAGCCTCTGATTTTTCCTCCTATCCTCCAAGCCCTCACAACAAATCTTGCAAATAAACTACCCATATTTGATGGAGAAAACTCAAAAGTCACCGTTGAAGAACACATTCAAAATCTTGAGAATATATTTGACCTATTTGAAATAGGAGAAGATGATGTGCGTATTAGAATGTTTTCCTTATCATTACAAGAAAAAAATAAGAGTTGGTTTAAGGACCTTCCAGCTACAAGCATTAGCAACTTTCATCAATTCACTCAAGTTTTCTTAGATAGGTGGGCAGTCATGGGAAATGTTATTCTCATCATAAATGAATACAACCATTTGAAAAGACATCCAGGGGAGACAATACAACACTTTTCAGCCAGGTTCAATAAAGTATACCATGCAATACCTGCTAAGATAAAGCCACCCCTAGAGTGGGATCTCTTGCACTACCCAAATGTTTTGTACCCGTAGATGGCTTTCCAGATAAGAGAAAGAGATCCTTCGACCCTGGAGGAAATGCAAAGTATTGCAGTTGATGTGGAAGTGAACATACTAAACAGGGAGGCAAAGCTAAGAGTAATAGAGAATGACAAAGTAGATCAAGAGAAACTAATACCTTTAGAGGTAAAGCTAGAGATGTTGACAGATACAATCAGCAAAATGATGCATATACTTTGCAGGAAAGGGGAAGAGTACAAGGTTGAGGTTAGGGCTGATTATTCAAAACAGCCGGTGCTATTTTCTTGGGAAGAAAAAACTCAGTCACTACAAGGCAAGAACAACAATCAAAATATTCATTATGAGCAAGATTACAAAGAAGAGAATGCAAAAATTTGTCAAGTAAGTATTGAATGCCTTCCTACATCCTTTTCTTCACTATTAAGAGATAATTACAATAAAGTTTCAAAAAGAAACAAAGAGGTGCTCTAAAGAATCAATCAGGGACAAGATGGGTGATACAAACCCTTTTTCAAATCCATAAGTTCTTCCCCTAAGCCATCTTGAAATCACAAAATCTTAAATAAAGAAGGAGTCAACACATTTAGAGTCTCTACCCTTATGCTCTAATTCATTTCATGAAAAGAAATTGGCACCCTGAGAATCTATCAGATTCAATTCATCAATCTCATGTCAAGTTAACTATCACGAAAATCAAGAAGAGTTGGTTGAGGATGAAATCAATCAGGGAATGAAAGAGAACCCACAGGATCTCTTTAAAGTCAGAAGTGATGCTTCATCATCTCTTCTAGGTGAGGCTCAAGAAGACATTCAGCCTCTGAATAAGCTTTCACAAGAGAAAGAGAATTTTTGTAGTTCTATCCAAAGAAAGAGAAAAATGCTTCTTTTTCTGACTAAAGAGAAAATAGATCATCTTCTAAACGTGCAGTCAACCTCTAAACCTTCATATGAACAGAACATTTCTATTTATTTTCCTCCTAATGCTAGCTACTACATAGTAGAAAATGGATTTGTAAATCAATTTGAAGAGAAACAATCTGATAGTCCAATATGTATGGTTGGTGACATTACTTATATTGATAATTCTCCAAGGTTTGATCAATATGTTGATGATTATGATATACAAACAGAAGCTAATTTTGCATAGAAATCAGCAGTTGGTTTGTGGGAAGAAGTTCAGTTTCATCAACTTGAGAAAAGTAATCAGCCAATGCATAGAAGCTATGACAGTGATGAGTAAAGTTTAGAAAATTTGCAAGCAAATGAAGGCTTGGAAATTGATGATCACAAGAGAGTTGCTACACTTCTTTCTCAAGAAGATTTATTGCCGAGGAGTGCTCCTACTCATCAACATGGTGGCTTTCACACATAATTCATCCCACTTAATCAAAGCCTATCAGGTTTGTTGGAGGACAACATTGCCATTTATGATGAAGCTACTAGTTCAGATGATCATGAGGAAGAGGTGGATTTTCTATCCCAAAAGAGTCACAAGCTCAGCCAAGTGGAGGAGAGAGTAGTCTTGGATGAAGATTATTTTTAAAACCCTAAAAGTCAGGTATTATTCCAAGATTCATTTTTTGTTTGCTTAGAGACATTTGAAAAGGGAGTAAAATATGTTAGGAGCAGTTTGATGCAAGGTTTAAATAATATTTTAGGCACTATTGTTCAAATACAAGTAAGGTGGGAGTGGACTTTTGATTCCTTCAACATACTCAAAGAGCTGAACCAAGATCACTCATGGAATCATCTACTTGATTAGTTATATTGGAAAAGAGAGTTCACCAAATGAATGTATATCATGCATAGGTTAGATTAGGATAGATAGGCATTCAAATAAGCTCAGCCCTATGAGCATTTTCCTAGCTTTAGTTTCAAATTGTTTGACAAAAACAAAAACAAAAAAATAGAAAAAAGAAGAAAAAGAGGGCAGATGAAAAGAAGAGGTACAACCCCATACCAAAAAAGAGTACTTTTGAAACTGTGCAAGTTTAAATGCCACTACTTGAGAAAAAATAGTCTTGTTCAGTCATATAGCCTAATCATGGCTGAACATGTTTTTAATTTCTGCTAATAGGTTAGTTAAATAAGGCTTGTGAAATCATTTAAGCTTGACTTGTCATGTAGGAATAGATTAGGAAGAAAATATGTTGGTTCTTAATGCTTAAATCTGAACCAAAGAGAAAGATAGGAATGCTTAACAAATTATGGATTATAGCCCTCATACTTTCTAGTTTTATTTGTACAAAAATAATGTCTATGTGCATCTTTTCCCAATGCCACAGCCCATGGTGAATTATATTGCTTAATCTTGGTTCAAATCATGTTTTCAATTTCATGTCAGTAGATTAGAGAATGAAGCCGGTCAAATAGCTTAATCTTGACAGATGAATAGTCTAGGTAGAGAATAAAAGAGATCATTAGCATAATCTAAACTCTTGGAAGTGATAAGGGTAGAAGTACATTGTTTTGTATGATTTCAAAAATAAAAGAATGTCAAGGGTTTGCCAGTCCAAGTGCACCCAAGTGAAGAAACAATTTTAGGCAAAGTATGATGGGTAGGTAGAACTAATGTTGAAGAAATCATGTCTTTTCAGATTTCTGATATCATAGCTTCAAGAGAACATCAACGAATGAAGGAAAGAGATCTGCCAAGTGCAAGTAAGGCACTCATCTTCAAAACTCAGAGATCTGAACTCTAAGGTTTTGGACA
Source organism: Pinus albicaulis (assembly GCA_034641835.2). NCBI lineage: Eukaryota > Viridiplantae > Streptophyta > Pinopsida > Pinales > Pinaceae > Pinus > Pinus albicaulis. Next base: position 1,501,949,728 of record CM076579.1, on the reverse strand, counting down.
CCTCCTAAAGAGGAGCTGCCCTCCCCAAGTGGAAACATTGTTAGTCATCTGTAATTTTCACTATCTATAGATGACTAAATATTGGTTCTAGATTTCTAAAAACAAAATTCCATGAACATTCTGAGTTTTAGAAATCTCACTGCCTTCATTATCCTTAGAGAAATTTTTTTTTTACTATCCTACCATTTTTCCATTTCATGATCACCTAGTAACTCCTACAGACTCCCAATGGCTTTTAAATCTCATTTCCATCCTTTTTCCTACCCATAATCTCATTACTCTATTTGTCCTTTGCCTATGACTCCATTGTCCATCTCGGGTTTTTTGAGGGCATTTTTCTTGGTTTCATGACTTCCATGATTAAATCATCAACAAGGCTTGTATCCTAATGCTCTTACACCTCATCCTATCCTTAATATACCTTCATAAACACTTCCCATCACTCATATCCCTAAAAATAATCATTTTTATAAAAAACATATCCTATTGCTACATTTTGACACTTTTTTGAGACTAGGCCTGTGTTTTGCCCTTTTCGACCCCTTCCACTCTCTCAATCCTTCAAATTCCACTTTCCCCTAATCTCTAAAATCCCTCCCTATCCCCCAAAATTTCCCCAAGAATTTAGACAACCCTTAACCCCTTCATTCCCCTCCCTCTACAAGGCAGTCCTAAATCCCTTGTTTTGCCTACACCAAACCCTAATTTCCCCTTCCAAATATGCTAGGGTTTGCTATGGAAAGGAGGCATAGGAGAAAAGGATACATATTATAGATCGTATCAACAAGAATAAATCCATACCAACTCATAAACATGATGCCTCCATAATTTTCCAAGAATTCATTCCAAAGGACAAATCATTTGCCACACCTAGGGCCAGTTTTGCTTCAAACTATGTTTCTGACCAAACAGGGATGAATTTGACAAAAGTGAGAGAGTTTTTTGTCCATCATAGGTCCAATAAGAAAAAAATCCTTCATATTTTACACAGGTATCACGGTTTGGGAGCAATGTCAAAAATAGAGGTGTCACGAGAGAATTGTTGCACTTCTAGAGTGACCGTGGGAAAATCAGGTTTTCTCATAGCCGGTGTGTCCAAATGAATTGATTGATGGGTCAAAGGATAAATGTATTGGAATATATTTCCAATGAGCTATCGTGAGCTCAACGTGGAAATAAGGAAGGCCTCCAAATTCCCGCTGCAAAAAGGCGCTACGCCTTTAGAAACCGGCACTGCGCCTTTGAACAGGAAAAGCTTCTAAGCCCTCTAACAACTCAAATCATCTCAAAAGCTTCCAAAATATTGCTGAGGGTCCTCCAAAAATATTTGAAAATTGATGAGGTAAGTGGTTTGTCCCTAATGAAGAACATCTTGTAGCAAGGAAGACAGGAAGGAGTTGTCTCTAAGAGGAACTAGGGTTTTTGAGATGATAGTCCAGCAGTATACCAAGTAGTGATCAAATGCAGTAAAAGACCTGAAGATGGAATACAAAACTGAGCATGAAGAAAAACCTGCAGAGCAAAGAGGTAAAGAGTATCATTATAAGGAAGATCAAGCCTTCATTTTCTAGTCATTTTCACTCCATGACCAAAGGAATAAAAGCATAGGGTTGAGTTTCAAGATGGAAAGAACAAGTTGATCATGAGGTTGTTGTTGTATAACTGAATGTGCCTAACTAAAGAAACATCAAAAAGGGCTAAAATTTCATGGCATCTGCAACAAATCAGAAGTGTCCAAAGAGGAGATATGGAAAACATGATTATGGTCATTGTAAAAGGTAAGTTTATCATGCCCAAAGAACACCAAAAAGGGAAAGAACCATGTTCCTAAGTCACCCACACTCAGAAAGGTCAAAGGGAGTAAAAACATGATTTCAACTTCACAGTGCAAGCCAGAAAGAGTTTTTGATAGTGCTAAGCAAGCTACCACCAAAAAGGGAAAAGAGCCACTTAGAAGTTTTAAGTCACCTGTAGTGAAAGACAAAGAAAAATCAGTAAAGGTGACCAATAGACAAAAAAACATTAGAAAGTGGGTTTACAAGAGATGAATTTATTTTTCTAAGACTATAAAGAATCATTTTTTTTTATCACTCAGCTCATTTGTCACTTGCAAAAAGAGTGAAAAGCATTCAAAGAGAAATTTATGATTTTCAGTCAAATTCTATGAAAAGACACTCGGCGCTACGCTTTGGAGTAGGCGATGTGCTTAGAGCACCCGACACTGCACTTAGGGGAAATTTCGCAATTTAATTTTACACTGTGCTGCGCTTACAAGGTAGCGCGCTATGCTTACAGTTGGGCGCTACCCGTTCGCCCAGTTTTTCCTGACAGACCTACACGCGGGCAACGCCACGCTCAGAGATGCCCGACAGGTGCAGACACATTCACCGTTGTGCTTAGGAGCCCGACAAGCCTGCACGTGGGCAACGATATGCCCCAGAGGACCCGACAGGCCCAATTTTTTTCCCGGCACTGCATTTAGGACAAAAACCTTCTTCCACTTGCAAAATTGCTAAAAATCACCAGGAAGCACCTCCAAACTCCCTCCAAGGACCTGCAAAGATGTCAAAGGAGAAGAAGGAAATGAATTGAGAAGTGATGAAGAAGAGGTTAGCAATGGAACAAAAGACATGGAGGTGGAAAATCATGAATATGAGGCAAGTGATAAAGAAACATAAGATGATCCTAAGGGCAGTAGTGACACTAAGAGCCCTAATGAAAGTCAAAACAATGAGGCTCTTAGTCATGACAGAGATGAGGGAAAAGATAAAGAGGGCAGCCAAAATGAAGATGATGACTATACAAAAAATGAAGAAGAGGCTGAAGATAGTCATGACTGTCGTGACAACAGTCATGAAGACAATAAATAAAATCAAGAGGCTGGAAGCCAAAATGAAGTTCACAGCAATGATGAAGGAAGCTACAATGAAGAACAAGATGAGAGTGCACAAATCAATGAAGAAGCCTACATTGAGGTTAATGTTGAAGGCAAATAGGTAAGTAGTAGTAAGGATGAGGAAGAGGAGGACATGGAAACAAATGATTCCACCTATGATGAAAACACCCAGGTAATCACAACTAAACCCCTTCAATTGACATATCACAGGGGGGAAAGGCATGTGTTTTCTGCCTCAAAAAGGAAAGGGACTATGCCTTCCACTTCTACCAAGCAGCTAGATAAAGGCAAACAAAATATGAAGAGAGGTAAGAAAGGTAAGAAGGAGCTTAAACAAGGACTTGGCATCATTGACCTAGAAAATTAAAATGAAAACAAGGAGAGGACCACTAGCATACTGCTCCAAAGCAAGGATGCAGAAATTAAAGATCTAGAAATATGCCTAGGTATGGCCATGTATAACATTCAATATTACAAGAATGAAAACATTAAATTGAACAAGGTGAAGAGGGACCTTGACCTCCAAAAGAAAATGACTAAGCATTATGCATTGCAAAACCAAATTGTGAAGGCTAAAATCAAAGAGGCCCATGCCCAACTACATGAACTCAAAGAGGCAAAAGACCAAGAAAACCTTGGAATATTGGCTCAATATTCTCTACAGGTATCTCAAACCCCATGAGGAACACATCCACCAAATTTGAGGATATTTTGACAAATGTTTGTTTTTCGTGAGTTTGGAGGCCTCTAAGCGCAACACCCTTGGTGCTACGCTTTCATCTTAGGCACCCTCAGCAAAAAAAAAAAATCATTTTTGGAATCCTCACATATAATACAATATTCTCACCAAATTTCATATCATTTGAAGCATTTTTGACCCCTCAAAAGGCCAACAAACACCTCATTTTTCACCTTTCTGCCTCATTTTCAGGCCTAGTGCTGCACCTATAGAGGTTTTGGTAATTTTGTCTTTTGGATAGGTAAATAAATCTCAATCAAGAAATAAAAGGTATATTTGGAAAGTATACTCAGCAATATTTCCAATGGGACATCACTTCGCAAATTCTCACATTGGGAAGGTCACCAAAAAGTGACTGCAAGTGGACCCATTTTCTGCTTGTGCTGGCGCTATGCCTAGAGTAGTTTTGGGAATTTTTTATTTTGGATAGGTAAATGAAGCTCAATCAAGAAACCAAAGGTATATTTTGAAATTATACATAGAAATATTTCCAACGGACCATCACGGAGAAAATTTTGACATAGGGAAGGTCACCAAACCTTGGCTGCAAGTGGACCCATTTTCTGCCTGTGAAGGCGCTGCGCTTTCAGACCTCACTATGTGTTTTCAGCCAAAAGTCAACAAAAGACACTCATTAATTTCAAAATGATATTCTAATGTTTTTTTAGGCAAACCAATCCAAAATTAGGTGCTATGAGTTATTTTGGCATTTATTTCATGGGATATTTTGTGCCTTGGGTCTTGTATGGTCTCTTGGGAATTAATGACATTTATGGATGATTTTGACATTTTCAAACCCTAGTTAGTGTTTTTGCCCTCCTTTTTTAGATAAATAGAGCATGAAGACATTATTGTAAGAGGTTGGAATTTTATGACTCTTTGGAGCAATACATAGGTTTTTTTTTTGGAGATGGGAGAAGAAATTGGTGTTGTGGAGTTTGTGAATGGCTTGTCTTGATTGATGATGGAGAAGGCTGCTTGTAGAATCCCTAACCTTGGTTAATGGTGATGTGATTCTATTCATTTATTGTTTTCTTATGTATCATTGTGTTTCATCCTTCTAAATTGCAGTAGGACAAAGTTTTTAGGCTAAGAGATGTTTTCAAAGGCACCTTAGCTCTGTCTGTTCTTCACTACCTCTATGTTTTCCTCTGCTAGCACATTTTAGAGAATTTTTAATTGCTCTCTAGACCCCCTAAGCTTGTTTATCTCACGAATGGTTCAATATCAGTAGGTATCAAAGATTTTTTATGGTTAGCCCTGGTTGTTTGATGTCACTAAAACACTGTTCTTTAGGTCTCTCTCTAAAGTACCACTAATTAGGTTTGCCAAAGAGGCTAGGTTTCGATCATACCCTTTGTCCATGCTTGAATAGTTGTTTTGGATATCTTCATAGCTATGATCAATGATGTTTATGCATTCCCTCTTCTCTTATTAAAGTTATATGTGTATCTTGAATGTTTTCTAATCTTGAAGGTGAAATCACTAGAATTTAAATGAGTTTCTTACCTTCTATATTTCATTGGATTGTTTGTCTGAAATGCTTATTTACTTGAGTTGAATCAAAGGGTTATTAGTGTGCCCTGTCTATTAATTTCTTCTTTATGCTAAATAGTGTCGAAGTCCCTTCTTGTTTTAAGTACATGACGAAGGATTCTTAATTTCCCTTTGCCCTACTTTGTCCACAAACTTGATGTTCATTTCAATTCACCAAAACCTTGAGAATCCATTTGACCATGCTATATGTTCTTACTTATGGTTATTAACTCTATTCAATTATGTATTTGTGTTGTGTTTCATATTCAAGTTACTTCATACTAGTTACATATGACTTGTTATGACCCTTACCTCATTTGTACAAGAGTTTTTTGTAATAGAGTGCTCACATCATCTATGACCGTGTTTATAGAAGAGGTATCACTATTCTAATACTTGATACTAGTTCAATGCTCATATCTTGAATATAGGTGTATAATTATTTCCATATGTGTTTAGATTAATACTAGTAACCATTCACGTATTATGTATAATTAGCTCAAGCATGAAGATGATCCACCCTGATTTATTGTTGAAACTTTCCATGACTTGTATTGACTCCATAACCCAATGACTTGAATATTTCCTCACTCTATCTATTCTACTTGATCATCTTACCCAACCAAAACAAACAAACAAACCCTACACTTAACAACTAGCCTAAAATCAAACCCTAAAAGCAAACAAGTTCACATCTTTTGCACAATATAGAGAGAGCCCTCTCTGAGTCCAAGAAGGCTAGGTCCTAGTACTCCAAAGACTAGTCTGATGTTACCCTATGCATTTGATCTCAACAATCTAACAAATAATGGGAACCTAACAACTCTGTTTTTGTTGTTGACACCATCATGTTGCAATTTCCATGAATTTGCAGAGAAACAAGATGTTCTTGCATAAAAAATCTTTTTCCTACCATGGTCATTAATCAAAGGAACTTTAAAATTGTCTCACCTCGCACACTGTCATCATGGTGATTCTTAGCTACTCTTTCTTTGTACTTGCATCAAATATTGACCAAGTATCATCACCATTGCCATTTTCCCTTTGGAAACAAAAAACAAGGACTTGTGGACCACATGCATTCTTTGTCGCTTTCTCTTTGACCTTTTCACTCTCTTGCACTGGCATCTTGTTTCCAACACTACTCAACACTGATGTTGACTGCTGCAAATATTTCACATCTTGTTCACCTCCTTTCAAAGGAAACCTATTAGAGTCCTTAAACATCTCATTACAAACATAAGAAACTTTAATGAAATCAAATTGTTCATTAGATGCATATTTTTGAAAGGTTTGATTCAAAACATCTCTATGCTTGATCATTAACAGTGTCAAATTATGTCTTGTATTCACTATCCTCTTCATATCTCCAGCATGTATAAGAGACAAACTTCTCTTCTTCTTATGCGCTCTAACTATGTACTCAATTCCATATTTAAACACGTGATACTTATTCTCATGGCGATGAAATATTGCTTTCCTGTCATAAATATAAGGACTTCCCATAAGAATACCTGATATCCCAAATGACACCACATCATATTCAACTTCATAAAGTAAGTTTATATTGATGGTGAATCTTAATATGCACTTCCTTGTAACCTGCAAATTTGCATTTTTGCATATCCACCCTAAAGGATAAGGTCTTGTAAGTATAACAGTTTCAAGGTTTAGCTGCTTAACCAAGTCTTCTGAAATCAAGTTAGCTTGAGACCCACTATCAAAAAGTGTGTCTATCTTGGTATGTTTAGAGACGACTCTAATATGGAAAATTTCAATTCTCATATCTTCATCTTGAGTGACATTGGAAAAATTTGAAGAACTAGTTCTTGCTATATTCTTACCTTTCAAACCCATGGTTGTAATATTTCTCTCATCTCTTGAATCTGAACCTAAGTCATATTAAATTATAGCAATAGTTTTTCCCTTTTTTTTTTCTTTTAGTTTGTTTTTCTTCAACTCTGGATGAAGTAGCCAAAAATGGTCTTCATCATGGCCATTCTTCGAACAATGTTTACATGTGAGTTTATCTTTCTCTCTTTTAACAGAGTTGTTTTTCTTTCCTCTTCCATAAAAATTTCCCTTTCCTAAAACCTCACTATCATTTTTCTCATCTATATTATGTTTCCCTCTTGCTTCTAAATGTGTGGCTTGAACACAAACCTCATCTCAAGTTTGTGGGATTGGACATGAGAATAGTGTGCCTAACCTAACTATGACAACTCCCAATATACTTTAACAAAGTTTCTTGAGAATACAAATTAATATCCAACATAAGAGCTCTTCTCCTAAATTCATGAGTATAATCTTGCACGCTTTTCCCTTTCAATTGTCTAAAATTTTGCCAGTCCATAATGGCATTTTGCATGTAAACTAGAGGATAAAATTTCCTTTTAATGTCAATAATAAAACTTAATCAAGACATTGATATCTTATCATAGTTTTTAATCTCTTCTTCAGTCCTTTCTTCCCACCATACAAGTGTCGATCCTTCCATCCTCAAGGATGCCAATTGAATATTTATGTCATCTTCACGAAGGTTTTGAATTCTGCAATAAACCTCCAATTGATGAATCCAATTGTCCAATTTCTCTCCACTTATCTCGCCATTATATATTTGAAGCTCAAATTTGACATCAAGTTTGATTAAGGGAGTTTTTCCTCTTGTGGTTTTTGAATGAGTATTGGTAGTTTTGGCTGTGGAAGTAGACGGTGATGATGATGGAGAAGATGGGGATGATGATGAAGATGGTGCAGATGGATGAGGCTTCATCCAACGCTCCTTGAATCCTTCTCTTCCTCCTTCTTTCGTTCCGAGGTTCTCTCTCCATGTGGAGACTTAGAATTCTCTCCAACCATCCTGGAGTCCCTCTCTTCAAAGAGGATCCCAACCCTTTCAGTCAATTCATAGAAAGCCTTCTTGTAAGCTTCCTCTTCTAAAATACCTTCAGTCTCTCCAAAACATGACATGATGGCTATGGATTCCAGCTCCGCTTATGATGAAACCTGTGCCTCTTCAATCTCAACTTTTAGAGATAAAACTTGAGGTGCTTCGAGTGTAAATGTGAGTGAAACTATGGGTGGAGATGGTGCCCTTGTGTCTCTACTTGTTTTGGTCCTAATCTCAGGACTTGCAACCAATATTTTCCCTTCTCATCTATGCAACTTTAACCTTGCAAGCATCCCAAATTTGCAATAATTAAAACACTACTTGCACAAAACTCAAGCAAATCAAGCAAACAACCTTTGAAACCTTTTCTCTAATACCAAATTTGTCTGAATCTGGGTGTTAGTTTTATTGTGCTAATTTCATATTTAGATTTATAATTATTTTGTTGATATCTTGCTTCATGTGCATAGGTTTCCTTTCTATTTGTGAGTGTTAAAACAGGTAAATTTTCAGGTTTTTATGTTAAATTCAAGAGCATAAAACATGAAAAATAAATTTTGAACATCATCAATAACATGTACAACAAACCATCACAATGAACCAGTAACACAGTTTTTTGATGAAGGAGTTCACACCTCCTAGGCTACACCTCCTTGGTCCAACTTCCATGGATTGGACCTCTGTATTAGCTCAAATGTGAAAAAAAATTGTTTAAATTCACCTACTTCTCCTGACACCTACTCCAATGTGTTCAAAACATAAAAATCTTCCAAGATACACTCTTCCTCAGCCAAAATTGGTCGAAATTTTCTCCATTTATGCTCAATTCAATTCTGGCATAGTAAAATTCCTCCAAAACTAGAGAAAACTCTAGTTAGCCCCACTAATTATGGAGGTCCGCATAACTTGGTGGACTCTGCCAACCAATCTGCTAAGAAAATCATAGATTAATTAAGTGATAAGTGGGTTTAACTATGTTCTTAGGGTGCTTTAAGCACATTTAGTTGTGGCGTTGTAGTGAGGTTATATGGTAAAGACATAGGGGGAGGGGGTTGGCTTGCCGAGTTGGCCCCCTCCTTTCCGTCATCGGAGTAACCAATACAACACATATAGAAACCCTTTTCCACCGTTTTACAAGTCTCGTTTGTGGCCTAACAACATGGCATTTGATTATGTGGGGGGAGGTCACAGGTTCGAACCGATCTCCGCCCCTCCATTACATATGTTTTTACAAATGAAATTTAACCAAGGTCCAAGGAAAACTTTAAGGATGGAAATTTATCTCAAAGTTTAGAAACATTGGCGAATCTTACGAGTCCCTAATATGTAGACTGTAAAAATTTTGGTGATATTTTTTAAAGATTTCCAAATTTCTAATGAATTTATATAGTATTTATAAAATTTTGGTGATTTTTAGGAAAACATAATTTTATACTACAAAATTTAATCGAATCACTTTTTAAAAAAATGGAAATTGGACAATATTTTTTTTGGAAAAACCATGGAAAATTAGCCCACTTGCGAATATTACCCTCTAAAATTTTCCATGCCAAGGTCTTCAAGCTTTGGTTTAAAAATAATATGCACCGAGATTTAATATATATGTGTCAACTATGGTTTATATATAGTCCTTCAACTATGCCAAAAAAAAAAAATCAACCCACATATAATTTAATTTAACCTTGTAATTAAAATTTGCCATTAAGCTTGCAAATTTGACCTTGGAGACCTTAAAAAAAATCAACTTCCTAATCCAAACCAGCGGATCCTATAGTGACACTTGTCACAGTTTCATTTGGTGAAACTGAAGAATATTCCCAAAATATATATTTTTTTCTGACTAGGTTTCCATGTCACCATTTTGTCCTTTTCTGCAATTTTCTTAGTTGTTTAGGAATACGAATAGTAGGGGTTATCTTACTCACCTAGACTCTGTTTTTTATGAAATGAATTGCACCACATTCTTGGCAACGGTCTCTTCGAATTTTTTCAATTTCCAATTGATTTCGAGCACTTTAATTTTTGAGCTTTTACACTAAGCACCTGATCATAATTATAAGTTATTTTTTAATTCCATTATTGTTGTTTCACATGAGCTATTTTTTTGATGTAATAGTATAATCATGTATTGAATTGAGTTCTTGTTATTCAAATCTAAGTATTTTTTTATGTGGTTCTTGTAAATATTTATCGAGTTAATGGCATATGCAAAATTTCCTCAGTTAAATTAAAAACCATGAAAACAAATTGTGATATATTAATGCATATGAGTTGTAGATTCAATTTTCATCCACTCGCCTTGTTACAAGACATTTGGTCACATCCCATTAAATATCCTTGAAACCAGATCAATCAACACCCTTTGACATTGTTTATTCATTCCCTACAAATCCAAGAGAATCCTCTCTCCAAAAGTTCCAAAAATTATGGGTTAAACAACTCAAACCCTAATTTTTAGCCCCATTGCACTTAGCCTTCATGAAAACTACACTGTTGCAAGTTGTACACTACAACTGCACTAACCAACGCATTTTTCTTTCACTACAAGTGCAATGGCATCTAGTACTCGTTAAATTAAAATATAATTTCGAATATTCTCTTTCTAAAGCCTTCCCAAGTTATTTTAACTATTTAATATTGGATTGGATTTGGAACTCCTACCCTTGAGGTATTTTTTCATATCCCTAGAACTTATCCTCCCTCCAATGTGGATCTACATCCTAGAAGGGTAAATCCCAAACTGCCTCCCTTACCCTAAAAATTAACAGTCTCTCATAGAGTCTAGGTTGGCTTTTGGAGACTCTTATTTATGCCCTCATGCTACTTCTTTGTGCCCAGGGATCCATTATCCATCCATGCACTTGAGCTGTGATTGAAGGATCACTTTGTAGCAAAGGAAGGACTAGATAGTTAGGATACATCTACAAGGTCAAGATCTGAAAGTGTTGTATCTTCTCCTACACTCATTAATACAAAAACTGTTTTTTTTTGTATATCTATGTCTCATTTAATGCATATGTAGAACAAAACCTTCTTGAATCATTTTTTAGAGATGTTAGTATATGTTATTTGTATATTTTGGTTCTCTTTCCTGTTTTAGTTTTTTTGCAAGTTCCACCTTTAGCAATTGGAGTTGGAGCTGGAGCATACAAGTAAGGAGAGGACAAGATATTGACTTGGATTCTAAGTAATTATTTCTTCCATATTCCATACTTGACGACCACAATAGGGAACGATATGTTCCCTTAATTGTTTCCATTTCCTAGTATCTTATGACCTTTGAAAACAACTCAATTTTAATTGTTGAGATAGTTATTAGTCTTAGGAATGTATAATTATGAGCTTTGTAGGGTTCTTTTTCACCTTTTGAGGAAAATCAACCCTAGTGCACTTTTTGTTCCGATACAGAGTGACCGAGCACACTTTTCTCTCTCTTTAAGTGTGATGAATCACATTGGTTATCATATATAGCCTATGATGGACCTGCAGGACGCAAGAATTTCCATTGTTATGCGCTACTATAAGATTTGTTTTGATTCCAGTGATTTTTCTCGAGTGTCTGAACTTGTCAATATCTATGTAAAGTCAAAAATCTGTTTAAATTTGTGTGTGATTTCAATTTGTTGAGAATATACTTTTTTCTTCTTCTTTTCAATTAGGGGTTTTGATCACTTGGCTTGGTTGTTGATTTGATAAAATATTTGTCATTTACAGTTCCAATTTGTGTGATTTCTTTAGATTTAATAATCTACTCACATTTCATTTTTTGTTGCATCATTATTTAAAATTCCTTCCTTCCCTTAAATAGATCTTCATTGAGCGAAAAAATATTTCTTTTAATTATACTAGTTGCATTATAGGAGTTCACATGAATTTATTTTGTGGGCATTGAAACTGAAAATTAAATCAAGATCAACTTTAAAAAGTATTCAATTTACCTAAATAGATTTTGGAACATTAATGACACACCTAGTGTTCTAGGTTATAAGACTTGTTCTGAAGTCGTTAAACATGGGAGTTTTCGTTACTTGTAATCGTTACATCCCAGGGATGGTTGGTTTTCCATGTACATCAGAGAATATCATAATGTTCCTCCACATACTTTCGGGTATATTGGACGACGCTCCATGTACATATGAGTATATAGGAATGTCGCCATGGACAATTACGTATTAGAAAACACTACTACGGACTATAGTTCCATGTACCTATGGGTATATTTTGGAATTCCACACTTGTTTGCAATAATGTCATATATAACCAATACAACCACCGTGTTAATTGTGATACACTGGACACAACATATGGGAATATTTCCTACAAATATGGACAACAGTATATCGTAGTTCACAGTGACTTGGTAAACCCTTTTTCTTAGTTACCCCTTTTTGATTTATTTGTGTTTTAATTTCAAAAATCCATTAATAAACCATGGGAGAACACCTTGAATGCCCCCTTCGTTTATGTATAATGAAAATGTTTCCTCCTCTACCTCCAGAGGCAACACATATTCATTGTAAGAACAAGAAAATGCAAATTATCGAACCTAGTACATCGAAATCTACCCCTTCTGGAACCACATGCGATGTTAATCAAACATAATCGTCACTTCCTATTAGTACCAAACCTGAAGTTACCTCTTTGGAAAAGTGTGAGTTTGAAGAAGTTGAAACTAAATCCCTTGAAACATTAGAACCTCAAGTCATAGAACATGAGTTTCTAGATTCAAACAATTTACAACTTGAGGTTATACAACTAGAGGAACCACAAATAATTGAACCTACTAATTCAAGAACTTACTCCTCTTTTTCTCCCTCATTATCTCAACCGCAACTTGTGTCTTTGTATGTTCAGAGAGAACAACTCCCACCTAGTATTTTTAGCATAGAGGAGATTATTGAAGTGGATTCTCCTAGCCCTCAGATTTTCATACCATTAAAAGAGGATTTTACTCCTCTATACCAATATTTTCCTATGTTTAGCTCTAAGACTCAAACAAAACCTCAGTTACATCTAACTCCTCGTTTTAATTCACCTTTAAGCTTTCCTCAACAAACTCCTCACCATCACATCGTCAATATTATAGGGCCCTATACCCACTCATGTGTTAAAATGAAGGGGGGTCATGCAATGGATGATTTGCGAAAACTGTCGTTTTGAAGATCAATGATAGTGGTCAATTGTGCTAGCTCCCAAATCAAAACCACATACCATGTTAACGGAGGATCAACCGAGAGGAATTGTGCAAGAAAATATGGGAAATTCCTATATAATATGGACCAAATTCCTAGAGGAACAACGCAAGGAAATAGGGACTTGGGCAAATAGGAATTTGGTTAAGTTTTGATCGAAGCTGGCTTGCGAAGCAATGAGATAGATTATCATTATGAATAGGTTGGGACTTGGGCAAGCAGGAATTTGGTTAAGTTTTGACAGAAGCTAGCTTGTGAAGCAATGAGATAGATTATACTTATGGAGAGGTTTCTTAGGCTTGCGCAAGCATTGCATTTCTCTTATATTTTATAACTAATGAGATATAGATAGGAAGGGGTTTTGATAAATTTCTTTCCCCTAGATAAATGCGCATGTATGTGTGTTAAATCATGATGCATGTTTTTGATATAGATTCTCAATCGTGAATTGATTTTCGCATAATAGTACAGTAGATTTGAATCTTATGTCTTAGAACATTACATGAGTAGTATTGAATCTACAATTAATTTCTAAATGGTATCAGAGCAAGATTCACATTAGAACCATTCATTGAATTCCTCATGTACAATTATCATTGAAGAACTAATGAATTGTTAGGAAGTAGAGTTATGGAGCCCTAGTTCACAACAAATATAGAAGACTCTATGTGTAGACTTCTTAATGGATCAAGAAGGTTTCTAGTGGGCATAGTAGTGAGCCAATATTTAGTGACACAAAAAGGAGCTGTGATAATTGATATTGATGGATTGAGGAGCAGAAATATTTCCCACAGGGATATTGAGACTCGAGGGTGTTTAGTTTCAGAGGGAGCATCCTTATGGAAGGTAGTACTTCAGGATCTAGGCATATCACAGTCATTATTGCAGTATTTGCAACAATAGTGCAGAAGCAGCAAATAGAGATGTAGCAACAACAATATGAGTAAATCATAGTTATCTTGGAATGAAACTATACCTATTGGTGTGAGGTGGGGCGATGTGAAGCAATAGACCGAGGAGTGCAAAAATTTGGGCACAGTCCATTGAGGTGTTTCTGTCTCATGTATCATTTCCTTGCTACGGAGGCCCATAGTATTCAGTAGGAGGAGGATCAATGTCAATTAAATACTGAGAAGTGCGGAGAAGTGTTCACAGTAGAGGAGGAGGCTTAGTAGCAGAGTGAACAATAACAAAATTTTCCTAGTAGATAGTTGCAAATTGATTCAATGATTATTTTTATTTATTTTTATGTATAAATCTTAGTTGCAGATGTTGTAGTAGCAAAAAAAACATAGATAATTTTTTCATGTAGTACAATCCACATGTGTAGGATAGGTGTGGATGATAATCCCTTTCTTGTTGAGAGGGAGTGTTGGAAATGCAACAAGAAAGTCTCAAATTTAGTTTTTCCTTAATTAAAATTGAGGAAATTATAAATTCCACATTAGAAGATAACTTGGAGGAGTTAACTGAGGTGAGATGACTCTTTTCATTGAGTTAAACATTAAATTTGATTTAATGAGCTCAAATTCAATTTATCTGAGTCTTAAAAATAGGATTCCGGCTCAATTAATTCAAGTTAGGGGCATGAAGTTCAATTGTGTGCAGCATGTTCATAAATTTTAGGAGCCTATGTTGAGTTAACTTCAGTTATAGCAATTTAATTTAGTTAAATTGAGTTATCGTGAGTTTAACTAGTTACAACTGTTAGAGAAAGTAGGGAAAGGTCAAGTTGTGTAGTGTAACTTCAATCACACTCAGAGATCATCTAGATAACTAATCAATCAATGCAAATCAGCCCATGCATGCATATAAATTTAATTCCCTAGTTTTGGTGGAGTTTCCAAGGCAATGTACAATTAATTATATACTAGATTGAGTGTATAATTCATAGTATTGGTAAGAGGATCAACCCAAAGGAATTGCACAAATAAATACAGAAAATTCCTATTTAATAGGGGCCAATTTTGTGGAGGAACAAAGCAAGGAAATATGTACTTGGGCAAGAAGGAATTTGGTTAAGTATTGAATGCAGCTTGCTTGTGAAGAAATGAGATAGTTTATACTCGTCGAGAGATTGCTCAGGCTTGAGCAAGGATTGTATTTCTTCTCTATTTTTCGACAAATGAAATACAAATAGGAAGGGGTTTTGAGCAGTTTCTTTCCCCTAGATAAATTCTCATGTATGTGTGTTAAATCGTGACACATGCTTTTGATATAACTTCTCAATCATGAATTGCTTTCTGTAGATGAGTACAGTATATTTGAGTCTTATGTTTTATAACATTACATGAGCGATATTGAATCTACAATTAATTTCTACATTGCCTCCATGTTAAGTAGCAAAAAAACTCCACACCTCCATCATACTAAGAAACACACCATTGAAATTTTTTAACCACCATGCGCTGAGAGAAATATAAATTTTGATTCCTCTTAGTGCATAACAGAGCGAGAGTTAATGTGGATCAACAATAGTTCTTAAGACGCCACTTTTCAACTCCATGTTAAGCATTTTTGTGTATTCCATTTCTCTCATTGTGAGCATCACATCATTGAAATGTTTTACCCATTATGTGCCAACAATGATCAAATTCTTAGAAATAAAAATATTTCCTCTATGACCATATGATAGATCAAAAATTAAAATGCAAACAATTTTCATGCATGTGACCATATGATAGATCAAAAATTAAAATGAATTTGCATTGATCCAAAACATGGGACTTCTCAACTCCTTATTAGAATAGATGACATTCAATTTTTTTAAACACAAGATATTTTTAACTTTCAAAGGCTATAAAAAGATGGCACTAAAATATTTTAATGAACATTAAAATATTTGATTTATAATTAACATATATATACATAAACATAGCTAATAATATTTTTTTTACAAAGGAAAATGTGAATTATTTCATATTTAATGATTTTAAAATATTTTTCTAAGTATTGTGATGAAATATTGTACTTATAATATAAAAAAGAAATTTTACTTTCTTTTAATCCTTACTATTTTTCATATATAAAATATTTTTCTAAGTATTGTGATGAAATATTGTACTTATAATATAAAAAAGAAATTTTACTTTCTTTTAATCCTTACTATTTTTCATATATAATCAATATAAAAATATATTATTTAGAGTAAGTAATCAACTATTTTATTTACAACATACAAATATTCTCTATTATTAATCTTTTAAAATATTAACTCATAACATATTAAAGAAAAAGTTAGAAAAAGAAACACAAATTACAACCACGTATCCAATCTGTTAAAAATTTTAATTGTACTCACTATTTCTAATTTGAATATAGAGGCCTCTTGCTCCGGCTTACCCTGCCTCTCTCTAAACTGTTTGGAATATAAACTGCAATTTAATAATAATTTTTTACAATTTACTCAAAACGCAAGCTTT
Source organism: Pinus albicaulis (assembly GCA_034641835.2). Taxonomy (NCBI): domain Eukaryota; kingdom Viridiplantae; phylum Streptophyta; class Pinopsida; order Pinales; family Pinaceae; genus Pinus; species Pinus albicaulis. The sequence continues at coordinate 1,501,933,053 of CM076579.1, read as the reverse complement.
ATTAAATCAGTCAAAAAAACTTTCAAATATTTTGGCCGTATAATCCTAATGTGTTGTAAAACGAGATCATTGACGAATAATGCGACTCAATCAAACTTGCGAATATTTGAAATTTATTTAACAATTTGTTAGAATTTGATGGCTATGGTTTTATTAATGCGATTGAATATTATATACTCACTATTTAAATCTAAATCTAACCATAGACATATATTGTCCAATAACATTAATGAAACTACTCTAATCCAGAGAAATATGTATCCCTGAGTTTGGTAACTATGATTTGAAAAAGTCCAACACTAACCACACGCACGCCAAGGTGAGAATTCCAATGCTGATGCCCCATAATATGTAAAGTTATTTCAAGCTCTTGTTTATCCGCGTGAATTTAAAAAGGAAAAATAGTACTTTGTATTCCGCGTGCCTTTGGTCAAACTTGTATCAGCATTCATGAGAAATTTCTTGAGGTTTTCCATCTCGTCAAAAATGTGGTGGAGTATGAAGATAGCGCAACAGCGTTGGTATTTCACACCACCCCTTTCCCATTCCCATTAAAGAAATATGAGATATCGTACGTTGCATAGCACTAATGACTGCGGTGTCATAAATTATCCAATGCAAGTCCAACATATAATTTTGTTTATATATGTTGAAGTTAACTTGCTAAACACATAAAGTGTTCAAGACAAGCATATTAAGTAATTTTTATATGTTAAAGCCAACTTGCCCACATCAACTTTTCTAAAATAATATCATCAATTTTATTTTAATATATTAATGTTTCCTCTTTTATTATGTTTTTTGTTTTCTCTTTATGTTGTGTTTTTGGTTGTTTTGGTTTTCTAATTTTTATCACTCTTTTCCTTTTCTTAATATGTTTTTCCCGTCTCATTGATTTTTTATTTTTATTTTATTATACTTTATCTAAGATGGTTATCAAGATGGATACTTGTGATACGTATTAAAACATAAAATTAATTCTGAAAAACATTTTTGACTAAGTAAATTTAAAGATTAAGATAATTATAAATCTATCAAAGATTGATAAAATAATTATCCGATTTTAAAATCCATCTTCAACATAGTATCAAAAAGTTTGATTTTGTATGAAAATTATAAAAGAAAAAGTTAAGATGAAATGATAACTTTAGTAATTATATTATTGTAAAAACACAATTTTAATTAAAAATGTTAGAAATCAAAGTGACATGAAACAACAACATGCTAACTATAATAGCTAATCTAAAAAATAAACACTTTAAGGGTATATAGTTCATTTATTGCCAATGTTGAAGTTGAATATTGATATTTTACCATAAAAAAAGAGATGAACAAGATTCTTAAACTCAAACATGAACTTAAAACAATGTCTACAACATGTGTAAGCTAATGATAATCTCTCATGATGGGATAGTGCCAAGGTAAACATAGAAAAATAACAATCTATTAATTTAGATAGACAATTCAAGATATTTCAAGATGAATGGTGTAAGAATATAATATCTAGGATATCAAATTAACTTATGAAATATACAATTATTTATAATAATAAAATTGTATGATTATGATTGGTTTTTATAGTGTACATTTTTAAAGAACATATTTTTTTGTGTACAATCATTTTCTCAAAAAATTTAATAATTTTTTTAAATAATTATGAAGGCCTTTATACTATGAAATTTTCTTTAAATAAATAAATCCATAACAAATAATAGCCTTGCTTTAATTTTTACACAATACTTCTTTTTATCTAATATATGGCTATCCTTACATTTTAGAAAAAGTACCTTGAAATTATTATTGCTTCTTTTGTTCTTCAAATAATCTATTTGAATAAACAAATATAATCATCAAAGAAGAATAAGTTCAGAAGTAGGCCAAATGAGGTTGTATTTTAATTCATCAAGCATCATTTGATATTTTTGTGATCATTTTATTTCTTTCAATATAAAGCCCATTAGTGCTTGATCACATTTAGGAGTTGGTGCAATGCTCTTGATTTAGAGGGAGAAATCAACTAATCATTGACTTAAATAGTTGGGAAACTCCTTTTTCAGCATAATATCACTTATAATATGTTTAAACTCCATTTATGAGGACATTGATATTATTAGGTTTGTATAACATTAAGAAATTTCCACCTTCTTGAATAATCTAACGTCCTCCAAGATAAAATCAATTAAAGGACTTGTAACTAAGTTGGCCTTAGTGGAATTTAGTGTATGGTGTAATTGGGCTTCACAATAGTCTTATCCATTTACCACATTACTTATATATCATAGAACACACCCTTTATGTTAAATTCCTATTATAGTTTACTTCATTGTCATCAAGCCTAAATAGTTTCATTTAGAGATTCATGGTCATTAAGCCTAACTACCTTTATTTAAGGCTTCATGGTCATCAAGCCTAATTAACTATTTAAAACCTATGTCTGTTTTCTTCCTCCCTTGACAATGTAGGGGTATTAAGACGAATCCTGATTGTGTAAAGTATACTAAGCTTTATATTCCCAATCAATAGCTTGTTCAAAACCTTTTTTAGGGCCAAAGACCCTTAATTTCCTCTCCACGTCATGTTATAGGCTTTGGCTCCCATATGTGCAGTGAAAAAAAAACTTCTAATGGCACCAACATCATACAAAGAGACCACATATACTTTATAGAGGATTTATGTGGTTGGTCAAGAACTTATTCATGGAAATTGAACTCATGAAGCTTCATTTCTAGTCTAAGATTATTTTCATGCCATATCCATGTTAGACACATTCAAGCACACTTACATTATACAAAAATTTGTAAAGCCACTAAATATATGTTACATATATCTTGTTCATTGTTCAAGGAATGCTACATGGATCCTTATGGTAAGAATACACCTATGCTCCTTTATTAACCATGTCAAAGACCCCAAGTGCACTATGTCGTGCACAAAACCTCATAATGACATTCATGTTCAACAAAAAAGGTGGAGACCCATGTGTGGTGAAAAAAGTACACAAATGGTGCTCATTTTCAATCTAGAGGTTAGTGATCTGTCAGACATGATTCACATGGTTGTTGATGGTATTGTTCATGGCTAGCACATTGAAGAAGATTGACTTAAGGCTTGATTCCCTTGTTTTCCTCTCATGAGCATGGTAGAGGTTCGAAGGCCCATTCTTATTGTGTAAAACATATGAATGATGGGCATATTCCTATTCATAGGACTTATTCATGGCCATTGAGCATGAGAAGGATTTTCTTAGATACTCAAGCCCCAATTTTCCTCCCTTGGCCATGTTATAGGACCTTAATTGCATACGTGATGCAAAAGAACTCCTAATAGTTCCCGTATCCACTTAAAGGCCATAGATCCCTGTAAATACAATCTATGTGGTGATATAGGTTACAAGACCCATTTTTATTCCCTTTATAATGGTATATCCCTTCAAACTCCATTTTATAATGTAATACATAGTAATGGTGCAATAATCCCCATAAAATGCCAAAACATGTTAATGATATGAAAGATACATTTAAAAGTCAAATATCTTTGAGAGGATTTGTGTGGTAATTTGAGACCTTATTCATGTGTATTAACATCTGGAAAATTTGGACCCATGGTCCTTATTTTCCTCCCTTAACTATAACATAAGTTGAATGAGCATTTTTTATAATACAAAACATGCTATTGAATTCAAAAATGAGATTTTGTCACGACTATTTTAAAACCATTTTGCTCACCATTAAATTCAAAAAATCAGTTTTAAAGTTTTAGCTTTTTCCTACCACCTTAATATAACATAGTCATAAATACCTCTTTTTATTATTCAAAACATGCATATATTAATAATCATACAAACTTTGTTCATAAACATTAAAAACTATATATATGATTTATTCTTGATTCTTATATTATTACCATTACATTATATAAAATAAAAATAAAAATTAATCTTAATTGTTAGTATTATATCATGTAAAAACATAAATATAGATTTATAGCAAAAAAATAAATTTATTAATCTATAAAACAACCACCTACCACATTTTCAATAAAGACAAATATATATTTAGAAATATAAAAAAGGGAGAAAACCCTATGAGGACATATAAATTTAAAACAAAAGTCCCATCACTCGAAACCATAGTCGGAATTCTTTAAAATAAACGACGTGGGTGTCCTTGCTTCTCCCAAGACCGAAGGGCATTATAAAGGAGGATGAGATTCAAATTTTTTAGGGGAAGACATGCTGCGATTGCACTCTGCATGTGTCATTTTGAGGAATATTATGTGACCCATTGTATAGTTGTTAATGGATATTGATTAATTAAAAAATCTTATATTAAGAAATATTATATGAAATGAGTTATAGTTTTTTTGGACATGTGGTATTTATAAATCATAATGTTAATCATGATATTATAACAATTTTTTAAGTAAATCTCCATAATTAAAAGTTTTGTTCCAACATTTTCTAAATCTACATATTTAACTTATATATTAATAAACTTATTATTATTATTATTACTATTATTAAGAATAAATAGATAATTTTGTTGTTTTATTTTTATTTTATCCATATGAAAAATATCATGTAATAAATATTTGAATAATATAATGGGTGAATGACTATTGATATTTAACCACCATTTAACATGATTAAACTAATGGTAAATGAATATTGAAAAGAACTAATTATAATTATGAATTTATTATTATTATTTAAGAAAAAATCACTTAAAATAATTAATTAATTAACATAAAATAGTAGTATGTGGGGTCTTGGTTAAACAGTGATGAGGCAGACTGTTATAGCACTCATCACAGGTTCAATTCCCTTCCCCAATTGAAGTGATGTATTTGGACATTTTGATTAAAAAAATTAAAAAAAATAAAAAACACTCCTAAACTTACACAATAAAAATTAAAAAAATAAACATTAAATAGTAAATTTTCACTTAAAATAATCTATTCATTATTTTTTAACATATAATTAAAAAAATTCAATTACTCTAACTTCACTCTAGCTTCTTTTAAAAAATTCAATTACTCTAACTTCAGTCTAGCTCCTTAATAACATTTAAGATGAAATCTAATATTTAAATTATTAAATTCTAAAGCAATCCTGGGATAAAAGAAATATCTAAAATAAAATAGCAAAATATTTACAGCTGATATGTGAAAAAGCACAAATGCCAACAATCTCTGCATTCAGTTTTATACATAAAAAGGGTAAACATGCATAGCGTACCTATAATGGAAAGAATTCATTATAAAAACTTTACTAAACGATTACATAATGAGGATATATATATATATAAGAAGTCATTATAAAACTTTTACTAAAAGATTACATAATGAAGATATATGTTAATGTGGTAGCTCACTGTGCGAGCCAATTTACAGAAGGTATCGCGCCTTCTATTTTATTTAGAGGAGGATTAGTCCCTAGTTTCATCATTCTTTATAAACGCTCCATGGCAACGTCCAGGTGGAGTTGGAACATGTTGGTTGCATTGAGAATTGGGTGGAGAGTGTTCACGGGAAGAATAAACATTTGCGGAAGAAAGAGTTGGAGCATCTGGGTTGCGCAGCCGTGCGGGTCGAGCAGCAGCCACTAGTATTGGGACTTCCTTGCACAACAATGTAGCCATAAGTAAGGTGAAAGCAGACGAACCTTAATTTCTAAAGTCATCAGTATCTCAATTTATTTTGTTATTTCCCTGTGTAAATTCTCAAGTCAAAACTGTATCTATACTAACATGCAAAATCGTGGTCGTAGCAGTGATGAAAAATGCTGAACCAAAGTCAAAACTGAAACTATACTAACACGTAAAATCGAGTTCTCAGTGGTGATGAAAAACCCTAAGAGAAGCAATATTCATCTGAATTTATTTCGATCTTTTCATCCTTAATTTTTAATGTAAAATTAAATGTATAGAAACATGCTAGACCTTGTTGTCAGTCGTGATGAAAAACGCTTACCTGCATTAGTAATGTTCATAGAGCTGTTAGAATGGCCAGGGGATATTGCTATTTGAAAGATTCCAACACTAAGCAGCAACGCCAAGATGAGATTTCCAACGCTTCCAAACTGATTCGCCATGATATCTATTATTTCAATCTCTCTTGTTTTGCACAGCGGTGATAGCCCTGTGAGAGGGTGAATTTAAATGGAAAAATAGCATTGTGTATTACGGATGTCTTTGAGAAATTTCCATGAAATTTCATTGTGTCCTCTGTGGGGTCAAAAATCTATCTAGGGATTATAGCTTTAAAGCATTTGTATTGCGTGCCCTCCGTTGCATGGTCCATTTTGCATGTCTACAAGCCATTAAGTGGCCACATGGGAAGACATAAAAAAGGTGGTCGTTGATAAAAAATCCAATACAAATCCTTTGAAGCATTTGCCTTCCCTGACCTCGTTGCATGGCCCATTTTACATGCCACTAAGGCATTAAGGGAACGCATGGGTAGATAAAAAAATGGGTGTTTGTTGATAAATTGTCCAATGCAATTCTTATATATGTTAACTATATCAATAAACGTGCAATGTGTCCACATAGAGTGTTCAGCACAAGCGCATGAAGTAATTTTTTAATGTTAAAGTCCAACTTGCATGCAGTAATGGACAAAACAGAAAGTCTTCCGTAGAAGCCCATCAAGTAATGTTTATATGTTAAAGTCTAACTTGCATGCACCCATGTACAAAACGACAAGGAAAATTCCCCAAAAAATATATATAATCTTCAATCCATGCATATAAGTTGAGAGTGACAGGTCACTGTGTTGTAATAATAGGAATTTGGTTCACATGAGCTATTGTTGTAATAATGAGGAATTTGGTGACAGGTCATTAATGTTTTTTCACGTGAGCTATTTTTGTGATGTAATAGTATAATCATGTATTGAATTGAGTTCTTGTTATTCAAATTTAAGTATTTTTTAATGTGGTTCTTATAAATACTTATCGAGTTAATGGCATATGCACAATTTTCTCTATTAAATTAAAAATCATGAAAAAAAAAAATGTGATATATTAATGCATATTAGTTGTAGATTTAATTTTCATCCATTCGCCTTATTACAGGACATTTAGTCACATCCCATCAAATATCCTTGAAACCATATCAATCAACACCCTTTGACATTGTGTATTCATTCCCTACAAATCCAAGAGAATCCTCTCTCAAAAGTTCCAAAAATTATGCGTTAAACAACTCAAATCCTAATTTTTAGCCCCATTGCACTTAGCCTTCATGAAAACTACACTGTTGCAAGTTGTACACTACAATTCCACTAACCAACTCATTTTTCTTTCACTAAAAGTGCAATGGCATCTAGTATTTGTTAAAATAAAATATAATTTCGAATATTCTCTTTCTAAAGCCTTCCCAAATTATTTTAACTATTTAATATTGGATTGGATCTGGAACTCCTACCCTTGAGGTATTTTTTCATATCCCTAGAACTTATCCTCTCTCCAATTTGGATCTACATCCTAGAAGGGTAAATCCAAACTTCCTCCCTTACCCTAAAAATTAATTGTCTCTCATAGAGTCTAGGTTGGCTTTTGGAGACTCTTATTTATGTCCTCGTGCTACTTCTTTGTGCCTAGGGATCCATTATCCATCCATGCACTTGAGCTGTGATTGAAGGATCACTTTGTAGCAAAGGAAGGACTAGATAGTTCGGATACATCTACAAGGTCAAGATCTGAAAGTGTTGTATCTTCTCCTACACTCATTAATACAAAAATTGTTTCCTTTTGTATATCTATGTCTCATTTAATGCATATGTAGAACAAAACCTTCTTGAATCATTTTTTAGAGATGTTAGTATATGCTATTTGTATATTTTGGTTCTCTTTCCTATTTTAGTTGTTTTGAAAGTTCCACTTTTATCAATTGGAGTTGGAGCTAGAGCATACAAGTAAGGAGAGGACAAGATATTAATTTGGATTCTAAGTAATTATTTCTTCCATATTCCATACTTGATGACCACAATAGGGAACGAGATGTTCCCTTAGTGGTTTCCATTTCCTAGTCTCTTATGACCTTTGAAAACAACTCAATTTTATTTGTTGAGATAGTTATTAGTATTAGGAATGTATAATTCTGAGCTTCGTAGGGCTCCTTTTCACCTTTTGAGGAAAATCAACCCTAGTGCACTTTTTGTTCCGATACAGAGTGACCGAGCGCACTTTTCTCTCTCTTTAAGTGTGATGAATCACATTGGTTATCATATATAGCCTATGATGAACCTGCAGGATGCAAGAATTTGCATTGTTATGCGCTACTATAAGATTTGTTTTGATTCCAGTGATTTTTCCCGAGTCTCTGAACTTGTCAATGTCTATGTAAAGTCAAAAATCTGTTTAAATTTGAGTGTGATTTCAATTTGGTGAGAATATAAATTTTTTTTTTCTTCTTTTCAATTAAGGGTTTTGATCACTTGGCTTGGTTGTTGATTTGATAAAATATTTTTCATTTACAGTTCCAATTTGTGTGAGTTCTTTAGATTTAATAATCTACTCACATTTCATTTTTTGTTGCATCATTGTTTAAAATTCCTTCCTCCCCTTAGATAGATCTTCATTGAGCGAAAAAATATTTCTTTTAATTATAGTAGTTGCATTATAGGAGTTCACATGAATTTATTTTGTGGGCATTGAAACTGCAAATTAAATCAAGATCAAATTTAAGAAGTATTCAATTTACCTAAATAGAATTTGGAACATTAATGACACACCTAGTGTTCTAGGTTATAAGACTTGTTCTGAAGTCGTTAAACGTGGGAGTTTTCGTTACTTGTAATCATTATATCCCAGGGATGGTTGGTTTTCCATGTACATCAGAGAATATCATAATGTTCCTCCACATACTTTCGGGGATATTGGATGGTGCTCCATGTACATATGAGTATATAGGAATGTCGCCATGGAACAATTACGTATTAGAAAACACTACTACGGACTGTACTTCCATGTACCTATGGGTATATTTTAGAATTCCACACTTGTTTGCAATAATTTCATATGTAACCGATACGGCCACCGTGTTAATTGTGATACACTGGACACAACATATGGGAATATTTCCTACAAATATGTACAACAGTATATCGTAGTTCACAGTGACTTGGTAAACCCTTTTTCTTAGTTACCCCTTTTGATTTATTTGTGTTTTAATTTCAAAATTCCATTAATAAACCATGGGAGAACACCTTGAATGCCCCCTTCGTTTACGTATAATGAAAACGTTTCCTCCTCTACCTCCAAAGGCAACACATATTCATTGTAAGAACAAGAAAATGCAAACTATTGAACCTACTACATCGAAATCTACCCCTTCTAGAACCACATGTGATGTGAATCAAACATAATCGTCACTTCCTATTAGTACCAAACCCGAAGTTAAATCTTTGGAAAAGTGTGAGTTTGAAGCAGTTGAAACTAAATCCCTTGAAACATTAGAACCTCGAGTCATAGAACATGAATTTCTAGATTCAAACAATTTACAACTTGAGGTTATACAACTAGAGGAACCACAAATAATTGAACCTACTGATTCAAGAACTTATTCCTCTTTTTCTCCCTCATTATCTCAACCGCAACTTGTGTTTTTGGATCTTCAGAGAGAAAAAATAGCACCTAGTATTTTAAGCATAAAGGAGATTATTGAAGTGGATTCTCCTAGCCCTTAGACTCTTATTTTCATACCATTAAAAGAGGATTTTACTCCTCTATGCCAAGATTTTCCTATGTTTAGCTCTAAGACTCAAACAAAACCTCAGTTACATCTAACTCCTTGTTTTAATTCACCTTTAAGCTTTCCTCAAAAAAATCCTCACCATCACATCGTCAATATTACAGGGCCCTGTACTCACTCATGTGTTAAAATGAAGGGGGGTCATGTAATGGATGATTTGCTAAAATTGTCGCTCTGAAGATCAATGATAGTGGTCAATTATGCTAGCTCCCTAATCAAAACCACATACCATGTTAGCAGAGGATCAATCGAGAGGAATTGCGCAAGAAAATAAGGGAAATTCCTATTTAATATGGACCAAATTCCTAGAGGAACAACGCAAGGAAATAGGGACTTGGGCAAGTAGGAATTTGGTTAAGTTTTGATCGAAGTTGGCTTGTGAAGCAATGAGATAGATTATCATTATGAAGAGGTTGAGACTTGGGCAAGCAGGAATTTGGTTAAGTTTTGATAGAAGCTAGCTTGTGGAGCAATGAGATAGATTATACTTATGGAGAGGTTTCTTAGGCTTGCGCAAGCATTGCATTTCTCCTATATTTTCTAACTAATGAGATACAGATAGGAAGGGGTTTTGAGAAATTGCTTTCCTCTAGATAAATGATGCTAGTGTATGTGTGTTAAATCATGATGCATGTTTTTGATATAGATTCTCAATTGTGAATTGATTTTCGCATAATAGTATAGTAGATTTGAATCTTATATCTTAGAACATTACATGAGTAGTATTGAATCTACAATTAATTTCTAAATGGTGTCAAAGCAAGATTCACATTAAAACCATTCATTGAATTCCTCAACACTTATACAATGAAAATACAAAGCTACATCAAAAAATAAAAATACAAAGCTACATCAGAAAATACCTATACAATGAAAATACAAAGCTACATCAGAAAATAAAACGGCAAAAATTGAATGTATGTAACTTGACTCCTGTAATCATTCTGTGAACCTTGCCTTGACCAGAAAAATTTCATCGATGGTCTGACAGATAAAATAATCATATGAAATACCTTCGGATAGCCTTCGATGTATGGCAGATTTCAATCTTCTTCGAGTTGCAAACCGGAACCTCAATAACAGTAGAAGCAAACCATCAGCAACACTTATAATTAATGGTATTTTGTTTGAAGATTTGTTGTTCGACACTATTACTGTATGGTGTGTCTGATTCCGTCCTGTTTCAGCTGCCGACGTATTAGTTGGCACTGGCGCTTTTGCAGGGGATGGGAGAAGCACACTCGAATTAAAGAAAGGAGAAATTTCCTTAATTCAGTCCTCGACCAAGCAAGTGATGACCTTGAATCCAATCTTTTCTTTCTGCCCAGGGCAAATGCAATCTGAAGAAAGTTGTACAGAAAAACAGGGGTTAACTCCTAGTCTCGAAAGGTGTTCATGGTCAAACTTGGTTGGTGAAGCAGGAGAAATAGGGTTGATAAAAATTTTACACGTGTGGAATTCGGGTGATGATTTGCTTCGCTAAATAGTGTTTGCCAAGCCATCTTCATAAAGAATTCGGGCGATGATTGGCTGAGCTAAACCGTGTTTGCCAAGCTAACTTCATAAACAAAACGCCTTCCGCCTAATTATATATAAGGAGTCAAACCAAGCCACTTAAAATCCCATTTCACAAGATTCTTAGCTATTCTTTCATATGCACATCAATTCCATGTATTCCATACATCTTTCTCTCTGAGACAAGAAAGTCTACTAAATTGACTGTAGTTGAGCACTGTTGCAAGCTCAATTAATCTACTTGAATTCCATTACTTTACCAGATATGATTATCATGGCTGAAAAGCATGTATAGTATTGCACCACAAATCTTGGCCGATCTATGGAAGAATTAATCGAAGAAGGTGCTGTTAAAAAGCAGCACGATAATTGAACTGATCAAGAGCAAGATTTGTTTCTGTCCCGATCTCCCAATCTTCATGAATGTGTTGCAGCCAATCCTGTTATCATTTTCCTTGATACTCTCAAGCTTCGGTCTCCAACATTTGGCTCTGCACTTGACCAACTGGACATAGTCTTTCTGCAATTCGGGAGTATTCAACAGTCTACACTCGTCATCTGCGGAATCCCCGTCCACTGAACGCCCGCGTTTATCAGCATTAAGCCTTACGTATTCAATAAGGTTTGAAATAAACTCTGGAGAGACTCTGATCCGAAGCCCTCCGTCCACATCGCTCTTCTGCATCTCAAACGGCTGGCAGTGAAGGGACGCGCGTTCAATACTGCGAAGTGGGGCCGATAGACGAGAAGTGGGCGTAGTTGGAACATTCTGGGTTGGCGGCGATATTAGTGATGCCAGCGACAAGAGAGTCAAGGGAGAGTGAAAGAAGTGTTGGGGCAGAATGAAGTAGTTGTTTCACATCTCCAGTTGGTCGTCTGGAGAATGGACTGGCGTTTTCTGCCCTATGTTCAGAGACCCAGAATGACAGACTAAATGTTCAGGGAATTCCTCAACTATCTGGGCCACCCTGAGGCGTTTATGAAGGATCTGAACCATACCGTCAGACTGAACAAGCTGGATGATTTCCTTGATATTGTCGACCGTGAGGCAGCAGATATGGTTGCCCATACTTAATTTGGTTTCTTATCAGCGAGCGGAACATGGAGATGATGGAAGGACAGAACGCAGAAGTGTGTTATGGAAACTGAAAGATCAGTAGAGTTGTTGTATATCAATTTATTTTGATCTTTCCCCGTCTAAATTCTAAAGTCAAAACTGTATCTATAATAACATGCAAAATCGTGGTCCTAGCTGTGATGAAAAACGCTGAACCAAAGTAAAAACTGAAAGTATACTAACACGTAAAATCCTGTTCTAAGCGGTGATGAAAAACCCTAAGATAAGCAAGATTCATGTGAATTTATTTCGATCTTTTCATCGTTAATTTCTAATGTAAAATTAAATCTATAGAAACTTGCTAGACCTTGTTGTCAGTGGTGATGAAAAACGCTTACCTGCATTAGTAATGTTCATAGAGCTGTTGGAATGGCCAGGGGGTATTGCTATTTGAAAGATTCCAACATTAAGCAGCAACGCCAAGATGAGATTTCCAACGCTTCGAAACAGATTCGCCATGATATCTAAAGTTATTTCAATCTCTCTTGTTTTGCACGGCGGTGATAGCCGTGTGAGAGGGTGAATTTAAATGGAAAAATAGCATTGTGTATTACGGATGTCTTTGAGAAATTTCCATGAAATTTCATTGTGTCTTCTGTGGGGTCAAAAATCTATCTAGGATTATAGCTTTAAAGCATTTGTATTGCGTGCCCTCCGTTGCATGGCCCATTTTGCATGTCTACAAGCCATTAAGTGGCCACATGGGAAGACATAAAAAAGGTGGTCGTTGATAAAAATCCAATACAAATCCTTTGAAGCATTTGCCTTCCCTGACCTCGTGGCATGGCCCATTTTACATGCCACTAAGGCATTAAGGGAACGCATGGGTAGATAAAAAAATGGGTGTTTGTTGATAAATTGTCCAATGCAATTCTTATATATGTTAACTGTATCAACAAACGTGCAATGTGTCCACATAGAGTGTTCAGCACAAGCGCATGAAGTAATTTTTAATGTTAAGGTCCAACTTGCATGCCGTAATGGACAAAATAGAAAGGCTTCCGCCCGTCAAGTCTAATTTGCATGCACCCATGTATAAAACGACAAGGAAAATTCCCCAAAATAGATATATAATCTTCAATCCATGCATATAAGTTGAGAGTGACAGGTCACTTTGTTGTAATAATAGGAGTTTGGTTTTCACTTGTAATTACCAGGAAATTCTAGAATCCAAATTATATAAGAAAATCCAATGGAACATCTAATCATTTTATTTTGTTTTTTAAATTTCCAAATAAAACAATAAGGAAATGCGCTAGCAATATGAAAAAAGTGAAGTTTATTTTAATTGATTTTGTAGAATATACCACCAATCCCATAACTCGTCATAATCAACCTTACAAGTTTCTAGATGAACAAGGAGGGCTGCGCGGCAGCAAGTCCCTGCCGCCAGCCAGAGAAATGGTCAACAGCCTGGCGGGATTCTCTGAGCCAAAGTTACTTCTGAAAAAAATAAAGTCTCATTTTATCTAACTTAATAACCATTTTAAAAAATATTCAAATAATTATAAAAATGCTTCTTAGTCTCTACTCCAGTTAGAATGAAAGTTACATAACCATGTGCCTGGCCTCATGTTCTCAACAGCGTATTTTCCGGGTTTAGTTTGTTCTTTAATCTTCATGAGAGAATAATTCCACACACACACAAATCACTGCTCAGCAGCGTATTTTCCGGCTCCGGACAGAACAATGCCAGCATTCTGACAGTTTCACTTTATCTTGATCGCGGCTTACTATACTGGACTTTCTGCATTTATGTTCCTTTTTTCACTATTTCTCGACAGATTTCCATGCATTGAAGCTTGTAGGTAGTTATTTTGAGAAATGATTTTGTATACAGTAAATATTATATTCCATTTTTTAAAATTATCTGAACTTGAACTTCAAAGATTGTGTTCATCTTGTTTATTTTGAAAATGATCGGTAATCAAGCTTCAAAGACTATGTTCTAAATTTAAGATTTCAAGTATTTTATCTAAATTTAAGATTTCTCAAAAGTTGAGGTGTTAAAATGATAACTTGTAAATAAATGCCAAAGGATGTTGCGGTTTATCAGAACTTGAACTTCAAAGAGTGTTTTCGGCTTGTCTAGTTTGAAAATGATCGGTGATTGAGCTTCAAAGACTGTGTTCTGTTTGTCCACTTCAAGCATTTTAACTAAATTTCAGATTTCTTAAATGTTGAGAGGTTAAAATGAAGATCTGTAAATGAAGAGGTTAAAGGAAGGTGCGGTTCGCTTTAATTGGTTGTGTATTTTTGGGAAAATTGTTATTGCCTTTATAGTGAGAGTCGATTTACTGCGATTTTTCTGGGCTTCAAGGGTTAGCCAGTATGTCTGTTCCATCATCTTCTGGATTTCTGAAACCCGTGTCTGTCACAGACCAGGAAGTTTCAATTGCAATATCCAGTAATATCGAAAATCCTTTACATTAACTTTGTTTTGTCTGTATACATGATAAATTAAAATAGATTTTAATCAATGGATTTTTACTTGGTTTAGCGTGCACGATTTACGAACAATCGTTGGAGAGCCATATTGTTGGCCAGTTGTCATTGTGGGCCCACGAAGGATGCTCGGTCAACGAGCAAGCAAGAGGGCAGGTGTTATCGCTGGATGAAAGGAAGGCTTGCTACCCAGACATATGTCATCAAGTGCTTACCATGTGGCATCAAAGATTCATTCCTTGTCGTCGTTAAGACATTGCAAGAACAATTGCTTACCATACCCGGAGTGAGAACAATGGTCGTCGAACCCTCAAGCATATCTGTACTGTATATTCGAGCATATCTGTACTCTATAATAAATAACTGCAAATTCGAAATTTCGCTATTTGATTATTTTTGGTTATTTCCCTTATTTTTTCAGGACTTTCAGCTCATTTTTGGTCAGTTATTTTCTTTGTGGAATTCTTGTACGAAAGTTATTTCGTTTCTTCACAGGTGAAAGTTGCCCGTCGAGGGGTTATATTTTTGGATATTTGATTATTTCTGGTTACTTCGGACTTGTATTGGCCTTATTTTTTCAGGACCTTATTTTTTCAGGAGTTATTTTAAATGTGGAATTCTTGTACAAAAGCTGTTTCATTTTTTCGCAGGTAAAAGTATGTTCATATGCAAGAGAAAACCAGTTTGCGCAGATGCAACAGAAAACCAATGAACCAATTCATTAAATTAAATAAACAGGGCAATAACAACAAGAAATAGCTGGACAATAACACTATTCTTTATGCGTGACTTCACAGAACTCATTAAGATCAATTACAGTTGAATATATATTTATTCACAATTGCAACTTTTGTTTTGTTAAAAACTTCGAATATATTTCTCAGCGCTGAATGTATCAACATTCTTTTAAGTGCTATATATATTTATTCACAATTGCAACTTTTGTTTTGTTAAAAACTTCGAATATATTTCTCAGCGCTGAATGTATCAACATTCTTTTAAGTGCTATTAGCATTGGAAAGGATTGAATAAGACGAGGAGTTAACATATGAGGTACGTTGAAATCATATTCATATTTAAATTCTATGTACATAGAATTCAGAATATATTTCTCAGCGCTGAATGTATCAACATTCTTTTAAATGCTATTAGCATTGGAAAGGATTGAACAAGACGAGGAGTTAACATATGAGGTACGTTGAAATCATATTCATATTTCAATTCTATGTGCATAGAATTCAGAACATATTTAATATTGTAATTGATTGTAGAATTTCATTTTAATTCTATATGCACTTAGTACTAAAATAAAAATTCTTACTTTGGCAGCAACTGTTGATGCTAAAGGCAAATCTGCTATTCAGTGGTATAAATATGCACGATCAACACAGTGAACAAAGAAACTCGTTTTTTCAAGGAAATTAATGGCAACTCGTTTCTTCGAGGAAATGAATAGCATAAGACGTGCAAGCTTAAGTGGAGACCTTGCAAGATACTTATCAGTTAAAGGGAATAAATGTGTGCCAGAAAGATAGGCTTTAACTTTTTACAGAGCGTGAATTCTAGACCTCCCGGGTAGGTTGCCCAATTTCCCAATACTCAGGTTGCCCAATACTCGGCCATCAAAACTACCACGGCTTCAAAAACAAGCAGCGTAGTCCAGAAACAACTATGCAATTATGGATAAGTTTTAAGAGCAAATGTAATACTGAATGGATACGTTTTAAGAGCAAATGTAGTACTGAAGGCGATGACAAGTGGAGTCTGCCGCGAGCCATGTGTATGAGCCATATGAAAACAATGTAGAATGCGTGTGAGCTATCTGAGCGATATAAAAACAATGAAAACTTAAGATATATATAAGATCTCTAAACATAAAATGTTTCTGCTTTAATGTCAGCATTAGTTAAATGAAATCCGAATTTTCTGTACAATTGCGATTTAAGCTAAGCTTTTCATAGAGCTTGCCTCGATTTGAGGCCAAATAAGACCTCTAAAATGGTCATTGGTTAAAAAGACAGTTGAAATAAACTTATTGGATGACGGGAAAAAAGAAATTTCATAAGATAGATATAAATGGCTTGTTCACCTTTAATTTTGGCCCAAAATAATGCGGAGGAATATCTTTCGATTACTATAGTCCCTGCCCTAGCCGCAGGCGGCAGGGACTAATAAAGTCGAAGATA